>CM035160.1:112865938-113260949 GCA_020205615.1 Panax quinquefolius | reverse complement strand
TGGTATGTGTGTGTTTGCGTGGCATCTAGATGGCCGAGGCGAGTTTTGGGCTCTTTTTTTGCTTTTTACCTAATTATTGGCGAGTTTTACAAACAGGGCGATAACTCGGCCTCCGTTTATCGGAATCAAGTTCCGTAAGTTATAACGCATGTCTAATACCTACGCGGTGCTATTTGTGTGTTTGCGTGGCATTTGGACGGCCGAGGCGGGTTATGGGCTCTTTTCTTTTTTTTTTACCTAAGTGTTGGCAAGTTTTGCAAACTGGGCGATAACTCGGCTTCCGTATGTCGAAATCGAGTCCCGTAAGTTGTAACGCATGTCAAATACCTACGCGGTGCTATGTGTGTGTTTGCATGGCGTTTGGACGGCCGAGGCGGGTTTTGGCCTCTTTTTTGGCTTTTTGTCCAAGTGTTGGCGAGTTTTGCAAACTGGACGATAACTCGGCCTCCGTATGTCAGAATCGAGTCTCGTAAGTTGTAACGCGTGTCTAATACCTACGGTGCTATGTGTGTGTTTACATGGTGTTTAGACAGTCGAGGCAGGTTTGGGGCTTTTTTCAGCTTTTTTCTTAAGCGTTGGCGAGTTTTGCAAACTGGACAATAACTCGGCCTCCGTATATCGGAATTGAGTCTCGTAAGTTGTGGCGCGTGTCTAAAACCTACGTGGTGCTATGTGTGTGTTTGCGTGGCATTTGGACGACCGAGGTGTGTTTGGGTTCTTTTTTGGCTTTTTGCCTAAGTGTTAACGAGTTTTGTAAACTGGACGATAACTCGGCCTTCGTATGTCGGAATTGAGTCCCGTAAATTATAACGCGTGTCTAATACCTACGCGGTGGTATGTGTGTGTTTGCGTGGCATCTGGACGGCCGAGGCGAGTTTTGGGCTCTTTTTCGGCTTTTTACCTAATTGTTGGCGAGTTTTACAAACTGGGCGATAACTCGGCCTCCGTTTATCGGAATCAAGTTCCGTAAGTTATATCGCATGTCTAATACCTACGCGGTGCTATTTGTGTGTTTGCGTGGCGTTTGGACGGCCGAGGCGAGTTATGGGCTCTTTTTTTTTTTTTACCTAAGTGTTGACAAGTTTTGCAAACTTGGCGATAACTCGGCTTTCGTATGTCGAAATCGAGTCCCGTAAGTTCTAACACATGTCAAATACCTACGCGGTGCTATGTGTGTGTTTGCATGGCGTTTGGATGGCCGAGGCGGGTTTTGGCCTCTTTTTTGGCTTTTTGTCCAAGTGTTGGCGAGTTTTGCAAACTTGACGATAACTCGGCCTCTGTATGTCGGAATCGAGTCTCGTAAGTTGTAACGCGTGTCTAATACCTACGTCAGTGCTATGTGTGTGTTTACATTGCGTTTAGACAGTCGAGGCAGGTTTGGGGATTTTTTCGGCTTTTTTCTTAAGTGTTGGCGAGTTTTGCAAACTGGACAATAACTCGGCCTCCGTATATCGGAATCGAGTCCCGTAAGTTGTGGCGCGTGTCTAAAACCTACGTGGTGCTATGTGTGTGTTTGCGTGGCGTTTGGACGATCGAGGCGTGTTTGGGTTCTTTTTTGGCTTTTTGCCTAAGTGTTGACGAGTTTTGTAAACTGGACGATAACTCGGCCTTCGTATGTTGGAATTGAGTCCCGTAAGTTGTGACGCATGTCTAATACCTACGCGGTGCTATGTGTGTGTTTGTATGGCATTTGGACGACCGAGGAGGGTTTTGGCCTCATTTTTGGCTTTTTGCCTAAGTGTTGGCGAGTTTTGCAAACTGGACGATAACTCGGCCTCCGTATGTCGGAATCGAGTCTCGTAAGTTGTAACGCGCGTCTAATACCTACGCGGTGCTATGTGTGTGTTTGCATGGCATTTAAAAAGGCGAGGCAGGTTTAGGGCTCTTTTTCGGCTTTTTGCTTAAGTGTTGGCGAGTTTGGCAAACTGGACAATAACTCGGCCTCCGTATATCGGAATCGAGTCCCGTAAGTTATGGCACGTGTCTAAAACCTACGTGGTGCTATGTGTGTGTTTGCGTGGTGTTTGGACGGCTGAGGCGGAGTTTTGGGTTCTTTTTTGGCGTTTTGCCTAAGTGTTGACAAGTTTTGCAAACTAGGCAATAACTCGACCTCCGTATGTCAAAATCAAGTCCCGTAAGTTGTAACGCGTGTCTAATACCTACGCGGTGCTATGTGGGTGTTTGCGTGGCATCTGGACGGCCGATGCGGGTTATGGGCTCTTTTTCGGCTTTTTGCCTAAGTGTTGGCGAGATTTGCAAACTGGGCGATAACTCGGCCTCCGTATATCGAAATCGAGTTCCGTAAGTTATAACGCATGTATAATACCTACGCGATGCTATATGTGTGTTTGCATGGCGTTTGAACGGCCGAGACTAATTATGGGCTCTTTTTCGGTTTTTTGCCTAAGTGTTGGCGAGTTTTGCAAACTAGGCGATAACTCAGCCTCCGTATGTCAGGATCGATACCCGTAAGTTGTAACGCGTGTCTAATACCTACGCTGTGCTATGTGTGTGTTTGCGTGGCGTTTGAACGGCCGAGGCGGGTTATGGGCTCTTTTTCGATTTTTTGCCTAAGTGTTGGCGAGTTTTGCAAACTGGGCGATAACTCGGCCTCCGTATGTCAGAATCGAGTCCCGTAAGTTGTAACGCGTTTCTAATACCTACGCGGTGTTATGTGTGTGTTTGTGTGGCGTTTGGACGGCCGAGACTGGTTTTGGGCTCTTTTTCGGCTTTTTACCTAAGTGTTGGCGAGTTTTTGCAAACTGGGCGATAACTCGTCCTCCGTATGTCGGAATTGAGTCCCGTAAGTTGTAACGCGTGTCTAATACCTACGCGGTGCTATGTGTGTGTTTGCATGGTGTTTGGACGGCTGAGGCGGGTTTTGGGCTCTTTTTCGGCTTTTTACCTAAGTGTTGGCGAGTTTTTACAAACTAGGCAATAACTTGACCTCCGTAAGTAAAAATCGACTCCCGTAAGTTGTAACGCGTGTCTAATACCTACGCGGTGCTATGTGTGTGTTTGCATGGCATTTGGACGGCCGGGGCGGGTTTTGGCCTCTTTTTTGACTTTTTGTCTAAGTGTTGGCGAGTTTTGCAAACTAGACGATAACTCGGCCTCCGTATGTCAGAATCGAGTCTCGTAAGTTGTAACGCGTGTCTAATACCTACGCGGTGCTATGTGTGTGTTTGCAAGGCGTTTAGACAGTCGAGGCAGGTTTGGGGCTCTTTTTCGGCTTTTTTCTTAAGTGTTGACGAGTTTTGCAAACTGGACAATAACTCGGCCTCCGTATATCGGAATCGAGTCCCGTAAGTTGTGGCGCGTGTCTAAAACCTACGTGGTGCTATGTGTGTGTTTGCGTGGCGTTTGGACGACTGAGGCGGGTTTTGGGTTCTTTTTTGGCTTTTTGCCCAAGTGTTGACGAGTTTTGTAAACTGCGCGATAACTCAGCCTTCGTATGTCGGAATCGAGTCCCATAAGTTGTGACGCGTGTCTAATACCTAACTGGTGCTAATTGTGTGTTTGTGTGGCGCTTGGACGGCTGAGGCGGGTTTTGGGATCTTTTTCGGCCTTTTTGCCTAATTGTTGGCGAGTTTTGCAAACTGGGCAATAACTCGACCTCCGTATGTCAAAATCGAGTCCCGTAAGTTTTAACGCGTGTCTAATACCTACGCGGTGCTATGTGTGTGTTTGCGTGGCATCTGGACGGAAGAGGCGGGTTATGGGCTCTTTTTCGGCTTTTTGCCTAAGTGTTGGCGAGATTTGCAAACTGGGCGATAACTCGGCCTCCGTATATCGGAATCGAGTTTCGTAAGTTATAACGCATGTATAATACCTACGTTGTGCTATGTGTGTGTTTGCGTGGCGTTTGAACGGCCGAGGCGGGTTATGGGCTCTTTTTCGGTTTTTTGCCTAAGTGTTGGCGAGTTTTGCAAACTGGGCGATAACTCGGCCTCCGTATGTCAGAATCGAGTCCCGTAAGTTGTAGCGCGTGTCTAATACCTACGCGGTGGTATGTGTGTGTTTGCATGGAGTTTGGACGGCCGAGGCGGGTTTTGGGCTCTTTTTTGACTTTTTGCCTAAGTGTTGGCGAGTTTTGCAAACTGAACGATAACTCGGCCTCCGTATGTCGGAATCGAGTCCCGTAAGTTGTAACGCGTGTCTAATACCTACGCGGTGCTATGTGTGTGTTTGCGTGGCGATTGGACAGTCGAGCCAGGTTTGAGGCTCTTTTTCGGCTTTTTGCTTAAATGTTGGCGAGTTTTGCAAACTGGACAATAACTCGACCTCCATATATCGGAATTGAGTCCCGTAAGTTATGACGCATGTCTAAAACCTACGCGGTGCTATGTGTGTATTTGCGTGGCGTTTGGACGGCCGAGGCGGGTTTTGGGTTTTTTTTGGCTTTTTGCCTAAGTGTTGACGAGTTTTGCAAACTGGGCGATAACTCGGCCTCCGTATGTCAGAATCGAGTCCCGTAAGTTGTAACACGTGTCTAATACTTACGCGGTGCTATGTGTTTGTTTGTGTGGCGTTTGGACGGTCGAGGATGGTTTTGCGCTCTTTTTCGACTTTTTGCCTACGTGTTGGCGAGTTTTGCAAACTAGACGATAACTTGGCCTTCGTATGTCAGAATCGAGTCCCATAAGTTGTAACGCGTGTCTAATACCTACGCGGTGTTATGTGTGTGTTTGCGTGGTGTTTGGACGGCCGAGACGGGTTTTGGGCTCCTTTTCGGCTTTTTGCCTAAATATTGACGAGTTTTGCAAACTGGGCGATAACTCGGCCTTCGTATATCGGAATCGAGTCCCATAAGTTTTGACGCGTGTTTAATACTTACGCGGTGCTATGTGTGTGTTTGCGTGGCGCTTGGACGGCTGAGACGGGTTTTGGGCTCTTTTTCTACTTTTTGCCTAAGTGTTGGCGAGTTCTGCAAACTGGGCAATAACTCGACCTCCGTATGTCAAAATCGAGTCCCGTAAGTTGTAACGCGTGTCTAATACCTACGCGGTGCTATGTGTGTGTTAGCGTGGCATCTGGACGGCCGAGGCGGGTTATGGACTCTTTTTTGGCTTTTTGCCTAAGTGTTGGCGAGATTTACAAACTGGGCGATAACTCGACCTCCGTATATCAAAATCGAGTTCCGTAAGTTATAACGCATGTGTAATACCTACGCGGTGTTATTTGAGTGTTTGCGTGGCGTTTGGACGGTCGAGGCGAGTTATCGGCTCTTTTTTTTTTTTTGCCTAAGTGTTGGCGAGTTTTGCAAACTGGGCGATAACTCGGCCTCTGTATGTCAGAATCGTGCCCCGTTAGTTGTAACGCATGTCTAACACCTACGCGGTGCTATGTGTGTGTTTGCGTGGCGCTTGGACTACCGAGGCGGGTTTTGGCCTCTTTTTTGGCTTTTTGCCAAAGTGTTGGACGATAACTCGGCCTCCGTATTTTCGAATCGAGTCCCGTAAGTTGTAACGCGTGTCTACTACCTACGCGGTGCTATGTGTATGTTTGCGTGGTATTTGGACAGTCGAGACAGGTTTGGGGATCTTTTTCGGCTTTGTGCTTAAGTGTTGGCGAGTTTTGCAAACTGGACAATAACTTGGCATCCGTATATCGGAATTTAGTCACATAAGTTGTGACGCGTGTCTAAACCTACGTGGTGCTATGAGTGTGATGTGACAACCAAGAAATCCGGATTGTCCAGAAATTAAGATTTAAAGAATTAGTTATTAATAAAATGAATTTTTATTAATACTATTATGTGCTATGTGTTTATTAATCGTTTTATAACCTAGAATGATTATTAATCGGGAGGATTCTGGCTACGAGCTAGATTGAACGAGTAAGAATTTTCAAGACGAAAATAAAAATTTTCCGGGAACAAAATATCTTCGGGGAAAAAGACGAAATAGGCACTATTCATCCGTTTCTGCTCGGAGATTTATTTTGAAATTCCGAGAAGTTATTGATTACGTAAAATCTTGAGACGTGATGGAATATTCAATAATATTTCAGTTATGGCAAAAACGAAGTTTTCGCATGCGGACTCAAAACCTAAGGGTTAGAGAAAGTGAGTTCCGAGAATGTAATGAGTACGTATAATAACTAGGGTTATTATGCGTGAGAAATACGAGTATGATACGAGTTATTATACGAGTATAGTACGACGAAGATTAGTCTGACGATATAATCTGAATATCGTATTGAACGATATACGAAGAGAATACGAGAATAGAATGTGTAGAATACGATTAGTCTTAATGGACTTTGAGTTCATGGACTTTGTAGAATCTAATTGGACTTGGATTAAGTCAAGCCCAATGCTTTGTGAAGTTACGCCCAAGTAAGGCCCAATAAGAATTAGGGTTAAGGCCCAAACTGTAAGACCCCAACTTATTATTAATGAAATTTAATTTTCTCTATTTATTATTTTGAAATAGTAAGGGTTGATTTGATTAATGTGGATAGTTATGGGTAAAATACGCAAATATTTCAAAATAAGCAAGTGGTTATAAAATATTCATTATTGTTGGGGAATATTCGTTTGGTCGTGGAATATTCGTACTGTCGAGGAATATTCGTACGACGGCGCAGCCATGTGTGGGCCCCATAACGGAAAGTGATTGGAGAAAGAAAACGACAAGAATAAGTTGTTTAAAAATAACGGCGTAGTTGTTACCATTAATACTGTTAAAATATTCGGTGGTTAAAACACAGTAGCACACGGTATTGCACCAATTATTGATTCTTACGTAAGAAGGCACTACTCAATAATTGTTACAGTAATTACTATTCAGTATTTTATTTTATTGATTTAATAATTCTTTGCGTTGATATTTTATATTCTTTGTTGTTTCAATAATTGTCATTACACGGTATTTTCATTATCGGCAATAATTCATATTATCCGAATAATATTATTAGATAATATTATTGGCAATGTCTAGAAAGTTTCTGTCTAAGGAGAGGTTTGGTCACCTAATTGCGCCAATAAGAAAAATTCTTATTGAAAGCCCCTCTTTCCCAGAACTATGCGGTTGTCGATATTATGATTCGTAATATTATTCGTGAATAATTAATTATTGATTTATATGATGAGGAAAATATTGATTTTATGTGGATATAGATGGAAGAATTTTTAATGTGACAATTGTTGAAAATTAAAATTTTATTTTTACGATAAAATAATTCATTTAAATATATTATTATATTTTTAATAATATAATAATGGTGATATTTTACAATGAATGTGGGATATATGAGTATATGTGGAGGAGGAGTATTTTGTTACCAAAAATATTTAAAGCATGTTTTATGTGTCGATGGACCCCATTTCTTGGTGAAATTTGATTATAGCTGTAAAATCGCCTGGTTTGTGGATTTCGGTTAATTTCTGTTTGGAATTTGGAAAAACTTTCTTCTGCAAAGTTGTAGAGAATTTAATTTCCTATAAAAATTTGCATGATTCAAATTTTCTGATAAAAGGGCTATTTATTATGAATTATTGAAGTTTCGGAGTTCCAAAATAATTAATTTTTGGAAGTATAAAATATTTAAAATGACAAAAACGTTTTTTGTCATTGTTGTGGGTCTTACATGTGTTAGAAGTGTATTTGAATTCAGATCCTTAGAAGTGGGCGTAGGAATTGTAATATTAATATTAATATTTTAATAAATTTTCTACTTTGGTGTTCTAAGCATTTTCCTATAAATAGGGTGTTTAGGTTAGAATTGAAAATCATACCAGAAATTGAAGTTTTCTCTCTTTATATTATCGAGCGTATTCTTGTGAGTATTTTGAGTATACTTTGAGTATTGCTATACGGTGCAAGTTGAGTTATAGCTTTATATCCGTTGTTTCAAATTTAGAAGTCTCGATCTTTCGAGGTAAGGGATATTATTTTTAATGATATTATTTATTCTAATATCATTATGTCAAGTATTGATCTCGAACTTTTAATCAAATTTAGAACTTTTAATTGTCGGGGTTACTTATTCATGTATACTGGCACTATTCACGATATCTGATACTATTCACGAATACTAAGACTATTCATCGAAAAATGAAAATTTTCCTTTTCGTCCAAAATATCTATTCGGATACTAGCTCGATTGTATCCATGTTTTGATCATTCTTGAATTTTACACCACTATGATTATTTTTGAGGTATTTTGGACATGGATAAAACAAAGTACTAATACTTAATCCTTAATCCTTGTCATTTAGTTTCCTTTGGATTCGTTCTTTAAAAAAATATTTTCATCATCCTCGGTCTTAAATGATGATATTATTGAATATCTTTGGCACTGTAGTGCAAAAGATGAATGATTTCGATGAATATCTTTGGTATATAGTGCAAAGATGAGCAGTGTTTAGATGAACATGATTAATGATGAATATCTTTGGCTGTAGGTGCAAAGATGAATATTTAATTCCAGATATATATTGATTGATGTTACGGGGATAAAAGATAGACGATGAACTTTTAAATTCATACATAGAAGATAGTAGTTTGCATTCTCTACTTAACTCTTCTAATGAATTATTATTTCCATTGCGAATATTGATTTAAAACTTGTTGTCTATTGTATTCTATTAGATTTTTCCTGTTGAAGACTAACGATAATTTGTTGTATATTATCTTAGTCATAATATTCTTTTCTTGGGCTAGTTGAGCTCACCCTTTTCCTTTTTGTTCCATTTTTCTTCTCAGAGGCGAGAATATAAGCGAGTCTAGCCTGAGTATGGAATGAAGGTTCTAGAGAGAGTTGTTTAGTAGTCCTCACCATTTTTGTAAAATAATGTATCAATAAATGTGATGAGGATTTATTTGAGTATAGATATTGTCTAGAAGATAATATTTGTATTCAAACTCACAGTTTTACTGTTGTAATAATAAAATTGTAGTTATTTCTGTACCATGTATTGACAACTCAGAATGGGTGATGTATACCTATTTTGGGGGCGTCACACAAACTAAGAAAAGAAACCGCGGATCGAACCGATGGATAAACGGATGGGTAAGAACCATTGGGGCAACCCATGGGGCATGTGGGCCTGCCACTTAGCCACCAAGTAAGAGTGGTGGCCAAGTTAACTTGGTGGCTAAGTTGTGGAGGAGGTGGGAATAGTGATTTTAGGGGCGAAATGACTATTTTGCCCCTAACCTTGAAAATCTATAAATAGAAAGCTTAATCTCATTTGAATGGGATTTTGAAAATCCTACACTTTGAGAGAGAAAGAGAGAGAGTTCGGATGAGGGAAGAGAAGGAAGAAAAGCTTGCTCGTGAGCAAACTTTGTCCGACGGAGGAAGATTAAAGAAGAACGGTAATCCGAACCCTAGTTTCTTCTAATATTTTCTTTAAGTTTTCTATGTTAAAAAAACATAGCTTAATGAGAATAAGAAGTAAAAGAGGTTAGTAATGATTTCATATGGTTGAAATCATAAGAAAACGAAGAAATAAGAATTAGAAATTTAGTTTATAAAATTCTAAAGGAAGTATAAGATTCGTCAGGATTTTGAGCGATCCGAATGAATCTTATGAATGAGTAGGTTAAATAAGTAAGGAATGGTGTTCTATAACATCAAATTTCAAGAAAAAGTGAAATCGTAATCCAAAATATCGATTAAAAATGAAGAACGAACGAAGAACACGAAGAACACACGAAAAACGCGAAGAACACGAAGAACGTTGTTGATGGACAAATTTAAAACCATCGTAGTATAAATGTTGTTGATAGACGAGTTTAAAACCATCGCGTATAAGTTAGTTGCTTATTGCATGGTTAGGAACGTTAGAAACGTTCATGAAGAACGGATTAAAACTAAGCTATAACGAAGTTATGGCAAAAATTTTGTAAAAGAAAAACGAAAATTTGAAGGTTAGTAAATGAACCCGAACATGTAGGGTTTCATAAGAATGTAAGAGAACGTATAAAACGTGAGTCGTGGACTCAAGAACGAACGAATTCCGAGTTCGGATGACCGAATTACGGACGAACGAACAAAGAACGTTAAAAACGTTAAAATGAACGAAGAATGATGATTAAGCCAATTTAATGGCATGTTAACGGATTCAGAACAAAGTTCTATCCAAGGGTAATCGAATTACGTAAGATAAGGAAGAAAATAGCTTTGGAACGACCTTGTTCCGAGTTATAACGAAGAAGTTATGAGGTTTTGAAATTAGCGTCTCAAGCTTGTAAAAGACTTAGAAAAATTTTCTAGGTTTCATGCTCGGTATTGCAGTCATGAGTTAATGCCTTGAGGCCGAAGCCGCAACAGTTTGCAGTAATAAACGGTGTCCGCAGCACTTTGCAAGAGTTCATCGTAGTGCGAACCGTAGTACAATTTGTGGCTTGCTTGTGCCATATGCAATCTGAAAATCTTGGAGTGTGGCGCATGCATGCCCACTAAGTAAGGACTCATGGCCATGCAAAGACCAATCCGGAAGAGAGAGAGAGAACTAGGTCAGCGCATACCACAGTGAGAGAGGAAGGGAAGAAGCGGTGCCACGGGGTCGGCAAGAGAGTAAAGCCCAGAAGTGAGAATTTTATTTCTCAAGTACTGGAGGATGTGTAAGAAAGAAATATGAGCATAATGTTCAACTAATGTAACACTTAATCAAGTGTTTTAAACCTTTAATAAAGGTTGAACGAAAAGATTAAACGAGAATAAAAGACAAAGAATGTAGATGCTCCACTAGGTTTCATGCCTTTGTAGGCGCAGTCATGAAGTTGTGCTTGAGGCCGAAGCCGCAGTGCTGTAAATGTCATGTCCGAGCACAATGCAAGAGTTCGTGCAGAGGTCTGAACAGTAGTACAATTTGTAGCACATGCGCCAGCCTACCTAAGTAAGGACTCATGCCAGCTTGGCTGATCCAAAGGAATAGAGGAGAGAGAACTAGGTCGCGCCGCGGCATGAGAGAAGTGTGAGTAATGCCTGAAGTGAGAATTTTATTTCTCAAGTACTGGGGGATGTGCAAGAAAGAAATATGAACATAATGTTCAACTAATGTAACACTTAATCAAGTGTTTTAAACCTTTAATAAAGGTTGAACAAAAAGATTAAACGAGAATAAAAGACAAAGAATGTAGATGCGGGTTACGGAACCTATGTCCGGGGACCGTAGTTGCGATAAACGAACGTGAGGGATTGCTATGGTTGTGATTCCTTAGACGTTGGTTGACGATGTTAATGTATAAAATTTTGGTTTTTTGACATGGCATTGAGAGATGAATGTAAAGCGTTTAGACGCTGTGAACGCAACGTTGTTGCGATGAACGATCGGTCTTAGCATACAATGATCTGTATGGCTTTGACATTAAGAAAGAATAATGAACATGGGGTTTATGGGATGGATAACGATTGAAAGTGATTAAAACCTTGAATAAAGGTTGAATGAGAGATTAAGAGACGAGCAACGTGAACGTTGAAGACGTAAACGATCCTCGTGAATCGTATTCGCGTTGGACGAACGTTCTAAGTATACCCTGGTTGTATGACTTAGACGTTGATGAAAGTAGTAAGTAAGATACGAATGGTATCAAGAAAGCCGTATCGATCGGTGCGTGGTGATATGTGTGTGTTTGCGTGGTGTTTGGACGGCTGAGGCGGGTTTTGGGTTCTTTTTTGGCTTTTTGCCTAAGTGTTGACGAGTTTTGCAAACTGGGCGATAACTCGGCCTTCGTATATTGGAATCGAGTCCCATAAGTTGTGACGTGTGTCTAATACTTACGCGGTGCTATGTGTGTTTGCGTGGCGCTTGGACGGCTGAGACGCGAGTTTGGGCTCTTTTTCTACTTTTTGCCTAAGTGTTGGCGAGTTCTGCAAACTGGGCAATAACTCGACCTCCGTATGTCAAAATCGAGTCCCGTAAGTTGTAACGTGTTCAATACCTACGCGGTGCTATGTGTGTGTTTGTGTGGCATCTGGACGGCCGAGGCGGATTATGGACTCTTTTTCGGCTTTTTGCCTAAGTGTTGGCGAGATTTGCAAACTGGGCGATAACTCGACCTCCGTATATCAAAATCGAGTTCCGTAAGTTATAACGCATGTATAATACCTACGCGGTGCTATGTGTGTGTTTGCGTGGCATCTGGACGGCCGAGGCGGATTATGGACTTTTTCGGCTTTTTGCCTAAGTGTTGGCGAGATTTGCAAACTGGGCGATAACTCGACCTCCGTATATCGAAATCGAGTTCCGTAAGTTATAACGCATGTATAATACCTACGCGGTGCTATATGTGTGTTTGTGTGGCATTTGAACGGCCGAGGCGAATTATGGGCTCTTTTTTGGTTTTTTGCCTAAGTGTTGGCGAGTTTTGCAAACTAGGCGATAACTCGGCCTCCGTATTTTTGAATCGAGTCCCGTAAGTTGTAACGCGTGTCTAATACCTACGCGATGCTATGTGTATGTTTGCGTGGCGTTTGGACAGTCGAGGCAGGTTTGAGGCTCTTTTTCAGCTTTTTGCTTAAGTGTTGGCGAGTTTTGCAAACTGGACAATAACTTGGCCTCCGTATATCGGAATTTAGTCACGTAAGTTGTGACTGGTGTCTAAAACCTATGTGGTTCTATGAGTGTGTTTGCGTGGCATTTGGACGGCTGAGGCGGGTTTTGGGTTCTTTTTTTGCTTTTTGCCTAAGTGTTGACGAGTTTTGCAAATTGGGTGATAACTCGACCTCCGTATGTCAAAATCGAGTCCCGTAAGTTGTAACGCGTGTCTAATACCTACGCGATGCTATGTGTGTGTTTGCGTGGCATCTGGACGGCCGAGGCGGGTTTTGGGCTTTTTTCGGCTTTTTGCCTAAGTGTTGCGAGTTTTGCAAACTGGACGATAACTCGGCCTTCGTATGTCGGAATCGAGTCCCGTAAGTTGTAACGCGTGTCTAATACCTACGCGGTGGTATGTGTGTGTTTGCGTGGCATCTGGACGGCCGAGGCGAGTTTTGGGCTCTTTTTCGGCTTTTTACCTAATTGTTGGCGAGTTTTACAAACTGGGCGATAACTCGGCCTCCGTATATCGGAATCGAGTTCCGTAAGTTATAACGCATGTCTAATACCTACGCGGTGCTATGTGTGTGTGTTTGCGTGGCGTTTTTGTAGTAAGTTATGGGCTCTTTTCTTTTTTTTACCTAAGTGTTGGCAAGTTTTGCAAACTGGGCGATAACTCGGCTTCCGTATGTCGAAATCGAGTCCCGTAAGTTGTAACGCATGTCAAATACCTACGCGGTGCTATGTGTGTGTTTTCATGACGTTTGGACTGCCGAGGCTGGTTTTGGCCTCTTTTTTGGCTTTTTGTCTAAGTGTTGGCGAGTTTTGTAAACTGGACTACAACTCGGCCTCCGTATGTCAGAATCAAGTCTCGTAAGTTGTAACGCGTGTCTAATACCTACGCGGTGCTATGTGTGTGTTTACATGGCGTTTAGATAGTCGAGGCAGGTTTGGGGCTTTTTTCGGCTTTTTTCTTAAGTGTTGGCGAGTTTTGCAAACTGGACAATAACTCGGCCTCCGTATATCGGAATCGAGTCCCGTAAGTTGTGGCGCGTGTCTAAAACCTACGTGGTACTATGTGTGTGTTTGCGTGGCATTTGGACAACCGAGGCGTGTTTGGGTTCTTTTTTGGCTTTTTGCCTAAGTGTTGACGAGTTTTGTAAACTGGACGATAACTCGGCCTTCGTATGTCGGAATCGAGTCCCGTAAGTTGTGACGTGTGTCTAATACCTACGCGGTGCTATGTGTGTGTTTGTATGGCATTTGGACGACCGAGGAGGGTTTTGGCCTCATTTTTGACTTTTTGCCTAAGTGTTGGCGAGTTTTGCAAACTAGACGATAACTCGGCCTTCGTATGTCGGAATCGAGTCCCGTAAGTTGTAGCGCGTGTCTAATACCTACGCGGTGATATGTGTGTTTGCATGGCATTTGGACGGCCGAGGCGTGTTTTGGGCTCTTTTTCGACTTTTTACCTAAGTGTTGGCGAGTTTTGCAAACTGGACGATAACTCGGCCTCCGTATATCGGAATCGAGTCGTAACTGTAGCGTGTCTAATACCTACGCACTTGCTATATGTGTGTTTGCGTGGTAGTTTAGGCAATGGCGAGGTTATGGGCTTTTTTTTTTTACCTAAGTGTTGGCGAGTTTTACAAAGCTGGGCGATAACTTTCGACCTCCGTATGTCGAAATCGAGTCCGTAAGTTTAACGCGTGTCTAATACCTACAGCGGTGCTATGTGTGTGTTTTCATGGCGTTTGGATGGTAGAAGCGGGTTTTGGGCTCTTTTTGGCTTTTTGTCTAAGTGTTGGCGAGTTTTTATGGCTGGGCGATAACTTCGACCCTCCATATGTCAAAATCGAGTCTCGTAAGTTGTAACGCGTGTCTAATACCTACGCGGTGCTATGTGTGTGTTTGCATGGCGTTTAGACAGTCGAGGCAGGTTTGGGGCTCTTTTTGGCTTTTTTCTTAAGTGTTGGCGAGTTTTGCAAACTGGACAATAACTCGGCCTCCGTATATCGAAATCGAGTCCCGTAAGTTGTGGCGCGTGTCTAAAACCTACGTGGTGCTATGTGTGTGTTTGCGTGGCGTTTGGACGACTAAGGCGTGTTTGGGTTCTTTTTTGGCTTTTTGCCTAAGTGTTGTGAGTTTTTGTAAAGCCGGGCGATAACTTTCGGCCTTCTTATGTCGGAATTGAGTCCGTAAGTTGTGACGCGTGTCTAATACCCTCTGCGGTGCTATGTGTGTGTTTGTATGGCGTTTGAATGATCGAGGAGGTTTTGGCCTCTTTTTGACTTTTGCCTAAGTGTTGGCGAGTTTTGCAAAGCGGGCGATAACTTCGACCTCCGTATGTCGGAATCGAGTCTCGTAAGTTATAACGCACGTCCTAATTACCTCTGCGGTGCTATGTGTGTGTTTGCATGGCATTTGGCGGCGAGGAGGGTTATGGGCTCTTTTTGACTTTTTGCTTAAGTGTTGGCGAGTTTTGCAAAGCTGGACGATAACTTCGACCTCGTATATCGGAATCGAGTCCGTAAGTTGTAACGCATGTCTAAAACCTACGTGGTGCTATATGTGTGTTTGCGTGGTGTTTGAACGGCTGAGGCGAGTTTTGGGTTCTTTGCCTAAGTGTTGGCGAGTTTTGCAAACTGGGCGATAACTCGGCCTCCGTATGTTGGAATCGAGTCCCGTAAGTTGTAGCGCGTGTCTAATACCTACACGGTGCTATGTGTGTGTTTGCATGGCGTTTGGACGGCCGAGGCGGGTTTTGGGCTCTTTTTTGACTTTTTGCCTAAGTGTTGGCGAGTTTTACAAATTGGACGATAACTCGGCCTCCGTATATCAGAATCGAGTCCCGTAAGTTGTAACATGTGTCTAATACCTACGCGGTACTATATGTAACATGTGTCTAATACATCTAACGCAGACCCCATTTAATAAAACCCATACATTCATGCATACAACTAAAATAAAATCCAATCACATTGGTCCATAGTCCATAATCAATCCCATTTATTATCATACAAATCATCATATGCATCAATAAATAACATTCATCTCATGAATAATAAACATTTAATATATATATTGATATCATTTAATGGGCAAATTTAATTAGTATAAAATCTAATTTTGAATCAAAATAAACTCCTTTATTTTAAATCAAATTTAAATTAAAATAAAACTATTTTATTTTAATTTATCCAATTTTGAATAAAATAAACTATTTTATTTTAATCAAAACTTTAATCAAAATAAACTCCATTATTTTAATTAATTATGGAATCCAATTCCATGTAAAAAAACTTTTTATTAAAGGAAACACGGATTCTCTTTCTATTCACAAATAAACTCCTTTATTTTGAATAATATGAAATCTTATTTCATATCTAAATAAACTCCTTTATTTAAGGAAAGTGATTCTTTTTCCTATTCACAAATAAACTCTTTTATTTTGAATAATATGAAATCTTATTTCATATCTAAATAAACTCTTTTATTTAAGAAAACATAGAATCCAATTTCAACTCCAATTAGTTATCATGGAATCCAATTCCAACTCTAATTAGTTAGCATGAAATTTCATTTTAAAATTAAAATAAATATTTTTATTTTAATTATAAAATAATTAAGAATATATATATATATATATATATATATATATATATATTACGATAATATATATAATATAAGCTAGTAATCATACTCCCTAGTCCCTTTACTGGGAAGAAAACACGTGAATCACAAGAATATAAGATATATAT
This sequence comes from Panax quinquefolius, assembly GCA_020205615.1. Classification (NCBI taxonomy): domain Eukaryota; kingdom Viridiplantae; phylum Streptophyta; class Magnoliopsida; order Apiales; family Araliaceae; genus Panax; species Panax quinquefolius. The sequence goes on along the minus strand of CM035160.1, from coordinate 113,244,695 downwards.
ATATATATATATATATATATATATATATATATATATATATATATATATTTGAATCACCATTCCATGATGATAACCTGCTAATCATGTAGGATCCCTTGCAATATGATTCAAAAAAAGGGCGAGTCGTGAATCATAAAAAAAAAAATCAGGAATCTTATTCACATCACTGCACCAGCGAAATAAAGAAAAAAGATTGCCGATTTTATTTTTATTTTTATTTTTTATTATATTTTATACAATAAAATTATGCCCAATTAAATTGTTCTAAACACATATCAATGTACATATCAAATTAAACAATTAATAATTCGCATAAAGGTTTGGCTCTGATGCCACTGTTAGGTTTGTAATATTCATGAACGCAATCAAATTGCTCAAAGTAAGCGGAAACGTGTAAAAATCAGAGTTTAAAATTTTACAAACCATATACCCGGATCACCCTTTATGCACAATTATTAATTTATGCACAATTATTAATTAAACGAAAAATTGAAGAACAAGAATCATACCCTTGAAGATCCGAGCTTCCTCAGGTACAAGTTCACCTCCAATTCTTTTCGCGTTCAACTTGAATCCACCGGGTTTGGTTCCTTCCTTTGATCAACGTTAGCCACCCAAGTGTTTGGCCTCTAGAGGTGATCCACCAAGGAAGAAGAAGGATTCAAGAAGATGGGTGGTTGGCTAAACCCTAGTTTTTCTATCTCTATAGAAAAAGGAGCGTACTCTCCAACCATTGGAATTATATAACGTATTCTTGATATCTGATATAAGACTCCTCTTATAAAGATATCAAGTAACCCTAAAAAAATAAGGTATTATTTAATTAAACCCTTTTAATTAAAGGGGCTCCCTAATCTTATTAGGGATAATTAATTAAACTCCTTTAACTAATTTTCCTTCCTAATCCAATTAGGAATAAATGAGAGTACTTATATTAAATTAATTCCTAAACTCTTTTAGAAATTAAAATAATAATAATAATTGTAATAATATTAATAAGACTCCTCTTATTAATTTATATTTAATATTTCTAAAATATTAAATAATAAATATTAAGCTATTTAATTTATTCTATCACCATAGATTAAATTAAATATACATAACTATATTATTACGATTATGCCATTAACTTCTTAAATAATTATTCTTCCTTTTATGGTGTGACCCTTTAGGTTCTCCATATTAAACTTAGGTTGTGAATAAATCAATTAGAACAATTTAATCTTATTTAAATAAATAAATTAAACAATTAATTTATTTAAATAAATAATATATATTCTCTGATAGGGATAAGCATCCTAGCGATCAACGACTTTCCGGATAATATAGATTTCAACATTAATCATAAAAGAACCTTTGAGTAAATAGTTACCGTACAATTCAATCCTTCCACCATCTGATGTCCCAATTAAATATAAGACATGGAATTCTTGTCAAGTCTTATTTTATTTAATTATATGTATTTCGATCCTTAAATGCACAACTCAAATAATGCAAATTAGAAACTCCTTTCTAATTTCATTACGCTTAACGCCAAGGACTCTTTGGGTTGTCATTTATCGAATCACATAGGACATTTCTCTTCTTTTATTAGAAGTGGTAGATTCTTTATTGATCATACATTATCTCCATATACAACTTATTATACCCAAGCATACCCTTTGATATACCCTAAGGGTCTTAAGGAATAAGTCAAAGTATAACTCATCATACACAAGATGCTATGATGATCTCAAGTCCAAGGATTACTTGTACTACTATCACTACAGAAATTCCTATTGACAGGCAAATAAAACTCCATTAGGTATTCCTTAGCGAGCCACGTTCAGTGAACTTATTCTCTAATAAGCACCTACATACTTGCTTTTAGTGTCTCCACACAAATGATCATGAGATCAATCATCCTCATCCAATGAGAAAGCAACGTATGTACCAATCTATCCGGATTCACTAATCCCCAATTTAGTAATCCAACGATTGGGAACTATTTTAGTTTTAAGCTTTCTAAGAATTTAGATTTCATTAGAATGATCATCATCATTATTCTAAAAGCATTGCTTAAAACTATGGGTTTATCACATATTATAAAACAGCATCATGTAGATAATTAAAAGCCTTTAATAAATTAATACTTTTTATTAATAAATGAATAAGATTGTTTCAAAGTATATGCTTTATCATCAAACATGATTGGCTTGTGTGCATACTACTTTCATTGACGAGATTTGCAAACTGGGCGATAACTCGGCCTCCGTATATCGGAATCGATTTTCGTAAGTTATAACGCATGTCTAATACATACGCGGTGCTATGTGTGTGTTTAGGTGGAGTTTGGACGGCCGAGGCGGGTTATGGGCTCTTTTTCGGTTTTTTGCCTAAGTGTTTTCGAGTTTTGCAAACTGGCCGATAACTCGACCTCCGTATGTCGAGAATCGAGTCCCGTAAGTTGTAACGCGTGTCTAATACCTACGCGGTGCTATGTGTGTGTTTGCATGGCGTTTGGACGCCGAGGCGGGTTTTGGCCTCTTTTTTGACTTTTTGTCTAAGTGTTGGCGAGTTTTGCAAACTGGACGATAACTCGGCCTCCGTATGTCGGAATCGAGTCTCGTAAGTTATAACGCGTGTCTAATACCTACGCGGTGCTATGTGTGTGTTTGCATGGCGTTTAGAAAGTTGAGGCAGGTTTGGGGCTCTTTCTTGGCTTTTTGTCTAAGTGTTGGCGAGTTTTGCAAACTGGACGATAACTCGGCCTCCGTATGTCGAAATCGAGTCTCGTAAGTTGTAAGGCATATCTAATACCTACGCATTGCTATGTGTGTGTTTGCATGGCATTTAGACAGTCGAGGCGGGTTTTGGCTCTTTTTCGGTTTTTTGCTTAAGTGTTGGGGAGTTTTGCAAACTGGATAATAACTCGGCCTCCGTATATCAGAATTGAGTCCCGTAAGTTGTGGCGCGTGTCTAAAACCTACGTGGTGCTATGTGTGTGTTTCCGTGGCATTTGGACGACTGAGGCGTGTTTGGGTTATTTTTGGCTTTTTGCCTAAGTGTTGGCGAGTTTTGCAAACTGGGCGATAACTCGGCCTTCGTATGTCGGAATCGAGTCCCGTAAGTTGTGACGCGTGTCTAATACCTAACAGTTGCTATGTATGTGTTTGCGTAGCATGTGGACGGCCGAGGAGGGTTATGGGATTTTTTCAGCTTTTTGCCTAAGTGTTGGCGAGATTTACAAACTGGACGATAACTCGGCCTCCGTATATCGAGAATCGAGTTTCGTAAGTTATAACGCATTTATAATACCTACGCTGTGCTATGTGTGTGTTTGCGTGGCGTTTGAACGGCCGAGGCGGGTTATGGGCTCTTTTTTGATTTTTTGCCTAAGTGTTAACGAGTTTTGGAAACTGGGCAATAACTCGGCCTCCGTATGTTGGAATCGAGTCCCGTAAGTTGTAGTGCGTGTCTAATACCTACATGGTGCTATGTGTGTGTTTGCATGGCGTTTGGATGGCCGAGGCGGGTTTTGGGCTCTTTTTTGACTTTTTGCCTAAGTGTTGGTGAGTTTTGCAAACTGGACGATAACTCGGCCTCCGTATGTCAGAATCGAGTCCCGTAAGTTGTAACGCGTGTCTAATACCTACACGGTGCTATGTGTGGGTTTGCATGGCGTTTAGACAGGCGAGGCAGGTTTTGGGCTCTTTTTTGGCTTTTTGCTTAAGTGTTGGCTAGTTTTGCAAACTGGACAATAACCTGGCCTCCGTATATCGGAATCGATTCCCGTAAGTTGTGGCGCATGTCTAAATCCTACGTGGTGATATGTGTGTGTTTCCGTGGTGTTTGGATGCCTGAGGCGGGTTTTGGGTTCTTTTTTGGCTTTTTGCCTAAGTGTTGACGAGTTTTGTAAACTGGGCGATAACTCGGCCTTCGTATATCGGAATCGAATCCCATAAGTTGCAACGCGTGTCTAATACTTACGCGGTGCTATGTGTGTGTGTGTGTGTTTGTGTGGCGCTTGGAAGGCTGAGACGGGTTTTGGGCTCTTTTTTGGCTTTTTGCCTAAGTGTTGGCGAATTTTGTAAACTGGGCAATAACTTGACATCCGTATGTAAAAATTGAGTCCCGTAAGTTGTAACGCGTGTCTAATACCTACACGGTGCTATGTGTGTGTTTGCGTGGCATCTGGACGGCCGAGGTGGGTTATGGACACTTTTTGGCTTTTTGCCTAAGTGTTGGCGAGATTTGCAAACTTGGCGATAACTCGACCTCCGTATATCGAGAATCGAGTCCCGTAAGTTATAACACGTGTCTAATACCTACGCGATACTATGTGTGTGTTTGCATGGCGTTTGGACGGCCGAGGCGGATTTTGGCCTCTTTTTTGGCTTTTTGTCTAAGTGTTGGCGAGTTTTGCAAACTGGACGATAACTCGGCCTCCGTATGTCGGAATCGAGTTTCGTAAGTTGTAACGCGTGTCTAATACCTACGCGGTGCTATGTGTGTGTTTGCATGGCGTTTAGACAGTCGAGGCAGGTTTGGGGCTCTTTTTTGGCTTTTTTCTTAACTGTTGGCGAGTTTTGCAAATTGGACAATAACTCGGTCTTCGTATATCGGAATCGAGTCTCGTAAGTTGTGGCGGGTGTATAAAACCTACGTTATGCTATGTGTGTGTTTCCATGGCGTTTGGACGACTGAGGCGTGTTTGGGTTATTTTTTGACTTTTTGCCTAAGTGTTGACGAGTTTTGCAAACTGGACGATAACTCGGCCTTCGTATGTCGGAATCGAGTCCCGTAAGTTGTGATGCGTGTCTAATACCTAATCGATGCTAATTGTGTGTTTTTGTGGCGTTTGGACGGTTGAGACGGGTTTTGGGATCTTTTTCGGCTTTTTGCCTAAGTATTGGCGAGTTTTGTAAACTGGGCAATAACTCGATCTCCGTATGTCAAAATTGAGTCCCGTAAGTTATAACGCGTGTCTAAAACCTACGCGGTGCTATGTATGTGTTTGCGTGGCATCTGGAAGGCCGAGGCGAGTTATGGGCTCTCTTTCGGCTTTTTGCCTAAGTGTTGGCGAGATTTGCAAACTGAGCGATAACTCGGCCTCCGTATATCGGAATCGAGTTTCGTAAGTTATAACGCATGTATAAGACCTACGCTGTGCTATATGTGTGTTTGCGTGGTGTTTGAATGACCGAGGCGGGTTATGGGCTCTTTTTCAGTTTTTTGCCTAAGTGTTGTCAAGTTTTGCAAACTGGACGATAACTCAACCTCCTTATGTCAGAATCGAGTCCCGTAAGTTGTAATGCGTGCCTAATATCTACGCGGTGCTATGTGTGTGTTTTCATGTAGTTTAGACAGGCGAGACAGGTTTTGGGCTCTTTTTCTGCTTTTTGCTTAAGTGTTGGCGAGTTTTACAAACTAAACAATAACTCGGCCTCCATATATCGGAATCGAGTCCCGTAAGTTGTGGCGCGTGTCTAAAACCTACGTGGTGCTATGTGTGTGTTTCCGTGGCATTTGGACGACTGAGGCGTGTTTGGGTTCTTTTTTGGCTTTTTGCCTAAGTGTTGACGAGTTTTGCAAACTTGGCGATAACTCGGCCTTCGTATATTCGAATCGAGTCCCGTAAGTTGTGACGCGTGTCTAATACTTACGCGGTGCTATGTATGTGTTTGCGTGGCGTTTGGACGGCCGAGGCGGGTTTTGGGTTCTTTTTCGGTTTTTAGCCTAAGTGTTGGCGAGTTTTGCAAACTGGGCGATAACTCGACCTCCGTATGTCAAAATCGAGTCCGTAAGTTGTAACGCGTGTCTAATACCTACGCGGTGATATGTGTGTGTTTGCATGGCGTTTAGACAGTCGAGGCAGGTTTGGGGCTCTTTTTTGGCTTTTTTCTTAAGTGTTGGCGAGTTTTGCAAACTGGACAATAACTCGGCCTCCGTATATCGAGAATCGAGTCCGTAAGTTTTGGCAAGTGTCTCAAAACCTACGTGGTCTTATGTGTGTGTTGCGTGGCGTTTTGGACGGTGGCGGCGTGTTTTGGGTTTTTTTGGCTTTTTGCCTAAGTGTTGACGAGTTTTGCAAACTGGGCGATAACTCGGCCTTCGTATGTCGGAATCGAGTCCCGTAAGTTGTGACGCGTGTCTAATACCTAACCGGTGCTAATTGTGTGTTTGTGTGGCGCTTGGATGGTCAAGGCGGGTTTTGGGATCTTTTTGGCTTTTTGCCTAAGTGTTGGCGAGTTTTGCAAACTGGGCAATAACTCGACCTTCGTATGTCAAAATCGAGTCCCGTAAGTTGTAACGCATGTCTAATACCTACGCGGTGCTATGTATGTGTTTGTGTGGCATCTGGACGGTCGAGGAGGGTTATGGGCTCTTTTTCAGCTTTTTGCCTAAGTGTTGGTGAGATTTATAAACTGGACGATAACTCGGCCTCCGTATAGCGGAATTGAGTTTCGTAAGTTATTATGCATTTATAATACCTACGATGTGCTATGTGTGTGTTTGCGTGGCATTTGAACGGCCGAGGCGGGTTATGGGCTCATTTTTGGTTTTTTGCCTAAGTGTTGGCGAGTTTTGGAAACTGGACGATAACTCGGCCTCCGTATGTTGGAATCGAGTCCCGTAAGTTTTAGCGCGTGTCTAATACCTACACGGTGCTATGTGTGTGTTTGCATGGCGTTTGGACGGCCGAGGCTGGTTTTGGGCTTTTTTTTCGACTTTTTGCCTAAGTGTTGGCGAGTTTTGCAAACTGGACGATAACTCGGCCTCCGTATGTCAAAATCGAGTCCCGTAAGTTGTAACGCGTGTCTAATACCTACGCGGTGCTATATGTGGGTTTGCATGGCGTTTAGACAGGCGAGGCAGGTTTTGGGCTCTTTTTGGCTTTTTGCTTAAGTGTTGGCTAGTTTTGCAAACTGGACAATAACTCGGCCTCCGTATATCGGAATCGAGTCCCGTAAGTTGTGGCGCGTGTCTAAAACCTACGTGGTGATATGTGTGTGTTTGCGTGGTGTTTGGACGGCTAAGGCGGGTTTTGGGTTCTTTTTTGGCTTTTTGCCTAAGTGTTGACGAGTTTTGTAAACTGGGCGATAACTCGGCTTTCGTATATCGGAATCGAGTCCCGTAAGTTGTGACGATGTGTCTAATACTTATGCGGTTCTATGTGTGTGTGTGTTTGTGTGGCGCTTGGACGGCTGAGACGGGTTTTGGGCTCTTTTTTGGCTTTTTGCCTAAGTGTTGGCGAATTTTGCAAACTGGGCAATAACTCGACCTCCGTATGTCAAAATCGAGTCCGTAAGTTGTAACGCGTGTCTAATACCTACACGGTGCTATGTGTGTGTTTGCGTGGCATCTGGACGGCCGAGGCGGGTTATGGACACTTTTTTGGCTTTTTGCCTAAGTGTTGGCGAGATTTGCAAACTTGGCGATAACTCGACCTACGTATATCAGAATTGAGTCCCGTAAGTTATAACACGTGTCTAATACCTACGCGATACTATGTGTGTGTTTGCATGGTGTTTGGACGGCCGAGGCAGATTTTGGCCTCTTTTTTGGCTTTTTGTCTAAGTGTTGGCAAGTTTTCCAAACTGGACAATAACTCGGCCTCCGTATGTCGGAATCGAGTTTTGTAAGTTGTAACGCGTGTCTAATACCTACGCGGTGCTATGTGTGTGTTTGCAAACTGGACGATAACTCGGCCTTCGTATGTCGGAATCGAGTCCCGTAAGTTGTGATGCGTGTCTAATACCTAACCGGTGCTAATTGTGTGTTTGTGTGGCGCTTGGACGGTCGGCGGGTTTTGGGATCTTTTTCGGCTTTTTGCCTAAGTGTTGGCGAGTTTTGCAAACTGGGCAATAACTCGACCTCCGTATGTCAAAATCGAGTCCCGTAAGTTGTAACGCGTGTCTAAAACCTACGCGGTGCTATGTATATGTTTGCGTGGCATCTGGAAGGCCGAGGCGGGTTATGGGCTCTCTTTCGGCATTTTGCCTAAGTGTTGGCGAGATTTGCAAATTGAGCGATAACTCGGCCACCGTATATCGGAATCGAGTTTCGTAAGATATAACGCATGTATAATACCTACGATGTGCTATATGTGTGTTTGCGTGGCGTTTGAACGGCCGAGGCGGGTTATGGGCTCTTTTTGGTTTTTTGCCTAAGTGTTGGCGAGTTTTGCAAACTGGGCGATAACTCGGCCTCCGTATGTTGAAATCGAGTCCCATAAGTTGTAGCACGTGTCTAATACCTACACGGTGCTATGTGTGTGTTTGCATGGCGTTTGGACGGCCGGGTTTTGGGCTCTTTTTTGACTTTTTGCCTAAGTGTTGGCGAGTTTTGCAAACTAGACGATAACTCGGCCTCCCTATGTCGGTATCGAGTCCGTAAGTTGTAATGCGTGTCTAATATCTACGTGGTGCTATGTGTGTGTTTGCATGTAGTTTAGACAGGCGAGCCAGGTTTTGGGCTCTTTTTCTGCTTTTTGCTTAAGTGTTGGCGAGTTTTACAAACTGGACAATAACTCGGCCTCCGTATATCGGAATCGAGTCCCGTAAGTTGTGGCGCGTGTCTAAAACCTACGTGGTGCTATGTGTGTGTTTCCGTGGCGTTTGGACGACTGAGGCGTGTTTGGGTTCTTTTTTGGCTTTTTGCCTAAGTGTTGACGAGTTTTGCAAACTTGGCGATAACTCGGCCTTCGTATATCGAAATCGAGTCCCGCAAGTTGTGACGCGTGTCTAATACTTACGTGGTGCTATGTATGTGTTTGCGTGGCGTTTGGACGGCCGAGGCGGGTTTTGGGTTCTTTTTCGGCTTTTTGCCTAAGTGTTGGCGAGTTTTGCAAACTGGGCAATAACTCGACCTCCGTATGTCAAAATCGAGTCCGTAAGTTGTAACGCGTGTCTAATACCTACGGTGATATGTGTGTGTTTGCATGGCGTTTAGACAGTCGAGGCAGGTTTGGGGCTCTTTTTTGGCTTTTTTCTTAAGTGTTGACTAGTTTTGCAAACTGGACAATAACTCGGCCTCCGTATATCAGAATCGAGTCCCGTAAGTTTTGGCGCGTGTCTAAAACCTACGTGGTGCTATGTGTGTGTTTCCGTGGCGTTTGGACGACTGAGGCGTGTTTGGGTTTTTTTTGGCTTTTTACCAAAGTGTTGACGAGTTTTGCAAACTGGGCGATAACTCGGCCTTCGTATGTCGGAATCGAGTCCCGTAAGTTGTGACGCGTGTCTAATACCTAACCGGTGCTAATTGTGTGTTTGTGCGGCGCTTGGACGGTCGAGGCGGGTTTTGGGATCTTTTTCGGCTTTTTGCCTAAGTGTTGGCGAGTTTTACAAACTGGGCAATAACTCGACCTCCGTACGTCAAAATCGAGTCCCGTAAGTTGTAACGCATGTCTAATACCTACGCGGTGCTATGTATGTGTTTGTGTGGCATCTGGACGGTCGAGGAGGGTTATGGGCTCTTTTTCAGCTTTTTGCCTAAGTGTTGGTGATATTTGTAAACTGGACGATAACTCGGCCTCCGTATATCGGAATTGAGTTTCGTAAGTTATAACACATTTATAATACCTACGCTGTGCTATGTGTGTGTTTGCGTGGCATTTGAACGGCCGAGGCGGGTTATGGGCTCTTTTTTGGTTTTTTGCCTAAGTGTTGGCGAGTTTTGGAAACTGGGCGATAACTCGGCCTCCGTATGTTGGAATCGAGTCCCGTAAGTTGTAGCGCATGTCTAATACCTACACGGTGCTATGTGTGTGTTTGCATGGCGTTTGGACGGCCGAGGCGGGTTTTGGGCTCTTTTTTGACTTTTTGCCTAAGTGTTGGCGAGTTTTGCAAACTGGACGATAACTCGGCCTCCGTATGTCAGAATCGAGTCCCGTAAGTTGTAACACGTGTCTAATACCTACGTGGTGCTATATGTGGGTTTACATGGCGTTTAGATCAGGCGAGGCAGGTTTTGGGCTGTTTTTCGGCTTTTTGCTTAAGTGTTGGCTAATTTTGCAAACTGGACAATAACTCGGCCTTCGTTTATCAGAATCGAGTCCCGTAAGTTGTGACGCGTGTCTAATACTTACGCGGTTCTATGTGTGTGTGTGTTTGTGTGGCGCTTGGACGGCTGAGACGGGTTTTGGGCTCTTTTTCGACTTTTTGCCTAAGTATTGGCGAATTTTACAAACTGGACAATAACTCGACCTCAGTATGTCACAATCGAGTCCCGTAAGTTGTAACGCGTGTCTAATACCTACACGGTGCTATGTGCGTGTTTGCATGGCATCTGGACGGCCGAGGAGGGTTATGGACACTTTTTTGGCTTTTTGCCTAAGTGTTGGCGAGATTTGCAAACTTGGCAATAACTCGACCTCCGTATATCAGAATCGAGTCCCGTAAGTTGTAACACGTGTCTAATACCTACGCGATACTATGTGTGTGTTTGGATGGCGTTTGGACGGCCGAGGTGGATTTTGGCCTCTTTTTTGGCTTTTTGTCTAAGTGTTGGCGAGTTTTGCAAACTGGACGATAACTTGGCCTCCGTATGTCAGAATCGAGTTTCGTAAGTTGTAACGCGTGTCTAATACCTACGCGGTGCTATGTGTGTGTTTGCATGGCGTTTAGACAGTCGAGGCAAGTTTGGGGCTCTTTTTTGGCTTTTTTCTTAACTGTTGGCGAGTTTTGCAAATTGGACAATAACTTAGCCTCCGTATATCGGAATCGAGTCCCGTAAGTTGTGGTGGGTGTATTAAACCTACGTGGTGCTATGTGTGTGTTTGCGTGGCGTTTGGACGACTGAGGCGTGTTTGGGTTATTTTTTGGCTTTTTGCCTAAGTGTTAACGAGTTTTGTAAACTGGGCGATAACTCGGCCTTCGTATGTCGGAATCGAGTCCCGTAAGTTGTGATGCGTGTCTAATACCTAACCGGTGCTAATTGTGTGTTTGTGTGGCGCTTGGACGGTCGAGGCGGGTTTTGGGATCTTTTTCGGCTTTTTGCCTAAGTGTTGGCGAGTTTTGCAAACTGGGCAATAACTCGACCTCCGTATGTCAAAATCGAGTCCCGTAAGTTGTAACGCGTGTTTAAAATCTACGAGGTGCTATGTATGTGTTTACGTGGCATCTAGAAGGCCGAGGCGGGTTATGGGCTCTCTTTCGGCTTTTTGCCTAAGTGTTGGCGAGATTTGCAAACTGAGCGATAACTCGGCCTCCGTATATCGGAATCGAGTTTCGTAAGTTATAACGCATGTATAATACCTACGCTGTGCTATATGTGTGTTTGCGTGGCGTTTGAACGGCCGAGGCGGGTTATGGGCTCTTTTTCGGTTTTTTGCCTAAGTATTGGCGAGTTTTACAAACTGGGCGATAACTTGGCCTCCGTATATCGGAATCGAGTCCCATAAGTTGTAGCACGTGTCTAATACCTACACGGTGCTATGTGTGTGTTTGCATAGCGTTTGGACGGTCGAGGCGGGTTTTGGGATCTTTTTCGACTTTTTGCCTAAGTGTTGGCGAGTTTTGCAAACTGGGCGATAACTTGGCGTTCGTATGTTGGAATCGAGTCCCATAAGTTGTAGCACGTGTCTAATACCTACACGGTGCTATGTGTGTGTTTGCATAGCGTTTGGATGGCCGAGGCGGGTTTTGGGCTCTTTTTCGACTTTTTGCCTAAGTTTTGGTGAGTTTTGAAAACTGAACGATAACTCGGCCTCCCTATGTCGGAATCGAGTCCCGTAAGTTGTAATGATTGTCTAATATCTACGCGGTGCTATGTGTGTGTTTGCATGTAGTTTAGACAGGCGAGGCAGGTTTTGGGCTCTTTTTCTGCTTTTTGCTTAAGTATTGGCGAGTTTTACAAACTGGACAATAACTCGGCCTCCGTATATCGTATTCGAGTCCTGTAAGTTGTGACGCGTGTCTAAAACCTACGTGGTGCTATGTGTGTGTTTTCGTGGCGTTTGGACGATTGAGGCGTGTTTGGGTTCTTTTTTGGCTTTTTGCCTAAGTGTTAACGAGTTTTGCAAACTGGACGATAACTTTCGACCTTCGTATCGAGAATCGAGTCCGTAAGTGTGTGGCGTGTCTAATACTACAGCGGTGCTGCTATGTATGTGTTTGCATGGCATTTGGACGGCCGAGGCGGGTTTTGGGTTCTTTTTCGGCTTTTAGCCTAAGTGTTGGCGAGTTTACAAACTGGGCAATAACTCGACCTCCGTATGTCAAAATCGAGCCTCGTAAGTTGTAACGCGTGTCTAATACCTACGCGGTGCTATGTGTGTGTTTGCATGCGATTGAGACAGTCGAGGCAGGTTTGGGGCTCTTTTTGGCTTTTTCTTAAGTGTTGGCGAGTTTTGCAAACTGGACAATAACTCGGCCTCCGTATATCGGAATTGAGACCCGTAAGTTTTGTGGCACGTGTCTAAAACCTACGTGGTGCTATGTGTGTGTTTCCGTGGCGTTTGGACGACTGAGGCGTGTTTGGGTTGTTTTTTGGCTTTTTGCCTAAGTGTTGACGAGTTTTGCAAACTGGGCGATAACTCGGCCTTCGTATGTCGGAATCGAGTCCCATAAGTTGTGACGCGTGTCTAATACCTAACCGGTGCTAATTATGTGTTTGTGCGGCGCTTGGACGGTCGAGGCGGGTTTTGGGATCTTTTCGGCTTTTTGCCTAAGTGTTGGCGAGTTTTGCAAACTGGGCAATAACTCGACCTCCGTATGTCAAAATCGAGTCCCGTAAGTTATAACGCATGTCTAATACCTACGCGGTGCTATATATGTGTTTGTGTGGCATCTGGACGGCCGAGGAGGGTTATGGGCTCTTTTTCAGCTTTTTACCTAAGTGTTGGCGAGATTTGCAAACTGGGCGATAACTCGGCCTCCGTATATCGGAATCGAGTACCGTAAGTTATAATGCATTTATAATATCTACGTTGTACTATGTGTGTGTTTGCATGGAGTTTGAACGGCCGAGGCGGGTTATGGGCTCTTTTTTGATTTTTTGCCTAAGTGTTGGCGAGTTTTGCAAACTGGGCAATAACTCGGCCTTCGTATGTTGGAATCGAGTCCCGTAAGGTGTAGCGCGTGTCTAATACCTACACGGTACTATGTGTGTGTTTGCATGGCGTTTGGACGGCCGAGGCGGGTTTTGGGCTCTTTTTCGACTTTTTGCCTAAGTGTTGGCGAGTTTTGCAAATTGGACGAAAACTCGGCCTCCGTATGTCAGAATCGAGTCCCGTAAGTTGTAACGCGTGTCTAATACCTATGCGGTGCTATGTGTGGGTTTGCATGGCATTTAGACAGGCGAGGCAGGTTTTGGGCTCTTTTTTGGCTTTTTGCTTAAGTGTTGGCGAGTTTTACAAACTGGACAATAACTCGGCCTCCGTATATCGGAATCGAGTCCCGTAAGTTGTGGCGTGTGTCTAAAACCTACGTGGTGCTATGTGTGTGTTTGCGTGGCATTTGTACGACTGAGGCGGGTTTTGGGTTCTTTTTTGGCTTTTTGCCCAAGTGTTGACGAGTTTTGCAAAACTGGGCGATAACTCGGCCTTCGTATGTTGAAATTGAGTCCCGTAAGTTGTGACGCGTGTGACGCCCCCAAAATAGGTCCATTCCATCCAACCCATTCTGAGTCGCCAAATACATGGTACAGAAATAACTACAACTTTATTAATACATTTGTCGTGCAAAATACGACAACATATATACTGTGAGTTTAAATACAATTGATGTCTTCTAGACAATATACATACCCAAATAAATCCTCATCACAATTATTTATACATTATTTTACAAAAATGGTGAGGACTACTAAACAACTCTTTGTATAACCATCATTCCATACCCCAACTCGTACTCGCTACATTCTCGCCTTCTGAGAAGAAAAATGGAACAAAAAGGAAAAGGGTGAGCTCAACTAGCCCAGTAAAGAATATTATGACTAAGATAATATACAACAAATTATCGTTAGTCTTCAACAGAGAAAAATCTAATAGAATACAATAGACAAACCGGTTTTAAATCAACATTGCGGCGGAAACAACAATTCATTAGAAGAGTTAAGTAGAGAATGCAAACTACTATCTTCTATATATGAATTTAAAAGTTCATCGTCGATATTTTATCCCCTGTAACATCAATCAATATATATCGGAATCAAATATTCATCTTTGCACTCTGAGGCCAAAGATATTCATCATTAATGGTCATGTTCATCTAAAACACTGTTCATCTTTGTACTACGGGCCAAAGATATTAATCGATGAGTCATGTTCATCTCAACACTGTTCATCTTTGCACTACGGGCCAAAGATATTCATCAAGAAATCATTCATCTTTGCACTCTCTGTGCCAAAGATATTCAATAATATCATCATTTAGGACTAAGGATGATGAAAAATATTTTAAAGGAAGCGAATCCAAATTGAACAAAAGATCAAATATTAAGGATTTGTATTTTAAACAATCCAAGTTCAAAAATACTTCATAAGTAATCGAGTGGAGTAAAATTTAAGAATGATCAAAACATGGATACAATCAAAGCTAGTATCCGAATAGATATTTTGGACAAAAGAAGAAATTTCATTTTAAATTGAATAGTGTAGTAATCGTGAATAAGTGTCATATACGTGAATAAGATCAGTATCGTGAATAGTAACTCCAGAGCACAAAAGATAAAAATTTCACAAAAAAACATCTTCAACCGTGAATAGTACTCATGAATAGTAACTTCGTGAATAGTAACTCATGAATAGTAACTCGTGAATAGTAACTCATGAATAGTAACCCGACATGAAAAAGTTCCAAATTTGATAAAATTTCCAACCAATATTTCTAAGATAATGATATTGAAGAAATAATATCATTTTCGAATAAAATAACATCCCTTACCTCGAAAGACAAGACTTTCTAGTTGAAACACAGGATATAGGCTATGACTTGAACTTGCACAGTATAGCAATACTCAAAGTATACTCAAAATACTCACAAGAATACGCTCGATAATATAGAGAGAAAACTTGATTTACGGTGTGATTTTCAATTCTAACCTAAGCACCCTATTTATGGAAAATGCTTAGAACACAAAGTAGAAAATTTAATATAATAATAATATATATATTAATTTGTCTCGCCCACTTAGAATCATCTGAATTCAGCAACTTAGCATGTGTTAAAGATGCCCACCAAACACAAAAAATGTTTTTTCTTCTTTAAATTATTTTAAACTTCAAAAAATCAATTATTTCGGAGCTTTGGAACTTCAATAATTCATAATAAATAGCCCTTTTATCAGAAAATTGAATCGCGAGGTTTTATAGGAAATTCAATTCTCTACAACTTTACGGAAGAAAGTTTTCCAAATTCCAAGCAGAAAATCAAAGAAATCCATAAAGCAGACGATTTTACAAGTTTATAATCAAATTTCTATTAATAATTGTGTCCACCAACACACAAAATATGTGTTAAACATTTAATGCCACAAAAAATACTCTTCTTCCTCATATACTCATATATCCCACATTCATTATAAAAATATCACCGATTAATATATTATTAAAATAATATATTTAAATGAATTATTTTATCGGAAAAAGATAAAATATTAATTTTCAACAATTGTCACATTAAAATTTTCTCCATCTATATCCACATAAAATCAATATTTTCCTCATCATATAAATCAATAATTAATTATTCACAAATAATATTACAGAATCATGATCTTGGCAACTGTGTCGTTCCTGGGAAGAGGGGCTTTCAATAAAGATTTCTCACTTCTTGGCTGGCGCGCAATTAGTGTTAGGTTTGTAATATTCATATGCAATCAAATTGCATAAAAAGTGCGAAAACGTGTAAAATCAGAGTTTAAAAAATTTACAAACCATATACCCGGATCACCCTTTATGCATAATTATTAATTAAACGAAAAGATAAAGAATAAAATCATACCCTTGAAGATCGAGCTTCCTCAGGTACAAGTTCACCTCCAAATCCTTTCGCGTTCAACTTGAATCCACCGGGTTTGGTTCTTTCCTTTGATCAACGTTAGCCACCCATATGTTTGGCCTCTAGAGGTGATCCACCAAGGAAAAATAAAGATTCAAGAAGAAGGGGTATTGGCTCAACCCTAGTTTTCTATCTCTATAGAAAGGAACATACTCTCCAACAAATTGGAATTATTGCGTAGTTGTAAAAGTCAACCACCCCTCACCCATAATAAGACTCCTCTTATTAATAGATGTGGGCAACCCACCTTAACAATTAAGGAATTGGGTTTTATTTAATTAATTAAATTCTTTTAATTAATTAAGCTCCCTAATCTTATTAGGGATAATTAATTAAACTCTTTTAATTAATTTAACCTCCTAATCTTATTAGGAATAAATGAGAGTACTTATATTAAATTAATTCCTAAACTCTTTTAGAAATTAAAATAATAATAATTGTAATAATATTAATAAGACTCCTCTTATTAATTTATATTTAATATTTCTAAAATATTAAATAATAAATATTAAGCTATTTAATTTATTCTATCACCATAGATTAAATTAAATATACATACTTTATATTATTACGATTATGCCATTAACTTCTTAAATAATTATTCTTCCTTTTATGGTGTGACCCTTTAGGTTTTCCATATTAAATGGGTTGTGAATAAATCAATTAGAATAATTCTAATCTTATTTAAATAAATAAATTAAACAATTAATTTATTTAAATAAATAATATTTATTCTCTGATAGGGATAAGCCTCCCTAGCGATCAACGACTTTCCGGATAATATAGATTTCAACATTAATCATAAAAGAACCTTTGAGTAAATAGTTACCGTGACAATTCAATCCTTCCACCATACTGATGTCCCAATTAAATATAAGACATGGAATTCTTGTCAAGTCTTATTTTATTTAATTATATGTATTTCGATCCTTAAATGCACAACTCCAAATAATGCAAATTAGAAACTTCTTTCTAATTTCATTCTGCCTTGACCAAGGACTACTGAGTTGTCATTTATCGAATCACATAGGACATTTCTCTTCTTTTATTAGAAGTGGTAGATTCTTTATTGATCATACATTATCTCCATATACAACTTATTATACCCAAGCATACCCTTTGATATACCCTAAGGGTCTTAAGGAATAAGTCAAAGTATAACTCATCATACACAAGATACTATGATGATCTCAAGTCCAAGGATTACTTGTTTCTACTATCACTACATGAATTCTATTGACAGCAAATAAAACTCCATTAGGTATTCCTTAGCGAGCCACGTTCGGTGAACTTATTCTCTAATAAGCACCTACATACTTGCTTTAGTGTCTCCACACAAATGATCATGAGATCAATCATCCTCATCAATGAAGCAAGCAGCGTATGTACCAATCTATCCGGATTCACTAATCCCCAATTTAGTAATCAATGATTGGGAACTATTTTAGTTTTAAGCTTTCTAAGAATTTAGATCTCATTAGAATGATCATCATCATTATTCTAAAAGCATTGCTTAAAACTATGGGTTTATCACATATTATAAAAACGACATCATGTAGATAATTAAAAGCCTTTAATAAATTAATACTTTTTATTAATAAATGAATAAGATTGTTACAAAGTATATGCTTTATCATCAAACATGATTGGCTTGTGTGCATACTACTTTCAATCTCCCACTTGCACTAAAGCCAATCGTCATGGTATCTTATACTCTTCTTCTCTAAGTGGCGATTATCCCCTTTGTTGGATAAGCTTTAGTTAATGGATATGTAAGGTTGTTCTTGAGAGTCCACTATCTCTATAGTGATTTCCCATCTTTCAATGATTCTAATAATCAAATGAAAGTGCCACAACACATGTTTAGATCCAAGATGAGACTTGGGGCTATTTCCTAGTTACGTAATGAACTTTTAATCCAAACAATCAACTTGCGACTTCATTTATAGCTATATACTTTGTCTTTATTACTAAACCAACAACTCTTTCTTTGTTTGGAACCTTTCCAATTCAACGCACTGCTTTATTCAAGATAACGCTTTACCTTAAAGTGGATTTTCTATCATCTTGTGCATCGAAAAACTTGAGTGCATTAAGTTTTCTAGTTTTAATTTAGACCCACCATGAATATGATCACATCCTTAGTCTTGGGTTAAGCACTTTAAGATGTTTTCACCGACTCATAGTGAAATTCTCCATATTATGGTGATCGATATCGGGTCTCGTACATTTCATTGCATACATGATTGTCACTCATGCGACCTCTCTTTTCGTGAGTCTGTGGGGACCATTAAGAGATACACTCCATAGCTCATCGACATGAGACATCTCTTGGAGTTTGCCATGCTGCTAAACGACTTTAGCATCAAATGAATATCGTTCCTTGGGTTAAGTTGAGCATCCTTTTAAATCTATCTGTATAGATTTTATCCCCAATTAAGATACTCTTCCCAAATCATTCGTGGAGGAATGTTTAGACAACTTTATCATTACTAATTGTAGCATTAGTATGTCATTCCTCATCCGTAGTATATCAACATATAATATTAGAAATGTCACGGCCCCCCTTTGTCCCTTTTTGTACACACTAGAAGTCTTACATTATCGCATGTAACTCGGATCATCATCTTCTATGATCGTGCTTCATCATCATCATCCATGATGAATCCATACCTCTAGGTATCTTGAGACTATTCAGATTCTGATTGGTTGTGGTACAATAGGTCTCATCTATAGGTTCCTCTTATTTGACTTATAGTGTTTTGTGGTTCTTGAACTCTTCAAGATCTATTATCCTCCCACTAGCCCCTTCAATGATAAACACCTTTATCTTAGAAGCGGCGTGTTTCGTAACAAACACCTTTTGCTAAGTAGAATTATAGAACATATACCCTAAACTTACTTTAGGATGTCCCACAAATGCATACATGTCAAATCTTGTCCCAAGCTTATCCTTTGAAACATTTTCACATAAGTTGGACAAACCCTTATCTTAACATACTTAAGATTAGGAATCCTCTCCACATCCATAACTTTTATGGAGTCTTGAGGGCCGGATTTTGTGGTTACCATTTTTCGTAGATATGTCTGACCATTTCTAGGACATTATCCGGAAGGATATTGGAATGTCGATAAAATCATTATGGACCGCACCATGTCCAACAAGGTACGATTTTTCATTCAGATACATCAATCAATTATTGCGTATCAGGATGTGTCCATTATGAGAAAACCATTTGAGATGATCTAGAAATTTATTGTACAAGTATTTATTCCTTAATCTAATCAAAGAATCTTAATACATTGTCAATTTGTTTCACTTCTGAATTGTTTGAACCTTTCAAATAATTCATACTTGTATTTTAGCAAATACACACCTTCAACTCTTTGAATGATCATCTCCCTTTCCTTGTTCTAGTTTGTTCAATTTGCAAAATATATTTTTCACGTAAATCAAGTATATAAAATCCATTAAGTAATATTTCAGTTCTATACAACACATTATTATTATAAATAGAACAACAATTGTTCTTAAATATAATACCAAAGATTTCATTGTCCAACAATAAAATGGAAATAATGTTTCTAACAAGTATTGGAATGCAATAACAACTTATTGACTTAATAGATTTGCTCAGTGGCGGTGCTAAACTATAAGTTTCTATAGCTAATGCAAAGAACCTTTGCTTCATTTTCCACATATAGGATTACTTATCTTTGTTTAACTTTCTACTTCTGCTTGGTCCCTTCATAAATCTATATTTATGATAACCAAAGTCGGTATCCAATACCCAAGTAGAACCTTGACTTAAAGAAAATTTATTTCAATCATGAACAAAAACTTTATTGTGACCGAAACTTCACTAAGCTTCTTTAGTTAGCCTCTGCAAGATGCTTCTCGCAGTTTCTTTCCAGTGTCCAGGCTTATTGCAGTGGAAGCAAACTCCTTTGCTATCCGTATCAGTTTTGTTCTTATTATCCTTTATTTTCGCCTTTCTGTTTACCTTCTTTGAATCGTTCTTCTTTTCAGAAGATCCTTTGGCCCCTACCAGTAAGACTTGATCTTTCTTGGTTGGAAAGTGACTCTCAACATTTTTCAACATGTTAAGCAAATCGCCAAAGGCGATATCTAGCTTGTTCATATGAAAAATTCACAACAATTAATGAAAGGAGTCCAGGGAGTGAGTGCAAGATCAAATCTTGGCTCAACTCTCCATCCATGACAAAACTAGTTGTCTAATTGATCAATCAAATTGATTATGTTAAGAACTTTTATCTGCATCTATATAGTGCCATTGGCCATTCTAGATCGAAAAGAGCTCCTTTGATATCTCGATATCTATCGGTCCTACTTTCCTCACCATCAACTACTTGATGTGCGGGAATATAAGTAGAGCATCCATAGTTTCATCTTGTGTTGAAGCTCGTTACTCATAGATGCGAGCATGATGCATTGAGCCAATTGTGCATCATCTTTGCCACTTTCTAAAAGTAGCAATGTCTTCCTCGAGGCATTATGCGCAACCATTCATGCGAGGATAAAGTATTAAGGACATAAGATAGCTTTTCGACTATGAGAACTATTCTCAAATTCCTTAACCAATCCATTTAATTGGCCCCGGTTAATTTAGCATCTAATATGCTTCGCGATGATAGTAATTTTAGACATTGTAAAATTACGTAAATGAATTTGTAATTAACAACATTTTAACATACATTCTTTTATTAATTACCAAAATAAATTAGGTCTTATTTTAAATTGGTATCTCCCACTATTTTCTTCAACCTATATTACCTCACTTATATAGTTCGACAAAATCTAATTAAAGATTTGCTAGTGAGAATAAGGATCCCATTTCAAATGTATATAGCCTTGTGGTGACACAACAAACTATATATAAATAAATAGGTAGACAACTTTTTGTCAATTACATCAACTATGCAACTCCTTGTATTTTGCCTCTTAGATTATTTTGATCAAGTGGTGGCACATCCAAGAATCAAAATTATTCAAGTTAAGTCCGACCTAGCACTCCATATATTCAAAAAGAAAAATATCATCCTTGTGGTGACACAACAAAACAATATTGTTCAATTTTCTTTATAAGCATCAAATGTGATAAATTAACATCTTAAATACTTAATACTTGCCTTGTGGTGACACAACAAACTCATATTAAATATTTAATACTCTATTAATTTTATCATGCTAGAAAGGCGACGTTCGATATTCCAAATATCTTTGAGCGTTGAGGACTTAATATAAAAAATTTTGAGGGTTTGTTATTAATTTGTCTCATCTTGTTTTAGCGGCGCATTGCACATATATATATATAAAATACGCGTCATATTAATGAACATGCGAAGCATGTTTGTATAATATATAATATATATAGTATAAGCATGCACATATAGAATACTATATTCTACCCGGATTGATTATGGACTTTTATTCTAGTTTGGTTCACTAGAGCCACCAAGTGAACCAAAAGGTCAAACCCTAGGGGTGCAAGAAATAATATTTAAATATAACTATTACATTTAAACCCGGGCTCCATTACAAATGGGTCTTCACGCGCTCCTTGCTCCTTTGATCTCTAATTTTCTAAAATTAATTCTAACTATTCCTATTACAATACTATTTAAAATAAATAGAAACCTTGATCGTGTGATCAGGGAAGTACATAGGAGGGAATAGAATTTACATTAAGAAAAATTAGAGAAGACGCAGTCTGTGAGACCCCATTTAATAAAACCCATACATTCATGCATCCAACTAAAATAAAATCCAATCATATTGGTCGATAATCCATAATCAATCCCATTTATTATCATACACATCACCATATGTATCAATAAATAACATTCATCTTATGAATAATAAACATTTAATATATATATTGATATCATTTAATGGGCAAAATTTAGTTAGTATAAAATCTATTTTGAATCAAAATAAACTCCTTTATTTTAATCCAAATTTAAATCAAAATAAAACTATTTTATTTTAATTTATCAAATTTTGAATAAAATAAACTATTTTATTTTAATCAAAATTTTAATCAAAATAAACTCCTTTATTTTAATTAATTATGGAATCCAATTCCATATATAAAAATCTTTAATTAAAATAAACTCTTTTATTTTAATTAATTATGAATCCAATTCCATGTAAAAAAAAACTTTTATTAAAGGAAACACGGATATTCTTTTCCTATTCACAAATAAACTCCTTTATTTTAAATAATATGAAATCTTATTTCATATCTAAATAAACTCCTTTATTTAAGGAAAATCGATTCTTTTTCCTATTCACAATAAAACTCTTTTATTTGAATAATATGAAATCTTATTTCATATCTAAATAAACTCCTTTATTTAAGGAAAAAAGAATCCAATTTCAACTCTAATTAGTTATTATGGAATCCAATTCCAACTCTAATTAGTTAGCATGAAATTTAATTTTAAAATTAAAATAAACTCTTTTATTTTAATATTAAAATAAACTTTTATTTTAAAATTAAAATAAATATTTTATTTTAATTATAAAATAATTAGTAAATATATATATATATATATATATATATATAAATAACCGTACGTTCTTTTTAAAAAAAAATTTAGTGCAACATATTAAAATAATATCCGTACCTTCCCTTTGATTCTTATGAATAACAAGTTGAGGATTCATGTCAGTCACTATAAAACATGTATCTTATATATATTAATAATCATCTTGTTAGTACAGAATCCTTTATATGGGCCACGTGCTCATAATAATATATAATTATATTAAATGCCACGTTCATGAAGCTCCTTAACTTCTTCAAAAAAAAGCGGCGTACAGTTTTCAAGGTAACATCATGGAAATCCGAAATGGCCTTGCTAAACTATATGATAAACACGCCTTTTTTTTATTTATTTATTTAAATTTTATACAATTAAATTATGCCCAATTAAATTGTTCTAAACACATATCAATATACATATCAAATTAAAATAATTAATAATTCGCATAAAGGTTTGGCTCTGATGCCACTGTTAGGTTTGTAATATTCATATGCAATCAAATTGCATAAAAAGTGCGGAAACGTGTAAAATCAGAGTTTAAAAAATTTACAAACCATATACCCGGATCACCCTTTATGCATAATTATTAATTAAACGAAAAAATAAAGAATAAAATCATACCCTTGAAGATCGAGCTTCCTCAGGTACAAGTTCACCTCCAAATTCTTTCGCGTTCAACTTGAATCCATAGGTTTGGTTCATTCCTTTGATCAACGTTAGCCACCCATATGTTTAGCCTCTAGAGGTGATCCACCAAGGAAAAATAAAGATTCAAGAAGAAGGGGTATTGGCTCAACCCTAGTTTTCTATCTCTATAGAAAGGAACATACTCTCCAACAAATTAGAATTATGCGTAGTTGTAAAAAGTCAACCACCCCTCACCCATAATAAGACTCCTCTTATTAATAGATGTTGGCAACCCACCTTAACAATTAAGGAATTGAGTTTTATTTAATTAATTAAATTCTTTTAATTAATTAAGCTCCCTAATCTTATTAGGATAATTAATTAAACTCTTTTAATTAATTTAACCTCCTAATCTTATTAGGAATAAATGAGAGTACTTATATTAAATTAATTCCTAAACTCTTTTAGAAATTAAAATAATAATAATTGTAATAATATTAATAAGACTCCTCTTATTAATTTATATTTAATATTTCTAAAATATTAAATAATAAATATTAAGCTATTTAATTTATTCTATCACCATAGATTAAATTAAATATACATAATATATTATTACGATTATGCTATTAACTTCTTAAATAATTAACTTGACCCTTTAAATTAATTATTGTGAATAAATCAATTAGAACAATTCTAATCTTATTTAAATAAATAAATTAAACAATTAATTTATTTAAATAAATAATATTTATTCTACAATAGGGATAAAATCAACGATTCCGGATAATATAGATTTCAACATTAATCATAAAAGAAAGTAAATAGTTACCGCATAATTCAATCCTTCCACCATACAATGTCCCAATTAAATATAAGACATGGAATTCTTTGTCAAGTCTTATTTTATTTAATTATATGTATTTCGATCCTTAAATGCACAACTCAAATAATGCAAATTAGAAACTTCTTTCTAATTTCATTACGCTTATTGCCAAGGACTCTTGAGTTGTCATTTATCGAATCACATAGGACATTTCTCTTCTTTTATTAAGTGGTAGATTCTTTATTGATCATACATTATCTCCATATACAACTTATTATACCCAAGCATACCCTTTGATATACCCTAAGGGTCTTAAGGAATAAGTCAAAGTATAACTCATCATACACAAGATACTATGATGATCTCAAGTCCAAGGATTACTTGTACTACTATCACTACTGAGAATTCCTATTGACAGCAAATAAAACTCCATTAGGTATTCCTTAGCGAGCCACGTTCAAGTGAACTTATTCTCTAATAAGCACCTACATACTTGCTTTAGTGTCTCCACACAAATGATCATGAGATCAATCATCCTCATCCAATGTGCAAGACAACGTATGTACCAATCTATCCGGATTCACTAATCCCCAATTTAGTAATCCAATGATTGGGAACTATTTTAGTTTTAATCTTTCTAAGAATTTAGATCTCATTAGAATGATCATCATCATTATTCTAAAAGCATTGCTTAAAACTATGGGTTTATCACATATTATAAAACAAAGATCATGTAGATAATTAAAAGCCTTTAATAAATTAATACTTTTTATTAATAAATGAATAAGATTATTATAAAGTATATGCTTTATCATCAAACATGATTGGCTTGTATGCATACTACTTTCAATTAGGTGACCAAACCTCTCCTTAGATGTAACTTTCTAGATATTGCTAATAATGTTTTCTAATAATATTATTCGGATAATATGAATTATCGCTTCGATAATGGAAAATTGTGTAATGACAATTTATTGAAACAACAAAGTAATATAAAATATCAATGCAAAGAATTATTGAATCAATAAAATAAAAATATCTTGAATAGTAATTCTCGTAACAATTATTGAGTAGTGCCTTCTTACATAAGAATCAATAATGTGCAATACTGCGTGCTACTATTCAACAACGCGTATTAGTGTGTTTTAACCACGGGTATTCCAACAAGATAATTCAGAATAACTACGCCGTTATTTATAAACAACTTATATTTGTCGTTTTCTTCATCCAATCGCTTTCAAGTTATGGGGCCCATAAAAACTGCTTGTGGTCGCACGAATATTCCCAACAAAGACGAATATTTCACGACCAAACTAATATTCCCAAACAATAATGAATATTTTATAACCATTTGCTTATTCGAAATATTTCATGTATTTTACCCATAACTATCCACATTAATCAAATCAACCCTTACTATTTCAAAATAATAAATAGAGGAAAATAAATTTCATTTATTAATAATTTGGGGTCTTACAACCTCCCTTCCTTATGAAATTTCGTCCTCAAAATTGACGTACGTACCTGGTGTTTCGAAAAGATGAGAATACCTCGCTTTCATTTCCGTTTCCAACTCCCGTGTCATTTCCTCAATAGCATGGTTTCTCCACAAAACTTTAACTTGTGGTATAACCCTGAGACATAGGACATGTTCTTTCCTATCCAAGATCTTGACAAGTACCTCCTCGTGACGTTAAGTCTTGACTATCTCGTCCGGTTCTAACTCGTTGATGTGGTTGGGTCGTCCACATATTTACGTAACATCGACACGTGAAAAGCGTTATGAACACGCCGTCATAGTTAAGCGGTAAAAGCGAGTCTATAGGCCACAGTTCCTATTCGATCGAGAATTTCATATGGATTAATAAATTGAAGGTTTGAGCTTTCCTCACCTCACCGATTCTCGCTTTTGAAATAACAACTTCTTGCACCTCCTTCTTCAAATTCATCAGCTCCGGTGTGTAGCTTGAACTGCTTTAACTTTATCGATTAAAGTCGAATATACTCTTATATCATCACGTGGGTACCTAGAGTTTTCATCTCCATCTCTATTATTTGTAAATTATACAAAATGAGTCTTTGACAATATCGTACTCGTACTTGTATACGATCTTCTACTCAACACGTCAGCTACCACGTTCGCTTTTCCAGGATGGCATGGTCAGAACATGTGCTGAAATGAGTCTCCTCTTGAGTTCTTCGAAACTCTTCTTACATTCCTTGCTCCATTCGAATTTTGTATCTCTACGAGTCAGCTGCGTTAATGGAATAGCGATTCGAGAATATCCTTCAACGAATCTCCGATAATAACCAACTAAGCCTAGAAAGCTACGTATTTCGATTCTGACTTAGGTTGTTCTCAATCGTGACTCATATCCCAACCTTGGATAAAGACGTTACAATGACACCTATCTCGCTTACTATCGCATGCGAATATGGTGTCCCCCACGGAGAATGCGGCTTTGCATTGCACAAAGGAAGTCACCAGATAAAGGCTCAGGTACCAAATTCTATAGTTGAATTTTTAACTCCTGAAGTTCAATAGGAGCCATTCGATATGAGATTTTAGAAATGAGTTTTGTACCGGGTTCAAAGTCGATATAAAATTTAATATCAGTCTTTGGGAGTAAACCAAGAAATTCTTCAGAAATACGTGGGAAAAATTAATAACAACAGAATATTATTCAAATCGGCGTGTCTTTATTCAAATCCATAACATGGACTAAGAAAACTTGACATCCGTAATAAACGAATGACTTCATGGCTTGATATGAAAATGTTTGACTTCAATGGTTTAATTGCCTGAATTTGAATAACAGGTTGCTTAGGAATATGAAAACTAACAACCTTACGAAAGCAATCAATTTTGGCATGATGAGTAGTTAACCTTAAAATCACATCAAAAGTAAATATCTTTATAGAAATAAGTTCAACAGGTAATGTGATAGTGCCAACCTGAATCAAGCAAGATTTCTAAACAGTGGATGAAATGAAAGTTTCTCCTAATGGAGTCTCCATAGATAGGTCAAAGTCTAATTTCTCCGTAGTCAAGTTCAAACGTTGAGCGCAAGAAAGAAAGATAAAAGAATGGGTAGAACCAGTATCTAATAAGGTATAAACTTCGCAAGAATTTATAATTAACTAACCCGTGCTAACTTCGTTCGGGTTCCTCGTATTTTGACCGGTCACGACAAACGCTCTTCCAGGAACCGTTGACTTTGACCTTTCTGGGACATCCTTTTGAGTCACCATTCCCGCTTGACTGGGTTTTGATACCGTACAATCTCGAGCGATATATCCTTCTTTTTCACAATTATAACATACCTTAAACTGTTGTGGGCAATTTGGGCTGATATGTCCCTCTTTTCCGCATTTGTAACATATGACCGGTGGTCTTTCTCCTCGCTTGGAACCAGTTGCTGTTGGTGTTGACGTCTTCACATGGTCGTTGTTGAATCTCCTCTTTTTAAAATCTCCTCCCGACTCGCTTCTTCTATTTTCATGGCCACGATTACCACCAGAGTGGTTACCGCCTTTGTCCGTATTCTTCTTTCTCCCACCGGTTATCGTTATTCGATGATCGCTATCTTGGTATGATCCTCGGTTATGGTCCCTCGGTTGAACGCATACTCGTTATCTCGCTCTAACAATTTGAGCCCCATTGACAACATCCGAATAGAGAGAAAATTTATGAGAAATGAGATACTAACGTATGCCGGGTTTCAAACCTCTCAGAAACATCCGTGTCATACGTTCCTCATTCTCCACCAAATGAGGTGCAAACCTGGATAACTTCGCGAACTTCGCCTCGTACTGGGACACCGTCATGTTATTATGCTCCAGTCTAATAAACTCCACTTCCTTTATATAGCCGAATACTTTCGTGGAAGTACTTGTCATTGAACTGCTTTAAAACGTCTCCCATGACATCTTTGAGTGCAATTTGGATGGGTAAGCTTCACTGATTCCACCAAGAATCGCCTCGTACTGAACATAAAAGTAGCGAATGAAACTTTTCATTCCTCGTGCATCCCAAGACATCGAATATCTTGGTAATTTGTTTGACCCACGTCTCCACCTTAATCGGATCCGGCTTTCCCTGTACTCGGTGGTCCCAACTCTTTGAAGCTGCTTTGTTTGTGACCACCGTGAATTGCTATCATCATTTCCTCCCGTATTTTGAACACGAGTCTCCATCGTCGATTTTGCATGAATCGCAAAAAGCTTCTAAACATCCCTTGTTCATCATCGCTTTCAGTGGTGTTGTTCACAGGAGGTACATTGCCACTGCTGCAGACGTTCTCCTCATTGGTAAAATGAGGCATCTCCACGGTCTCATTTACTCCAATTGTTAATATTCTCGATCAACATTCTCAAATCATCGTCATAAAACAAAGGTTAATTAAGGAAATCAATATATCACATAATATCCCCTATATACTAACCAACTAACAAATAAGCTTAGGTAGGACACACTAGCGAAGGATTTACTCGTCTCTCCCTCCTAGTTCTATTCCCCGATCTCCGCCGGAGATCATATCCCTAAGCTCGATACCAATCAACCGCGACGCCCCAAAATAGGTCCATTCCATCCAACCCATTCGAGTCGCCAAATACATGGTACGTAAATAACTACAACTTTATTAATACATTTGTCGTGCAAAATACTTACACAACATATATATCTTGTTAGTTTAAATACAATTGTTGTCTTCTAGACAATATACATACCCAAATAAATCCTCATCACAATTATTTATACATTATTTTAAAAAAATGGTGAGGACTACTAAACAACTCTCTCTATAACCATCATTCCATACCCCGACTCGTACTCGCTACATTCTCGCCTCCTGAGAAGAAAAATGGAACAAAAAGGAAAAGGGTGAGCTCAACTAGCCTAGTAAAGAATATTATGACTAAGATAATATACAACAAATTATCATTAGTCTTCAACAGGGAAAAATCTAATAGAATACAATAGACAACCAGTTTTAAATCAACGACTGCAGCGGAAACAACAATTCATTAGATGAGTTAAGTAGAGAATGCAAACAACTATATTCTATATATGAATTTAAAAGTTCATCGTCGATATTTTATCCCTGTAACATCAATCAATATATATCTGGAATCAAATATTCATCTTTGCACTACAGGCCAAAGATATTCATCAGTTGGTCATGTTCATCTAAACACCTGTTCATCTTTGTACTACGGGCCAAAGATATTAATCAGTAGGTCATGTTCATCTCAACACCTGTTCATCTTTGCACTACGGGCCAAAGATATTCATCAAGAAATCATTCATCTTTTCACTACAGGCCAAAGATATTCAGTAATATCATCATTTAGGACTGAGGATGATGAAAAATATTTTAAAGGAAACGAATCCAGTGAAACAAAAGAACAAATATTAAGGATTCGTATTTTAAATAATCCAAGTTCAAAAATACTTCATAAGTAATCAGAGTGGAGTAAAATTCAAGAATGATTAAAACATGGATACAATCAAAGCTAGTGTCCAGAATAGATATTTTGGACAAAAAGAAGAAATTTCATTTTTCGGTGAATAGTGTCGTATTCGTGAATAGTGTCGTATACGTGAATAGTACCGTATACGTGGATAGTAACTCCGACACCAAAAGATAGAAATTTCACAAAAAAATATCTTCACGCTTCGTGAATAGTACTCGTGAATAGTAACTCATGAATAGTAACTCGTGAATAGTAACTCATGAATAGTAACTCATGAATAGTAACCCCGACATGAAAAAAGTTCCAAATTTGATAAAAATTTCCAACCAATATTTTGGCATAATGATATTGAAGAAATAATATCATTTTTGAATAAAATAACATCCCTTACCTCGAAAGACAGTACTTCTAGTTGAAACACCGGATATAGGCTATGACTTGAACTTGCATCGTATAGAAATACTCAAAGTATACTCAAAATACTCACAAGAATACGCTCGATAATATAGAGAGAGAAAACTTCAGTTTCTGGTGTGATTTTCAATTCTAACCTAAGCACCCTATTTATAGAAAAATGCTTAGAACACCAAAGTAGAAAATTTAAAATAATAATAATATATATATTAATTTGTCTACGCCCACTTAGAATCATCTGAATTCAGAAACTTAGCATGTGTTAAAGATGCCCACCAAACACAAAAAACGTTTTTTCTTATTTAAATTATTTTAAACTTCCAAAAATCAATTATTTCGGAGCTTCGAAACTTCAATAATTCATAATAAATAGCCCTTTTATCAGAAAATTCGAATCTCGCGCTTATTTATAGGAAATTCAATTCTCTACAACTTTATAGAAGAAAGTTTTTCCAAATTCCAAACAGAAATTGACCGAAATCCATAAATGGGCGATTTTACAAGCTATAATCAAATTTTGGGCAATTATTGTGTCCACCAACACACAAAATATGTGTTAAACATTTAATGCCACAAAAATACTCTTCCTCCTCATATACTCGTATATCCCACATTCATTATAAAAATATCACCGTTAATATATTATTAAAATAATATATTTAAATAAATTATTTTTTCAGAAAAAGATAAAATATTAATTTTCAACAATTGTCACATTAAAATTTTCTCCATCTATATCCACATAAAATCAATATTTTCCTCATCATATAAATCAATAATTAATTATTCACAAATAATATTACAGAATCACAAGATCTTGGCAACCGTGTAGTTCCCAAGAAAGAGGGCTTTCAATAAAGATTTCTCCTTCTTGGCGCCGCAATTAGATGACCAAACCTCTCCTTAGATGTGAACTTTCTAGACATTGCCAATAATGTTTTCTAATAATATTATTAGGATAATATGAATTATTTCATCGATAATGGAAAATACTAGTAATGACAATTTATTGAAACAACAAGTAATATAAAATATCAATGCAAAGAATTATTGAATCAATAAAATAAAATCTTGAATAGTAATTCTTTCGTAACAATTATTGAGTAGTGCCTTCTTACGTAGAAGAATCAATAATTGGTGCAATACCGTATCTTCTGTTCAACAACGCGTATTAGTGTGTTTTAACCACCGAGTATTCCAACAAAGATAATCAGAATAACTACGCAATTATTTATAAACAACTTATATTTGTCGTTTTCTTCATCCAATCGTTTTTCCGTTATGGGACCCACATAAAGATCGCGCCGTCCGCATTACGAATATTCCCCGACGATCTGAATATTCCACGACCAAACGAATATTCCCAAACAATAATGAATATTTTATAACCACTCACTTTATTTGAAATATTTGCGTATTTTACCCATAACTATCCACATTAATCAAATCAACCCTTACTATTTCAAAATAATAAATAGAGGAAAATAAATTTCATTTATTAATAATTTGGGGTCTTACAACGTGTGTCTAATACCTAACTGGTGCTAATTGTGTGTTTGTGTGGCGCTTGGACGGCCGAGGCGGGTTTTGGGATCTTTTTCGGCTTTTTGCCTAAGTATTGGCGAGTTTTTACAAATTAGGCAATAACTCGACCTCCGTATGTCAAAATCAAGTCCCGTAAGTTTTAACCCGTGTCTAATACCTACGCGGTGCTATTTTTGTATTTGTGTGGCATCTGGACGGCAGAGGCGGGTTATGGACTCTTTTTCGGCTTTTTGCCTAAGTGTTGGCGAGATTTGCAAACTGGGCGATAACTCGGCCTCCGTATATCGGAATCGAGTTCCGTAAGTTATAACGCATGTATAATACCTACGCGGTGCTATGTGTGTGTTTGCGTGGCGTTTGGATGGCCGAGGCGGGTTATGGGCTTTTCTCGGTTTTTTGCCTAAGTGTTGGTGAGTTTTGCAAACTGGGCGATAACTCGGTCTTCGCATGTCGAAATCGAGTCCCGTAAGTTATAATGCGTGTCTAATACCTAGGCGGTGCTATGTGCGTGTTTGCATGGCGTTTGGACGGCCGAGGCGGGTTTTGGGCTCTTTTTCGGCTTTTTGCCTAAGTGTTGGCGAGTTTTGCAAACTGGACGATAACTCGGCCTCCGTATGTTGGAATCGAGTCCCGTAAGTTGTAACGCGTGTCTAATACCTACGCGATGCTATGTGTGTGTTTGTGTGGCGTTTGGACAGTCGAGCCAGGTTTGGGGCTCTTTTTCGGCTTTTTGCTTAAGTGTTGACGAGTTTTGCAAACTGGACAATAACTCGGCCTCCATATATCGGAATCGAGTCCCGTAAGTTGTGACGCGTGTCTAAAACCTACGCGGTGCTATGTGTGTTTGCGTGACGTTTGGACGGCCGAGGCGGGTTTTGGGTTTTTTTTGGCTTTTTGCCTAAGTGTTGACGAGTTTTTCAAACTGGGCAATAACTCGGCCTTCGTATGTCGGAATCGAGTCCCGTAAGTTGTGACGCGTGTCTAATACCTAGGCGGTGCTATGTGTGTGTTTGCGTGGCGCTTGGACTACCGAGGCGGGTTTTGGCCTCTTTTTTGGCTTTTTGCCAAAGTGTTGGACGATAACTCGGCCTCCGTATTTTCGAATCGAGTCCCGTAAGTTGTAACGCGTGTCTAATACCTACGCGGTGCTATGTGTATGTTTGCGTGGCATTTGGACAGTCGAGGCAGGTTTGGGGCTCTTTTTCGGCTTTGTGCTTAAGTGTTGGCGAGTTTTGCAAACTGGACAATAACTTGGCATCCGTATATCGGAATTTAGTCACGTAAGTTGTGACGCGTGTCTAAACCTACGTGGTGCTATGAGTGTGATGTGACAACCGAAAATCCGGATTGTCCAGAAATTAAGATTTAAAGAATTAGTTATTAATAAAATGAATTTTTATTAATACTATTTTGTGCTATGTGTTTATTAATCATTTTATAACCTAGAATGATTATTAATCGGGAGGATTCTGGCTACAAGCTAGATTGAACGATTAAGAATTTTCAAGACGAAAATAAAAGTTTTCGTGGAACAAAATATTTTCGGGGAAAAAGACGAAATAGGCACTATTCATCCGTTTTTGCTCGAAGATTTATTTTTAAATTCCGAGAAGTTATTGATTACGTAAAATCTTGAGACGTGATGAAATATTCAATAATATTTCAGTTATGGCAAAAACGAAGTTTTCGCATGCGGACTCAAAACCTAAGGGTTAGGGAAAGTGAGTTCCGAGAATGTAATGAGTACGTATAATAACTAGGGTTATTATGCGTGAGAAATACGAGTATGATACGAGTTATTATACGAGTATAGTACGAAGATTAGTACGACGTATAATACGAATATCGTACGAACGATATACGAAGAGAATACGAGAATAGAATGCGTAGAATACGATTAGTCTTAATGGACTTTGAGTTCATGGACTTTGTAGAATCTAATTGGACTTGGATTAAGTCAAGCCCAATGCTTTGTGAAGTTAAGCCCAAGTAAGGCCCAATAAGAATTAGGGTTAAGGCCCAAACTAAGAAAAGAAACCACGAATCGAACCGATGGGTAAACCGATGGGTAATTGAATGCTCAACTGTATATTCAACTGTTATGACTTGCTGGGCAATTGAATGCTCACACTTTCTTTAAATGAAAAACATTTTCAGCGAACGATGTTAGAAGAACTTAAGGATCCCGTATAGATCAAGCTAACGGTATCCAGATGAAGTGCCATTCAGAATGTGAATGAGCGACAAGATCAAGTGAAGACTTGTAATATAGAAAAAAGAAAATTAAACTATAGACTAGTTTAATGAACTGTATGTATCCTTGGTGGCGGATAAAAGTCACTCTTGTAAGATGAAAGGAATAATGTAATTATCATTATTTGTAATGAGAAGGGTTATAAGGTCTTAGAACCTGGAATTTGAGAATATATGTTATTATATTTCAGTATATAATGATGTATGTTGGATGAACGATGTACTGGATTTAATGTCACTGAATCCGGTGTGTGAAGAAAGACCGGATTTGAGGCGTTCTGATGTGTTCTTGATGCGTTTGACTACCGAGGCGGGTTTTGGGTTCTTTTTTGGCTTTTTGCCTAAGTATTGACGAGTTTTGCAAATTAGGCGATAACTCGACCTCCGTATGTCAAAATTGAGTCCCGTAAGTTGTAACGTGTGTCTAATACCTACGCGGTGCTATGTGTGTGTTTGCGTGGCATCTAGACGATCGAGGCGGGTTTTGGGATCTTTTTCGGCTTTTTGCCTAAGTGTTGACGAGTTTTGCAAACTGGACGATAACTCGGCCTTCGTATGTCGGAATCGAGTCTCGTAAGTTATAATGCGTGTCTAATACCTACGCGGTGCTATGTGTACGTTTGCGTGGCATCTGGACGGCCGAGACGAGTTTTGGGCTCTTTTTCGGCTTTTTGCCTAATTGTTGGTGAATTTTACAAACTGGGCGATAACTCGGCCTCCGTATATCGGAATCGAGTTCCGTAAGTTATAACGCATGTCTAATACCTACGCGGTGCTATTTGTGTGTTTGCGTGGCGTTTGGACGGCCGAGGCGGGTTATGGGCTCTTTTCTTTTTTTTTGTTTAAGTGTTGGCGAGTTTTGCAAACTGGGCGATAACTCGGCCTTCGTATGTCAGAATCGAGTCCTACAAGATGTAACTCATGTCTAATACATACGCGGTGCTATGTGTGTGTTTGTATGGCGTTTGGACGAACGAGGCGGGCTTTGGCCTCTTTTTCGGCTTTTTGCAAAAGTGTTGGCGAGTTTTGCAAATTGGATGATAACTCGGCCTCCGTATATCGGAATCGAGTCCCGTAAGTTGTAACGCGTGTCTAATACTTACGCGGTGCTATGTGTATGTTTGCGTGGTGTATGTGTTAGGTTTGTAATATTCAAGAACGCAATCAAATTGCATAAAAAGTGCGGAAACGTGTAAAAATCAGAGTTTTAAAATTTTATACAAACCATATACCCGGATCACCCTTTATGTACAATTATTAATTAAACGAAAAAGATAACGAATAAGAATCATACCCTTGAAGATCGAGCTTCCTCAGGTACAAGTTCACCTCCAATCCTTTTCGCGTTCAACTTGAATCCACCGGGTTTGGTTCCTTCCTTTGATCAACATTAGCCACCCAAATGTTTGGCCTCTAGAGGTGATCCACCAAGGAAGAAGAAAATTCAAGAAGATGGGTGTTTTGACTCAAACCCTAGTTTTTCCTATCTGTATAGAAAAAGGGGGCGTACTCTCCAACAATTGGAATTATCACGTAGTCTAGATATCTGATATAAGACTCCTCTTATAAAGATATCAAGTAACCCTATTAAAATAAGGTATTATTTAATTAAACTCTTTTAATTAAATGGGCTCCCTAATCTTATTAGGGATAATTAATTAAACTCCTTTAATTAATTTTCCCTCATAATCCTATTAGGAATAAATGAGAGTACTTATATTAAATTAATTCCTAAACTCTTTTAGAAATTAAAATAATAATAATTGTAATAATATTAATAAGACTCCTCTTATTAATTTATATTTAATATTTCTAAAATATTAAATAATAATATTAAGCTATTTAATTTATTCTATCACCATAGATTAAATTAATATATACTTAATATATTATTACGATTATGTCATTAACTTCTTAAATAATTATTCTTCCTTTTATGGTGTGACCCTTTAGGTTCTCCATATTAAACCGATCGTGAATAAATCAATTAGAATAATTCTAATCTTATTTAAATAAATAAATTAAACAATTAATTTATTTAAATTAATAATATTTATTCTACAATAGGGATAAGCCTCCCTAGCGATCAACGACTTTCCAGATAATATAGATTTCAACATTAATCATAAAAGAACCTTTGAGTAAATAGTTACCGTACAATTCAATCCTTCCACCATACAATGTCCCAATTAAATATAAGACATGGAATTACTGTCAAGTCTTATTTTATTTAATTATATGTATTTCGATCCTTAAATTCACAACACCAAATAATGCAAATTAGAAACTCCTTTCTAATTTCATTCTGCCTTGGCCAAGGACTACTGGGTTGTCATTTATCGAATCACATAGGACATCTCTCTTCTTTTAATAGAAGTGGTAGATTCTTTATTGATCATACATTATCTCCATGTACAACTTATTATACCCAAGCATACCCTTTGATATACCCTAAGGGTCTTAAGGAATAAGTCAAAGTATAACTCATCATACACAAGATACTATGATGATCTCAAGTCCAAGGATCACTTGTATTACTATCACTACTGAGAATTCCTATTGACAGCAAGTAAAACTCCATTAGGTATTCCTTAGCGAGCCACGCTCAAAGTGAACTTATTCTCCAATAAGCACCTACATACTTGCTTTAGTGTCTCCACATAAATGATCATGAGATCAATCATCCTCATCCAATGAGCAAGCAACGTATGTACCAATCTATCCGGATTCACTAATCCGCAATTTAGTAATCCAATGATTGGGAACTATTTTAGTTTTAAGCTTTCTAAGAATTTAGATCTCATTAGAATGATCATCATCATTATTCTAAAAGTATTGCTTAAAACTATGGGTTTATCACATATTATAAAACAGCAACATGTAGATAATTAAAAGCCTTTAATAAATTAATACTTTTTATTAATAAATGAATAAGATTGTTACAAAGTATATGCTTTATCATCAAATATGATTGGCTTGTGTGCATACTACTTTCAATCTCCCACTTGCATTAAAGCCAATCGTCATGGTATCTCATACTCTTCTCTCTAAGTGACGATTATCCCGCATTGTTGGATAAGCTTTAGTTAATGGATATGTAATGTTGTTCATGAGAGTCCACTATCTCTATAGTGATTTCCCATCTTCAATGATTCTAATAATCAAATGAAAGTGCCACAACACATGTTTAGATCCAAGATGAGACTTAGAACTATTCCTAGTTCAGAATGAACTTTTAATCCAAACAATCAACTTGCGCAGTTCATTTATAGCTATATACTTTGTCTTTATCACGAAACCAAAGAACTCTTTCTTTGTTTGGAACCTTTTCAATTCATCGCACCTTTATTCAAGGTAACCCTTTACCTTAAAGTGGATTTTTCGTCGTCTTGGTGCATGCGAAAAACTTGAGTCTGTTAAGCCCTCTAGTTTTAATTAAGACCCACCATGAATATGATCACATCCTTAGTGTCGATTAAGCACTTTAAGATGTTTTTCACTGACTCATGGTGAACTTCTCCATAATATGTTTGATCAACATCAGGTCTCGTACATTTCATTGCATGCATGATTGTCACTCATGCGACCTCTCTTTTCAGGAGTCTGTGGGGACTATTAAGAGAGATAAACTCCATAGCTCATCGACATGAGACATCTCTTGGAGTTTGCCATGCTAAACGACTTTAGCATCAAATGAATATCGTTCCTTGGGTTAAGTCGAGTATCCTCTCAGATCTATCTATATAGATTTTATCCCCAATTAAGATACTCTTCCAAATCATTCATGGAGGAATGTTTAGACAACTTTATCTTTACTGATTGTAGCATTGGTATGTCATTCCTTATCCGTAGTATATCAACATATAGTACTAGGAATGCCACGATGCTCCTAATCGACCCTTTTGTACATTACTAGGTTCATTCTTATTTTTGATACAATCAAACTCTTTTGATTGCCTCATCAAAACGAATGTTCCATATTAGAGAAACTTTCTTCAATCCATTTCTCTCGAAAGTGTTCACAACACTTACCTCATCGTATGTAATGGATCATCATCTTCTATGATGTGTACCTCATCATCATCATCTATGATGAATCCATACCTCCTAGGTATCTTGGTACTATTCGTAATTACGATTCAGTTGTGGTGTAATAGGTCTATCTACAGGTTCCTCTTATTTGAATTATAGTGTTTTGTGGTTCTTGAACTCTTTAAGATCTATTATCCTCCCACTAGCCCCTTTTAATGATAAACACTTTTATCTTAGAATGAAGCGTCTTTCACAACAAACACCTTTTGCTAAGTAGAATTATAGAACATATACCCTAAACTTATTTTAGGATGTCCCACAAATCGACACTTGTCAAATCTTGTCCCAAGCTTATCCTTTTGAAACCTTTTCACATAAGTTGGAACCCCTTATCTTAACAAACTTAAGATTAGGAATCCTCCCTGTCCATAACTTTTATGGAGTCTTCGGGCCGGATTTAGAGATTACCTTTTCGTAGATATGCAGCCATTTCTAGGACATGATCCTAGAAGGATACTGGAATGTCGGTAAAATCATTATGGATCGCACCATGTCCAACAAGGTACGAATTTTCCATTCAGATACATCAATCAATTATTGCGTATCAGGATGTGTCCATTATGAGAAAACCATTTGAGATGATCTAGAAACTTATTGCACAAGTATTTATTCCTTGATCCGATCAAAGAATTCTAATACTTTATCAATTTATTTCACTTCTGAATTCTTTGAACCTTTCAAATAATTCATACTTGTATTTTAGCAAATACACACATTCAACTCTTTGAATGATCATCTCCTTTTCTTATACTAATTTGTTCAATATGCAAAATTATTTTCATGTAAGTCAAGTATACAAAATTTATTAAGTAATATTCCAATTCTATACAAAACATTATTATTATAAATAGAACAACAATTGTTCTTAATTATAATACCAAAGATTTCATTGTCCAACAATAAAATGGAAATAATATTTTTAACAAGAACTGGAATACAATAACAACTTATTGACTTAATAGATTTGCCCGTAGCAAAGCGATGCTAAACTATAAGTTTCTATGGCTAATGCAAAGAACCTTTGCTTCATTTTCCACACACAGGATTACTTATCTTTGTTTAACTTTCTACTTACATTTGGTCCTTTCATAAATCTATATTTATGATAACCAAAGTCGGTATCCAATACCCAAGTAGAACCTTGACTTAAAGAAAAATTTATTTCAATCATGAACAAAAATTGTATTGTAACCGAAACTTCACTAAGCTTCTTTGGTTAGCCTCTGCAAGATGCTTCTCGCAGTTTCTTTCCAAAGGTCGTGCTTATTGCAGTGGAAGCAAACTCCTTTACTATCCGTATCAATTTTGCTCTTATTATCCTTTGTTTACGCCTTTCTATTTACCTTCTTTGAATCGTTCTTCTTTTCAGAAGATCCTTTCTCCCCTACCAGTAAGACTTGATCTTTCTTGGTTGGAAAGTGACTCTCAACATTTTTCAATATGTTAAGCAAATCAGCGAGGCTGATATCTAGCTTGTTCATATAAAAATTCACAACAATTGTGAAAGGAGTCCGGGAGTGAGGGCAAGATCAAATCTTGGTTCAACTCGCCATCCATGACAAAACATGTTGTCCTAATTGATCAATCAAATTGATTATGTTAAGATCTTTTTGTCTGTACTATAGTGCCATTGGCCATTCTAGATCGGAAGAGCTCCTTAGATATCTGATATCTATCAGTCCTACTTTCCTCGCCATCAACTACTTAATGTGCAGGAATATAGTAAGAGCATCCATAGTTTCATCTTCGACACGAAGCTCGTTACTCATGGATGCGAGCATGATGCATCGAGCCAATGTGAATCATCTTGCCACTTTCTAAAAGTAGCAATCTCTTCCTCGAGGCATTATTCGCAACCATTGCGAGGATAGGCATATTAAGGATATAAGATAGCTTTTCAAACCGTGAGAACTATTCTCAATTTCCTTAACCAATCCATTTAATTGATTCGTTAATTTAGCATCTAATATGCTTCAAGTGATGATAGTAATTTTAGACATTGTAAAATTTTGTAAATGAATTTGTAATTAACAACATTTTAACATAAATTCTTTTATTAATTACCAAAATAAATTAGGTCTTGTTTTAAATTGGTATCTCCCACTATTTTCTTCAAACTATATTACCTCACTTATATAGTTGGCAAAAATCTAATTAAAGATTTGCTAGTGAGAATAAGGATCCCATTTCAAATGTATATAGCCTTGTGGTGACACAACAAACTATATATAAATAAATAGGTAGACAACTTTTGTCAATTATATCAACTATGCAACTCCTTTTTTTTGCCTCTTAGATTATTTTGATCAAGTGGTGGCACATCCGAATCAAAATTATCCAAGTTAAGTCCGACCTAGCACTCCATATATTCAAAAAGAAAAATATCATCCTTGTGGTGACACAACAAAACAATATTGTTCAATTTTCTTTATAAGCATCAAATGTGATAAATTAACATCTTAAATACTTAATACTTGCCTTGTGGTGACACAACAAACTCATATTAAATATTTAATACTCTATTAATTTTATCATGCTAGAAGGCGACGCTCGATATTCCAAATATCTTTAAACGCTTAGGACTTAATATAAAAAATTGAGGGGTTTGTTATTAATTTGTCTCATCTCTTGTTTACAAGCATGCACATATATATATATATAAAATACGCCAATATATTAATGAACATGCTGAAGCATGTTTGCATAATATATAATATATATAGTATAAGCATGCACATATAGAATACAATATTCTACCCGGATTGATTATGGACTTTTATTCTAGTTTGGTTCACTAGAGCCACCAAGTGAACCAAAAGGTCAAACCCAGGGTGCAAGAAATAATATTTAAATATAACTATTATATTTAAACCCGGGCTCCATTACAAACGGGTCTTCAAGTGCTCCTTGCCCCTTGATCTCTAATTCTTCAAAATAATTCTAACTATTCCTATTACAAAACTATTTAAAATAAATAGAAACCTTGATCAAGCAAATCAAGGGAAGTACATAGGAGAGAGATAGAATTTACATTAAGAAAAATTAGAGAAGCCGAGGTACGTACGCAGATTCCCATTTAATAAAACCCATACATTCATGCATCCAACTAAAATAAAATCCAATCATATTGGTCAATAGTCCATAATCAATCCCATTTATTATCATACACATCACCATATGCGATCAATAAATAACATTCATCTTATGAATAATAAACATTTAATATATATATTGATATCATTTAATGGGCAAATTTAGTTAGTATAAAATCTAATTTTGAATCAAAATAAACTCCTTTATTTTAATCCAAATTTAAATCAAAATAAAACTATTTTATTTTAATTTATCCAATTTTGAATAAAATAAACTATTTTATTTTAATCAAAATAAACTCCTTTATTTTAATTAATTATGGAATCCAATTCCAAGTAAAAAAAATATTAAAGGAAACACAAATTCTTTTCCTATTCATAAATAAACTCCTTTATTTTGAATAATATGAAATCTTATTTCATATCTAAATAAACTCCTTTATTTAAGGAAATTAGGATTCTCTTTCCTATTCACAAATAAACTTCTTTATTTTGAATAATATGAAATCTTATTTCATATCTAAATAAACTCCTTTATTTAAGGAAATTAGGATTTCTTTCCTATTCACAAATAAACTCTTTTATTTTGAATAATATGAAATCTTATTTCATATCTAAATAAACTCCTTTATTTAAGGAAACATATAATCCAATTTCAACTCTAATTAGTTATTATGGAATCTAATTCCAACTCTAATTAGTTAGCATGAAATTCAATTTTAAAATTAAAATAATTTTTTTTTTATTTTAAGTTTAAAATAAACCTTTTATTTTAAAATTAAAATAAATTTTTATTTTAATAATAAAATAATTAAAATTAATATATATATATATAATAATATATATTATATATATATATATATATATATTAAGCCATCATGAATCCGTGACCATGAATCTCCTGAGTTTCCTTTTAACAGGAATCACGTTTAAAAAAACTGAAAAAGAATCCTGCAAGTCTCCTTAAAATTTGTATGTGATATAAACATTGATGATTAAAGTAATCATTAGTTGTAATGATTAAAGTAATCATTAGAATGTCGCCGTTATCATTAGTAATCATTGAATTTTTTTTTTACCCATGATTTCTTATATTTCAACAGACTCACAGAAATTTATTTCGGGCCTTTTTTTTTTTTAATTTTATACAATAAAATTATGCCCAATTAAATTGTTCTAAACACATATCAATATACATATCAAATTAAAATAATTAATAATTAGCATAAAGGTTTGGCTCTGATGCCACTGTTAGGTTTGTAATATTCAAGAACGCAATCAAATTGCATAAAAAGTGTGGAAACGTGTAAAAATCAGAGTTTTAAAATTTTATACAAACCATATACCCGGATCACCCTTTATGTACAATTATTAATTAAACGAAAAAGATAACGAATAAGAATCATACCCTTGAAAATCGAGCTTCCTCAAGTACAAGTTCACCTCCAATCCTTTTCGCGTTCAACTTGAATCCACCGGGTTTGGATCCTTCCTTTGATCAACATTAGCCACCCAAATGTTTGGTCTCTAGAGGTGATCCACCAAGGAAGAAGAAAATTCAAGAAGATGGATGTTTTGGCTCAAACCCTAGTTTTTCCTATCTGTATAGAAAAAGGGGGCGTACTCTCCAACAATTGGAATTATCACGTAGTCTAGATATCTGATATAAGACTCCTCTTATAAAGATATCAAGTAACCCTATTAAAATAAGGTATTATTTAATTAAACTCTTTTAATTAAATGGGCTCCCTAATCTTATTAGGGATAATTAATTAAACTCCTTTAATTAATTTTCCCTCCTAATCCTATTAGGAATAAATGAGAGTACTTATATTAAATTAATTCCTAAACTCTTTTAGAAATTAAAATAATAATAATTGTAATAATATTAATAAGACTCCTCTTATTAATTTATATTTAATATTTCTAAAATATTAAATAATAAATATTAAGCTATTTAATTTATTCTATCACCATAGATTAAATTAAATATACATAACATATTATTACGATTATGTCATTAACTTCTTAAATAATTATTCTTCCTTTTATGGTGTGACCCTTTAGGTTCTCCATATTAAACCGGTTGTGAATAAATCAATTAGAACAATTCTAATCTTATTTAAATAAATAAATTAAACAATTAATTTATTTAAATAAATAATATTTATTCTACAATAGGGATAAGCCTCCTAGCAATCAACGACTTTCCAGATAATATAGATTTCAACATTAATCATAAAAGAACCTTTGAGTAAATAGTTACCGTACAATTCAATCCTTCCACCATACAATGTCCCAATTAAATATAAGACATGGAATTCTTTGTCAAGTCTTATTTTATTTAATTATATGTATTTCGATCCTTAAATGCACAACACTAAATAATGCAAATTAGAAACTCCTTTCTAATTTCATTCCGCTTGGCCAAGGACTCTTTGGGTTGTCATTTATCGAATCACATAGACATCTCTCTTCTTTTAATAGAAGTGGTAGATTCTTTATTGATCATACATTATCTCCATGTACAACTTATTATACCCAAGCATACCCTTTGATATACCCTAAGGGTCTTAAGGAATAAGTCAAAGTATAACTCATCATACACAAGATACTATGATGATCTCAAGTCCAAGGATCACTTGTACTACTATCACTACAGAATTCCTATTGACAGCAAGTAAAACTCCATTAGGTATTCCTTAGCGAGCCACGCTCAAAGTGAACTTATTCCCCAATAAGCACCTACATACTTGCTTTAGTGTCTCCACACAAATGATCATGAGATCAATCATCCTCATCCAATGAGCAAGTTAACGACGTATGTACCAATCTATCCGGATTCACTAATCCCCAATTTAGTAATCCAATGATTGGGAACTATTTTAGTTTTAAGCTTTCTAAGAATTTAGATCTCATTAGAATGATCATCATCATTATTCTAAAAGTATTGCTTAAAACTATGGGTTTATCACATATTATAAAACAGCAACATGTAGATAATTAAAAGCCTTTAATAAATTAATACTTTTTATTAATAAATGAATAAGATTGTTACAAAGTATATGCTTTATCATCAAATATGATTGGCTTGTGTGCATACTACTTTCAGTATGGACAGTCGAGGCAAGTTTGGGGCTCTTTTTTCGCTTTTTACTTAAGTGTTGACGAGTTTTGCAATCTGGACAATAACTCGGCCTTCGTATATCGAAATTGAGTCCTATAAGTTGTGACACGTGTCTAAAACCTATGTGGTGATATGTGTGTATTTGCGTGGCGTTTGGACGGCTGAGGAGGGTTTTGGGTTCTTTTTTGGCTTTTTGCCTAAGTGTTGACGAGTTTTGTAAACTGGGCGATAACTCGGCCTTCGTATGTCAGAATCGAGTCCCGTAAGTTGTGACGTGTGTCTAATACCTACGCGGTGCTATGTGTGTATTTGCGTGGCACTTGGACGGTCGAGACGGGTTTTGGGCTCTTTTTCGGCTTTTTGCCTAAGTGTTGGCGAGTTTTTCAAACTGGGCGATAACTCGACCTCCGTATGTCAAAATCGAGTTCCATAAATTGTAACGCGTGGTTAATACCTACGCGGTGCTATGTATGTGTTTGTGTGGCATCTGGACGTCCGTGGCGGGTTATGGGCTCTTTTTCGGCTTTTTGCCTAAGTGTTGTCGAGATTTGCAAACTGGGCGATAACTCGGTCTTCGTATATCGGAATCGAGTTTCGTAAGTTATAACGCATGTATAATACCTACGCGATGCTATGTGTGTGTTTGCGTGGCGTTTGGACGGCCGAGGCGGGTTGTGGGCTCTTTTTCGGTTTTTTACCTAAGTGTTGGCGAGTTTTGCAAACTGGGCGATGACTCGTCCTCCGTAAGTCAAAATCGAGTCCCGTAAGTTGTAACGCGTGTCTAATAC
Source organism: Panax quinquefolius (assembly GCA_020205615.1). Classification (NCBI taxonomy): domain Eukaryota; kingdom Viridiplantae; phylum Streptophyta; class Magnoliopsida; order Apiales; family Araliaceae; genus Panax; species Panax quinquefolius. The sequence continues at coordinate 113,199,900 of CM035160.1, read as the reverse complement.
CTTGGCAGTACTATGTGTGTGTTTGCATGACGTTTGGACGGCTGAGGCGGGTTTTGGGCTCTTTTTCGGCTTTTTGCTTAAGTGTTGGCGAGTTTTACAAACTGGACGATAACTCGACCTTTGTATGTTGGAATCGAGTCCCGTAAGTTGTAACGCGTGTCTAATACCTACGCGATGCTATGTGTGTATTTGCGTGATGTTTGGACAGTCGAGCAAGGTTTGGGGCTCTTTTTCGGCTTTTTGCTTAAGTGTTGGCGAGTTTTGCAAACTAGACAATAACTCGGCCTCCGTATATCGGAATTGAGTCACGTAAATTATGCCGCGTGTCTAAAACCTACGTGGTGCTATGTGTGTGTTTACGTGGCATTTGGACGGCCGAGGCGGGTGTTGGGTTCTTTTTTGGCTTTTTGCCTAAGTGTTGATAAGTTTTGCAAACTGGGCCAGATTTATGCTGAGCGATCCATTGGATCTAGAACTTCTATTCTCGGGTATCTATCAAAGATTTACTTCTGCAAATATAACAAGTGATCAGCTTTATTATACCCTATATTATGCATAATAATAATTAATAAAGCAAGAATGGTTTAATATATCGACCTAAAATGTTCCCTTTATATAAAAGGTTGTTCTTCTCAGTCTTTGAATCAAAATTTGATTAAACAACGAAACACAATAATTTCAATATCTAATCACTTCTTTTCTCAAACCTATCAAGTTTTGCTTTTTCGATCTAGCCGAAACAACTGGCATTGATCTATCAATAATAATTGAATTCTCTTCTCTTCTCTTCTTGAACCTATCAAGTTCTAACAAATGTTCGTCCAGCCAAAACAATTAGCTAAGACATTTCTCAACATAATTTGACAATAAACAGGAATTATCTGTACTGTCAATACTAGCTTCTACGAATATGAATATCCAACAACAGTTATTCTACGAATGTATATTTTTTGAATCAGTAATTCAATTTGAATTATTAAACACGCACTAACTGTGAATAATCAACAATAAATTCTTGGACGTGGTCTAATCAACAATAATTAACCACTATAATAATTGAATAAATATAACTCAAGGTTGAGTTAGGAAACTTACCTTCCGCGTTGATTACAGCTACACAATAAACTTATCTGCGTTCGTAAGACCTATAACCAATAATATCGGTCTCACAATTAGCACAATATTTCATAACGCGTAATACTATAATTCACAGTCAATCTGTCTCCTAAGCACATTACCACATAACCACATTAGTGTTTATAACCTATATAAACACTTAAAAAGTCTAACTAGTTTAGTCTGGTTGGACTTCGGTCTATTCTCGGTGTTCTGTCACCCTATCCGACAATTAACACATTTATTGTCAATTAATCTTGGTCTCTAAGCTTCAATATTATTTTAGATAAGTAGAATATCATTTATAATATTTTTCGAAAGCTTTTAATAATTTATAAACAATTATTATAATTTATAATAATTTTTCAAACATCGGAATCATTTTTAAATGATTTAATTATCAAATAATCTTATCATTATTAATATTTAATAATATAAAAGTATTAATAGCATACTTGTCAAAATATTAAAGTTATTATTAATAACTTAAAATATTTTTAAATCATTAATATTCTACTTAAATAATTTTTAAATTAATTAAAATTGTTTTTAAATCATCACCATTAATATTTAAATATTAATGAAATTATTATCAAAATATTAAAAGTCATTAATTATAACATAAAATATTTTTAAAACATTTTCTCATTTTTAAATGATTTTTAAATCAATAAAAATCATTTTTAATTCATTTATTTAATATAATGATTAAATAAATCTAATATCATTAATATTAATTTATTAATGAGAATTCTCCAAATTATTGAAAATTATATTTTATAATTCAAAATATTTTCTAACACTTTATTCTCGTTTAAAATGATTTTTAAATTAATAAAATCATTTTTAACTTATTTATTTAATACAATAATTAAATAAATCTAATATCATTAATATTAAATTATTAATGAAAATTCTCAAAAATATTAAAATTATATTTTATAATTCAAAATATTTTTAAATACATTATTCTTATTTAAAATAATTTTTCATAATATTAAATCATTTTTCTCTAATTTATTTAACACACTAATTAAATAAATTAAATATCATCAATATTCAAATAATTATAAATATTAATAAAAAATGTCCCAAATAATTAAAAGTTATTTTTCAGAATTTAAAATAATTTTTAAAACCATTTTTGGTAATTTTTATAATTTAATTTCTATTTTTAATTAATTACCGGAAAAAATCAGAAAATAAATTAATTAAACCGTCGCTATAGGGATTTAGCGACACAAAGCGTCGTTGTTGGTGTTCTTGAGCCTCAAGAACACTGACAGCTCAGTGCTTATGGGGTCATGTTTGACCACGATTCATTCTCAGTTTAATTAGTTTCTGGGCTAGTTTGAACCTTGATCGTGTAGCTGAAATGTAATACTTCAATAACCGACCTTCATATTGGTCATAACACAACACATCATGACGATCAGGGCAGTTAAACTCATTGTCAGACGTCACCTAGGTTTTCTAGAAACCCAGGGAGTTCGAGTGGCTATATTGAAGCTCGATTATCTAAGTGTTCTGATCATGGTTCATATGATCTACTGGCTCAAATGTGTACTCCTTATGTCAAGGAACATTACTAAATCAATAGATCAATTTATCATCAACAGGATCAATAGGAATCATACGGTCAAAGTATGTCAGACTTCCTATTCATATGGTTATCTGGAATTTCCAGAAACTCAAAATTAGTTTAGGATGGCTACTTTGACCATCTCTTATATCCAACACAATTGTTGTTTAAAAGAATTTAAGGCACAGATTTATACTACATCTAGCAGGCTATAACATGTATTCAACAACATCAACAAACAACCTGACAGATATGGACCTTCAAAGATCTTGTCAGACCATGTTTTACACTTTCTAAGTTACCCAGAAAGTGACTGGTCATGCTCGGTCAACCCTCTTTCACTAAAAGAAAAAGGTCTATCAGCGACCAACAAGATCAATCGCACCATCTGGTCACCGATATTAGTCACAATGATCGGCCATCCATGATCGAAATGTAATCTAGTCGCTAATGTTTTAACAATGACCGCACGACGCGGGTCATCGATCAACCGCTAAGTATAAATTTGCCACCAAAATTTTGGTCGGAAATGTTGGCGCCAATTTTTGTGCGACCACTTGAAATCAAACAATCGCACGCGGTCAGCCGATAAGTCCATGTCATTAAAATCAATGAACGTGCGCGTCACGATAGCGATCACGATCAAACTAAATGTTATCAAGACCAAAGATTCACTCGACACGTAACGCAGAGAAAAGAAAAGAGGAGGTTCAAAAGAGAGAAGAGGGAGAAAAGGGGAGAAGAGAAGAAGGAGAAGAAGTTAGATGCTGCAGTGCCGGCCGCCTCCTACCACCGCCAGCGCTCTCTACAAAGGTAACCCACTTAAAATCTACTAGAAACCTTGTTAATTTGTTAATTGAATGTGGTTTAGACAAACCCTAAATCAAAAATGAATATGCCTTAATTAAGATTAAAAGGAAACTAATGACAATGAACTAATTAAAGTTTATTTTAAAATTTATAAAATAAAGCTATTATTATGAAACATAGCCTAATTTTTTTTTTCATTTTTGTTATTATTGGTGCTTGAACTTTTGGTTTGTTTGACTTAGATATGAACTGGGTTTTTCTAATTAATCAATTGGAAATTGAATAGGATGTTATGGAATTGGTTACATTGATTGTGTTATTTGTTCCTATATATAGAAATTAGCTTATTGGTAATGTTTTGATTGATATGTATGCTAGATTGGAATAGTTTGATTTTAGGGTATTGTTCAAATAGATATTGGAAGGAAGCATTGGGAATATTTTAGCGATTAGGAATATCGTGGTATTGTTTCAATGAAACTTTTCAATTGTTATCATTTCGATATTATCATTATGTGTTCATCATGATTTAGTTGAGTCAATTGCATTATAACGTCAATCGATTTATGTGATGTAATTTGCAAGATAAAGAGGTTCTAGGAAGGGGCTTTCAAAAAAGTGTATCCTCAACACAACAGGTTTATCACCGAGACTCTACGCCAAGAAGTTTGTTTGCTTTCTATTTCTTCTTTTATTTTCGGTCAATTTGTATAGCCATCATATTATAGGTATTGATATTTATAACAATTATTTGATGTAATAATATTTATAATGGAAGGCTTTGGGATTTGTTAGTATAATTTAGTACTTAATCATGCCTAAAGTACCTTTTATTATCATAATTTTAAAGTTGTTTGAATTCCTAAAGGTTTCTTTTGCCTACATGTGGACTGTTTATGAAATTATAGTCAAATCTATGCCTATATGAGAACTATACTTATTCAAGATCGTTTATGGGTAATAGTTAGGCTTTTCTTCACATTACTTATACTTATGTAAGATCGTCTATGTGGACTCTTGGTTTGTGTCTTGGGTGCCTAGAAATGACTGATATATACATGCCGTCGTGCATGTGGCTAGTCCATATTATAGGGGAGACTACTAAATTTTTTTTATTGGTCGGGTAGTTGCGAACATTTATACTATTAACGAGCTTATTGGTGATCCACTAGAGCCTATTAAGGGATGTTAGAGCCGATGGGTCGGGCTTTCAGGGTCATGAGGCCTACACGAGACTACGCCAAGCTTAGCTAAGCCTCACAGGCCAAGCCAAGCTTGGTTGTTAGCATGTTAAGCTATTAGGGGTCATTAAGCCAAAATAGAGCGATCTTAAGGAACCGTTAGTGCAACAGAGAAGGTAACTAGACACACTTAGTCAATAAAGAGACATTTTGGCTATAAATGTAAAAAACAAGGGTATTTAACACTTATGTATACAAGAATAAAGCTATAAAATGTTATAAAAGCTATAAATTGCTCAATCATGTTGTGACTATCCCAAAAACATAAAAGATTATAGAAAGGGACCGTGAGGGGTATAATCTTAAAACATGTTAGGCGCCTTAGCACACTAGTTGATATGAATGAATCTCCAAGATACTCAAAAGTTAGATAAATGAGTTAGCAAACTCTGATATAAAGCTAGCATGAATGAAATACCTTACGTATTCACTTACAATAAACAATAAAAACAAATTTAAAACAAATTAAAATTAAATAACATGATATAATATAACTATTAAACTAAGTAGCATTTACTTAGTTTCTCATACTAAATTTAATAACATTTAAAGTTTCTCATACTGCTTTAATTTGCATTCATTCGTTAAGTCATATGCTCTCAAGTCATATGCTTACAAGTATGCTTAAATGTTAATCATATGCTTACAAGTATGCTCAAGTAATATGGTCAAACATTGCAAGGTGTGTTACGGGTGGGAAATTGCAAGGGATGAAGAGTCATGACTATCATGTGTTCATGGAGAGACTTATGCCTATAGCATTTCGGGATCTGCTTGATAAACCAATATGGGATGCTTTGATGGATCTTAGTCATTTCTTCAAAGACTTGTGTTCAAAATCATTGAATGAGAAGGACATGTTTGTACTTGAGAAAACATCATAGAGATCACGTGTAATCTGGAAAAAATATTCCCACCTGGTTTTTTTGACTCCATGGAGCATTTGCAAATCCATCTTCCCTATGAAGCTCGTGTTGGGGGTCCAGTTCAATATAGATGGATGTACCCTTTTGAGAGGGTGATGGGAAACCTTAAGAGGAAGGTGAAGAATAGAGCTTATGTCGAGGGGTCGATATGTGAGGCATACAGTTTTGATGAGATATCTACGCTTTGTCTCTGACTATTTTCCTGGACGAAGTCTTGATAAAGGCCAATCGAGTATCGAGACATGATGATGGGGAAATGTTGAACTAAATGGTCTCTTTGTATTTGGTTCATCGGGCCGCGCTTATGGAAAAGGGAAGCGATATTATTCTCTCGAGCAAGAATTACATGCCGCACATACTTACATTCTTCTCAATTAGAGGAGATTGACGAATTTGTGAGGTACACATGTAAACTTGATATTTTATCTTTTAAGTTGAAAATTTATTCCAATATGTTAATGTTTATAACATGGTATAGATTGTACGATGTGACGAGTTAAAAGTGAAGCATGCCGACATAACTGATAAAGATATTCAAATCAATCGGGATAAAAACTTTGCACTTTGGCTAAAGGACAAAGTAAGTTCAATTTTTAAGCACGTAGTGTATATATATATATATAATATATATACTCCATATGTTAACTATGACTTCATTTAATAAGATGGAGTTTTTGTAGGCTTTGACTGAGGGATCAACGATTTCGGCTAATGTACAAGTCCTAGCTATGGGACCGCATAAGGATCAATTCGGTAGCAATGGTTACAAAATAAATGGTTGTGAATTTCACACAAAGGCATATGGGCGCGGTAAAAGAACAACGAACTCTGGAGTGTGTGTCCAAGGAGATTGTTACAATGAGCTTGGTCGTGCCTTTTATGGGGAGTTGGAGGAAATCGTAGAGTTGTCGTACAAGGGCACGCATGAGGGTCATATTCACTTGTTCAAGTGCCGTTGGTTTGATTCAGAAAAAGGGATACGGGTTGACAGACATGGAATCGTTGATATTGACCTCCATAGGTCTGCGTACTCCAACGAACCGTTTGTTTTACCAACTCAAAAAGTACAAGTATACTACATTCCTAGTCCTATTAGGAAAAGGGATAGATCGCCTACAGATTGGCAAGTTGTAATTTATACTCCCGCGCGTAGTTGTGTAGAATTAGTTGATGGGGAGATTTACCAAGAGCAAATGCATCATAGTCAGACTATAATAAATGTGGAGGACGACAATGAAGTAATCCAGTTAGATGGTGGAGATGAACCACATGAATTAGATCTTGAGTCAATACTTGTGTCAGATGACATTGATACTGAGGAGGAAGAGTTATTGATCGAATCGACACGTAATCAAGCGAGATGATGGTTATGAATCTGCAACACGATACAAGATGATTACGAATAAGATATTGACACTTGAACTCATGAAATGTATGTTTAGCAATACATGTTTTTTATATCATTGTCATGTTTATGTACTAAACTATTTAAATGCAACTTTTGTTTATTGTCATTTTATATTCATATATATACATGTTTATATCAATTCATCATGTTTATGTACTAAACTATTTAAATGCAACTTTTGTTTATTGTCATTTTATATTCATATATATACATGTTTATATCAATTGTCATGTTTATGTACTAAACTATTTAAATGCAACTTTTGTTTATTATCATTTTATATTCATATATATACATGTTTATATCACTGTCATGTTTATTGTCATATATACATGTAATCAAATATGACTCCTAATAAGATCTTAAAATTTGTAATATACAGATGGCTTCAAGCAAGTAGCAAAAAGCGGCTTGGGTAGGGGCCCTAATAATGTGCCCAAGGCCCTACTAATCCCGATGATCGGATTCTTATTGATTCGCCCTCCTAAAAAGACGACGTCTCCGCATATATCATTTATATAAAAGCATTTAAGATTCCATTTATTGTATATTGGTAATGTTTTGATTGATATTATATTGGTAATGTTTTGTTTTGGTCTTATTGTATTGAAAATTTGTATATTTCTCTTGGTTTGTGTCTTGGGTGCCTAGAAATGTCCATATATGCATGCCGTCGTGCATGTGGCTAGTCTATATTATAGGGGAGACTATGGCGAATTTTTTTTAAGTATTATAAGTATAAGTTTGAAAAATGTTCACAAATATTATAACTTAGATGTAAATTGCTTTAATATATGCTAATTGATGTTGTATATTATAGTGATTTTTCAGATAATAAGATCGTCAAGTGCATATCACAGCTGTGTTTACAGAATTGGCATACACCTGTGATTACGTGGGCCAACACACCTATCGCCCACAAGGATGCTATTTGGGCAGAATTTCAGGTATGTTTTTTTTAATTATGACAAATAATATTAATATAATATTAATATAATATTCAAAGGATAATTATTTAGTAATGTTATTATTATTTTTTTATTTGCGTAAACGGTATAGATGGGAGGACGCCGCAGTTTCCGGTGATTCGAGACATTATTTCGCAAAAGTACGCCATTCGCACTCAAGGACAACTTGAATAAAGAACAACAAAAAGCCATTCACAATGCCGAGATCGACCATCCAGGCCAGCGAGAGGATTATATGCACGAGCATAGCCCCTGGTGGTGCACCCAGTCCATATGGGTTGAGATGTGTGCCCAATGGAGAGCTGAGAGCTGGGTGAAAAGACGAAAGACCGCCGCCACCAATGAGCCTCGGGTGTATCCGATGGCGAAAAAAGGCTAAAGGAACATACAAGGCGGCAAAAGATTTCACGATCTTGAGATATCAACGCCTCGCACGTATTTATAAGTTTTAATATGTTTACAATCATGAATTGTAGAAAATATCCCATTTTACATAGTAATATTGTCTTTGTTTTTGTATAGGAGTCTCGGTCTCAAGGTCACCCTATCCATCATTTGGATGTGTACGGCCACCGTGATGGTTCGCACTGAGGCTATCCAGATAAGCGGTAATAAGTTTTAACAACCCGATCTTGTTTATTAATACTTACAAAATATTATTTTTAACTATTTAAGTGTTAACATGATGACAGGATAATTATAAACGTTTATTGAATGAGCGCCTTATCCCGAAGGCACTCCACGTCCGCTTTATTGATCAAGAGTTGTGGGAGAGGCGTCTGTTAGAAGAAGAACTACATTAAAGGTCAAGGACAACGACGACGCCCATCCTTGATGGCTCAGTGACTGCTACCTAGTTTTTATGATCATCGAGTCATCCAAATTGCTCATACTCCTACATTGTGTGAGAGCTATATGTCAAGATCGAAATCTTCCAAGATCTTTGGGCGGGCACACTGGGGGCTCTTGATCTTGAGGAGTTAGTCAAGCGAAGCAATAAAGAACAAAGCAGGACAACATGGGGATGGCGACGAGGTATAAAATCAATTTGTTGTATGTATTGTCGTAATATATACCAGTATCAACATATTTATTATATTTGTAACTTGTTTTATTATTTTGTTAATTACAGGGTGATCAAGGAGGCGATGACACTTGACATAACATTGTACTTGTATATTCATTATTTGGATGTTTGTATGTTACTTAAACAAGTTTTGAAATGTTATTATATTTATTCAAATCATATTGGTTTTTAAAGGTTTATATACTAGTTTGGTGTATGTGTTGGTGGACGATGGATGTTTATATTGTTTTGTATGTTGTTTATCTTAGTGTGTGTGTGTGTGTTGGGATAAAGCGTAGAAAAGCAGTATGTGTTTTGGGAATTCTACAAAACAAAGAAAAATCGGGTGTAATTTTTTTTCCATATCAACCGACCGCGATGCGGTCATCGAACGTTATTAGCGACGCAAGATAAGATCAAGAACCGCCAATGATCGCTAATAATAATGGTCGCTGACACGTGGACCACGTCGACTTTGGCCTCTCGACCATGTCGACTCATTTCAATGACCGGATTTGTCATTTTGATTACGCTCATAATGATCGCGAGATATCTCGGTCGCTAATAGTGGTCATTTGATGTGCATCCCAATGACCAGATTTATCTGACGACTATCGCCGACCTCAAGACATATATCTCATGATCGAAAAGCGATCGCTAATAGTCTGTCGCTGATAGACCATTTTCTTGTAGTGTTTGACCATGAATAACAACAAATCTAGACATCTGATGGCTGTAACACCACTTGTAGATTAAAGACCTCATACCAAATTACAGATCCAAAACACAAAACAACAAGAATCATAAACAGACACGGATCTGTGGCTCCTGACATTAGCTTGTCAGACCACAAATCGTGTTATTGACAGTTTTGGAAAAACTCGATTTTAAAGCATTTTGATGCTATGGATCTATGTTATATCAACATAGATCATCATTAAACATCATCTAGCAAAGATCTAAACACATAAACATAAAATATTCTTAGCAACTTGGATCAAAAATAAAATTAGGCTTATACCTTCTTTCTTCAAATCTTTGATCTTAATACTCCTAACTGATCTTGGTTGATCAAGGGCAGTTTTTTAGGACTGATCTACTTGCTATTTTTGGATATGAAGGGAGAGAGAGAGTTGTGGGAGAGTTATATATCAAATGAGCCAAATACATGCATTTCTCTTTTTTTAATCTATTTATATTATGATATATAGCACATGGCTGATCACTTGGATGATTTTTTGCTGCAGATTTTTAGCCCCAAAGTCAAAGTATTAGGTTACCAACTCCAATATTTGCTAGATTTGCAAGCTAGATATTAAAAATATACTTAAAGGGCATTTTGGTCTTTAGCAAAATAAATTTAATGGCATACTTGGAATTTGCACAAACCCTTAGGGTTTAATCCTTGAAATTTAACCCTTAAGGTTTAACCCTAAGGTTCTAACCCTTAGGTTTTACCTAATTAGTTGCTAAAAATTTCTAATTAGGGTTTTAAATTAGAAAATTAAAAGTTTAAGACTAAAATTAGGGTTTCCTAATTAAATTAAGCTTTCCTAATCATATCAATGTTTAATAAATATATTAGGCCTTCCAATTAGGATTAGGGTTGCCTAATTAGGGTTTAGAAATCCCGAATATGAAATTAGGGTTTTAATTAGAAAAATAAAATTTCTAAATTACAATTAGGTTTTGTAAAATAGAAATTAAGATAACTAAAATATAATTAGGGATTTCTAATCATATTAAAGTTTGATAAACACATTAAGCTTACTAATTAGGATTAGGGTTTCCTAATTAGGGTTTTAGGATTCCCGAATATAAAATTAGGGTTTCCCGGCTTTTGATTAGGGTTTTTAACCGTACGTTAGGGTTTCTAATCTTGAGATTAGGGTTTTTAATCTCTTATTAGGGTTTATTAATTTTAAATCTTATCCGATCAATCATTGATCAATATCTCTATACAGTACAAACACACTCTTTAATATAATTATTTTAATTATATTTTCTATCGAATCACTATCCAGAAATTAGGGTTAGGATTTCTAAAGCTGTTAAGTACAACTCAACTCTAAAGTTATTAGTCAATACACAAATTGGCCTTCTCGAGACTCGTATCACAGATACTTATCGCAAAATTGATAATCAATATTAATATTAATAATAATAAAAAATTATTCGTAAAATTTTAATTATTCAAAATCCCGGGTTATCACACTACGTATGTCGGAATCGAGTCCCGTAAGTTGTTACACATGTCTAATACTTATGCGGTGCTATGTGTGTGTTTTCGTGGCGTTTGTACAATCGAGGCCGGTTTTGGGCTCTTTTTTGGCTTTTTCCTTAAGTGTTGGCGAGTTTTGCAAACTGGGCGATAACTCGGTCTCCGTATATCGGAATCGAGTCCCGTAAGTTATAACATATGTCTAATACTTACGCGGTGCTATGTGTGTGTTTGTGTGGCGTTTGGATGCCCGAGACTGATTTTGGGCTCTTTTTTGGCTTCTTGCCTAAGTGTTGGCGAGATTTGTAAACTGGGCTATAACTCGGCCTCTGTATATCAGAATCGAGTCCCGTAAGTTGTAACACGTGTCTAATACCTATCCGGTGCTATGTGTGTGTTTGCATGGCTTTTGGACGGCCGAAGCGGGTTATGGGCTCTTTTTCGGCTTTTTGCCTATGTGTTGGCGAGTTTTGCAAATTGGGCGATAACTCGACCTTCGTATGTCGAAATCGAGTCCTGTAAATTGTAACGCGTGTCAAATACCTACGCGATGCTATGTGTATGTTTGCGTGGCGTTTGGACAGCGATGCGGATTTTAGGCTCTTTTCGGCTTTTTGCTTAAGTGTTGGCGAGTTTTATAAACTAGGCGATAACTCGAACTCCGTATGTCAAAATCGAGTCCTGTAATTTGTAACGCGTGTCTAATACCTACGCGGTGCAATGTGTGTGTTTGCGTTGCATCTGGATGGCCGAGGCGGGTTTTGGGCTCTTTTTCCGCTTTTTGCCTAAGTGTTGGCGAGTTTTGCAAATGGGACGATAAATCGGCCTTCGTATGTCAGAACGAGTCCCGTAAGGTGTAACGCGTGTCTAATACCTACGCGGTGCTATGTGTGGTTGTGTGGCATCTGGACGGCCGAGGCGGGTTGTGGGCTCTTTTTCTGCTTTTTGCCTAAGTGTTGGCGAGTTTTGCAAACTAGGCGATAACTCGACCTCTGTATATCGGAATCAAGATCCGTAAATTGAGACGCGTGTCTAATACTTATGCGGTACTATGTGTGTGTTTGCGTGACGTTTGAACAGCCGAGGCGGGTTTTGGGTTGTTTTCAGCTTTTTGCCTAAGTGTTAGCGAGTTTTGCAAACTAGGCGATAACTCGGCCTACGTATGTCGGAATCTAGTCCCATAAGTTGTAACACGTGTCAAATTCCTACGCGGTGATATGTGTGTGTTTGCGTGGTGTTTCGACGGCCGAGGCCGATTTTGGGCTCTTTTTTGGCTTTTTTTCCAACCGTTGGCGAGTTTTGCAAACTAGGCGATAAATCGGTCTCCGAATATCAGAATCGAGTCCCGTAAGTTGTACCACGTGTCTAATACTTATGCGGTGCTATGTGTGTGTTTGCGTGGCGTTTGGACGTCCGAGACTAGTTTTGGGCTCTTTTTCAGCTTTTTGCCCAAGTGTTGACGAGATTTGCAAATTAGGCGATAACTCATTTCGGAATCGAGTCCCGTAAGTTGTAACGTATATCTTCTATGTGATGCTATGTGTGTCTTTGAATGGCGTTTGGATGGCCGAAACGGGTTATGGGCTCTTTTTTGGCTTTTTGCCTAAGTGTTAGGGAGTTTTGCAAACTGGGTGATAACTCGGCCTCCGTATATCGGAATCGAGTCCCGTAAGTTGTGACGTGTGTCTAATACTTACGCAGTGCAATGTGTGTGTTTGCGTGGCGTTTGGACGGTCGAGGAGGATTTTGGGCTCTTTTTCACCTTTTTGCTTAAGTGTTGGTGAGTTTTGCAAACTGGGCGATAACTCAGCCTCCGTATGTCAGAATCGTGTCCCGTAAGTTGTAACACGTGTTTAATACCTACGCAGTGCTATGTGCGTGTTTGTGTGGCATTTGGATAGCGATGCGGATTTTAGGCTCTTTTCGGCTTTTTGCCTAAGTGTTGACGAGTTTTACAAACTGGGCGATAACTCGGCCTCCGTATATCGAAATCGAGCCCCATAATTTGTGACGCGTGTCTAATACCAACGCGGTGCAATGTGTGTATTTGTGTGGCGTTTGGACGATCGAGGCAGGTTTTGGGCTCTTTTTCGGCTTTTTACCTAAATGTTGGTGAGTTTTGCAAACTGGGCGATAACTCAGTCTCCGTATGTCAGAATCGAGTCCCGTAAGTTGTAACACGTGTCTAATACCTACGCGGTGCTATGTCTGTGTTTACGTTTCGTTTGGACAGTTGATGCGGGTTATGGGCTATTTTTGGGCTTTTTGCTTAAGTGTTGGCGAGTTTTGCAAACTGGGCGATAACTCGACCTCCGTATGTCGAAATCGAGTCCCGTAAGTTGTAACACATGAATAATACTTATGCGGTGCTATTTGTGTGTTTGGGTGGCATTTGGACTGCCGATGCGGATTTTGGGCTCTTTTTTGGCTTTTTGCCTAATTATTGGCGAGTTTTGCAAACTGAGCTGTAACTCGACCTCCGTTTGCCGGAATCGAGTCTCGTAAATTGTAACGCGTGTCTAATACCTACGCTGTGCTATGTGTGTTTGCGTGGCATTTAGACGGTTGAGGCAGATTTTGGGCTCTTTTTCTGCTTTTTGCTTAAGTGTTGGCGAGTTTTGCAAACTGAGTGATAACTCAGCCTCCGTTTGCTGGAATCGATTTTCGTAAGTTGTATCGCGTGTCTAATATCTATGCGGTGCTATGTGTGTGTTTGCGTGGCGTTTGGATGACCGAGGCGGGTTTAGGGCTTTTTTTGGCTTTTTATTTAAGTGTTGTCGAGTTTTGCAAACTAGGCGATACTTTTAATTTTCGTATGTCGGAATCGAGTCCTGTAAGGTGTACCGTGTGTCTAATCCCTACGCGGTGCTATGTGTGTGTTTGCGTGGCATTTGGACGGTCGAGGCGGGTTTTGGGCTCTTTTTCGGCTTTTTGCCTAAGTGTTGTCGAGTTTTGCAAACTGGGCATTTGGACGGCCGATGCATATTTTGGGCTCTTTTTTGGCTTTTTGCCTAATTATTGGCGAGTTTTGCAAACTGAGCGATAACTCGGCCTCCGTATGTCGGAATCGTGTCACAAAAGTTGTAACGCGTGTCTAATATCTACTCGGTGCTATGTGTGTGTTTGCGCGGCGTTTGGACGGCCTAGGCGGGTTTTCGGCACTTTGTCGGCTTTTTGCCTAAATGTTGGTGAGTTTTGCAAACTAGGCGATAACTCGATCTCCGTATATCGAAATCGAGTCCAGTAAGTTGTAACAAGTATCTAATACCTACGCGGTGCTATGTGTGTGTTTGCGTGGCGTTTGGACAGCTGAGGCGGGTTTTGGGCTTTTTTTTGATTTTTTGTCTAAGTGTTAGCGAGTTTTGCAAACTGGGCGATAACTCGGTCTCCGTATGTCGGAATTTAGTCCCGTAAGTTGTAACACGTGTCTAATACCTACGCGATGCTATGTGTGTGTGTTTGGGTGGCGTTTGGACGACCAAGGCAGATTTGGGCTCTTTTTCGGCTTTTTGCCTAAGTGTTGGCGAGTTTTGCAAACTGGGCGATAACTTAGTTTTCATATATCGGAATCGAGTCCCGTAAGTTGTAACACATGTCTAATACCTACGCGGTGCTATGTGTATGTTTGCGTGGCGTTTGGACGGCCGAGGCGAGTTTTGGGCTCTTTTTCAGCTTTTTGCAGAAGTGTTAGCGAGTTTTGCAAACTGGGCGATAACTCGGTCTCCGTATATCAGAATCGAGTCTCGTAAGTTATAATACGTGTCTAATACCTACGCAGTTTTATGTGTGTGCCTGCGTGGCGTTTGGATGACCAAGGCGGTTTTTGGGCTATTTTCTGGCCTTTTGCCTAAGTGTTGTTTAGTTTTATAAAATGGGTGATAAATCGGCCTCCGTATGTCAGAATCGAGTCCCGTCAGTTGTAACGCGTGTATAATACCTATGCGGTGCTATGTGTGTGTTTTCGTGGCGTTTGGACTATCGAGGCGGCTTTTGGGGTCTTTTTCGGCTTTTTGCCTAAGTGTTGGCGAGTTTTGTAAATTGGACGATAACTCGGCCTTCGTATGTCAGAATCGAGTCCCGTAAGTTATAATGCGTGTCTAATACCTACGCGGTTCAATGTATGTTTGTGTGGCGTTTGGATGGTCGAGGCGGGTTTTGGGCTCTTTTTCGGCTTTTTTACTTAAGTGTTAGCGAGTTTTGCAAACTGTGCGATAACTCAGCCTCCGTTTACTGGAATCGATTCCCGTAAGTTTTAACGCGTGTCTAATACCTATGCCGATGCTATGTGTGTGTTTGCGTGGTGTTTGGACGACCGAGGCGGATTTAGGGCTTTTTTCGACTTTTTACTTAAGTGTTGTCGAGTTTTGCAAACTAGGCGATACTTCGATCTTCGTATGTCGAAATCGAGTCTTATAAGTTGTGCAGTATGTCTAATACCTACGCGGTGCTATGTGTGTTTGCGTGGTGTTTGGACGGCCGAGGCGGGTTTTGGACTCTTTTTCGGCTTTTTGCCTAAGTGTTGTCGAGTTTTGCAAACTTGGCGATAACTCGGCCTCCCTATGTCGGAATCGAGTTCTGAAAGTTATAACGCGTGTCTAATACCTACTCGGTGCTATGTGTGTGTTTACGCGACGTTTGGACGGCCTAGGCGGGTTTTGGACACTTTTTTGGCTTTTTGCCTAAATGTTGGTGAGTTTTGCAAACTAGGTCATAACTTGGTCTTCGTATATCAGAATCGAGTCCAGTAAGTTATAGCAAGTATCTAATACCTACGCGGTGCTATGTGTGTGTTGGCGTGGCGTTTGGACGGCCGAGGCGGGTTTTGGGCTCTTTTTCGATTTTTTGTCTAAGTGTTGGCGAGTTTTGCAAACTGGGCGATAACTCGGTCTTCGTATGTCAGAATCTAGTCCTGTAAGATGTAACACATGTCTAATACCTACGCGGTGCTATGTGTGTATGTTTGGGAGGCGTTTGGACTGTCGAGGCAACATTTGGGCTCTTTTTCGGCTTTTTGCTTAAGTTTTGATGAGTTTTACAAACTGTGCGATAACTTAGTCTTCGTATATCTGAATCGAGTCCGATAAGTTGTAACACATGTCTAATACCTACGCAGTGCTATGTGTATGTTTGCGTGGTGTTTGGACGGCCGAGGCGGGTTTTGGGCTCTTTTTCAGTTTTTTGCATAAGTGTTAGTGAGTTTTGCAAACTGGGCGATAACTCGGTCTCTGTATATTGGAATCGAGTCCCGTAAGTTATAACACATGTTTAATACCTACACAGTTCTATGTGTTGGTTTGCGTGGCATTTGGACGACCAAGGCAGTTTTTGGGCTATTTTTTGGCATTTTGCCTAAGTGTTGACGAGTTTTACAAAATGGGCGAGAAATCGGCCTCTGTATATCGAAATCGAGTCCCGTCAGTTCTAACGCGTGTATAATACCTATGCGCTGCTATGTGTGTGTTTTCGTGGCGTTTGGACTGCCGAGGCGGATTATGGGCTCTTTTTCGACTTTATGCCTAAGTGTTGGCGAGTTTTGCAAACTGAGCGATAACTCAGCCTTCGTTTGCCAAAATCGAGTCCAGTAAGTTGTAACGCGTGTCTAATACCTACGCGGTGCTATATGTGTGTTTGCGTGGCGTTTGGACGGTCGAGGCGGGTTTTGGGCACTTTTCGGCTTTTTGCCTAACGGTTGTCGAGTTTTGCAATATGGGCGATAACTCGGTCTCTGTATGTTCGAATAGAGTCCCGTAAGTTGTAACGTGTGCCTAATACCTACGCGGTGCTATGTATGTGTGTTTGCATGATGTTTGGCCAACCGAGGTGGATTTGGGCTTTTTTTCGGCTTTTTGCCTAAATGTTGGCGAGTTTTGCAAACTTGGCGAAAACTTAGCCTCCGTATGTCAGAATCGAGTCCCATAAGTTGTAACGCGTGTCTAATACCTATGTGATGCTATGTGTGTTTGCGTGGCGTTTGGACTGCCGAGGCGGGTTATGGGCTCTTTTTCTGCTTTTTTCTAAGTGTTGGCGAATCTTGCAAACTAAGCGATAACTCGAGCTCCGTATGTTGGAATCGAGTCCCGTAAGTTTTAAAGCGTGTCTAATACCTACGCGGTGCTATGTGTGTTTGCGTGGCGTTTGGACAAACGAGGCGGGTTTTGGACTCTTTTTTGGCTTTTTGCCTAAGTGTTGGCGAGTTGTGCAAACTGGGCGATAAATTGGCCTTTGTATGTCGGAATCGAGTCCTGTAAGTTGTAACACGTGTCTAATACCTACGCGGTACTTTGTGTGTGTTTGCGTGGCGTTTGGACAGCCGATGCGGGTTTTGGGCTCTTTTTTGACTTTTTACTTAAGTGTTGGTGAGTTTTGCAAATTGGGCGATAACTTATCCTCCGTATATTGGAATCGAGTCCCATAAGTTGTAATGCGTGGCTAATACCTACGCGGTGCTAAGTGTGTGTGTTTGCGTGACGTTTGGACGACCGAGGGGGATTTGGGCTCTTTTTCGGCTTTTTACCTAAGTGTTAGCGAGTTTTTCAAACTGGGTGATAACTCGGCCTTCGTATGTCAGAATCAAGTCCCGTAAGTTGTAACGCGTGTCTAATACTTACGTGATGCTATGTGTGTGTTTCCGTGGCATTTGGACGGCCAAGGCGGTTTTTGGGCTCTTTTTTGGCTTTTTGCCTAAGTGTTGGCGAGTTTTGCAAACTGGGCGATAACTTGGCCTCCATATGTCGTAATCAAGTCCCGTAAGTTTTAACGCATATCTAATACCTACGTGGTGCTATGTGTGTGTTTACGAGGCGTTTGGACGACCGAGGCGGGTTTTGAACTCTTTTTCGACTTTTTGCCTAAGTGTTGACGAGTTTTGCAAACTGGACTATAACTCGGTATCCGTAGTCGGAATCGAGTCCCGTAAGTTGTAACGCGTGGCTAATACCTACGCGATGCTATGTGTGTGTGTTTGCGTGGCGTTTGGACGGCCCATGCGGATTTGGGCTTTTTTGGCTTTTTACCTAAGTGTTGGCGAGTTTTGCAAACTGGGCGATAACTCAGCCTCCGTGTGTCGGAATCGAATCTCGTAAGCTGTAACACGTGTCTAATACCTACGCGGTGCTATGTGTGGCGTTTGGACGGCTGAGGCGGGTTTTGGGCTCTTTTTTGGCTTTTTGCCTAAGTGTTGGCGAGTTTTGCAAACAGGGCGATAACTCGGCCTCCGTATGTCAGAATCGAGTCCCATAAGTTGTAACACGTGTCTAATACCTACGCGGTGCTATATGTGTGTTTGCGAGGCGTTTGGACGGCATATCGACTATCGTAATAGGAGTAAGTTAGTAGCTAAGAGTAAATACCCAGGATCGATGATCTATTGGATCAGTTGAAAGGGGCGAAGAATTTTTTTAAGATAGATTTGTGTACGGGGTATCTTCGGTAGAAAATAAGTAAGAGGGTGACAAATTGATAGGTGATCTTGTGAGGTGCTATGGTTGAAGGTACCATTAGCGTCACAGAGTGTTCGAATGATATTGGGACGAGGATGTCGTAATGATCATTGGTGATATTCTAGTCTATTTTAGACGCCAGAAGATCACGCTGAACATTTGAAAATAGTGTGAGAAACACTATGGAGGGAGAAGTGGGATACAGAATTCACTATGCGTGAATTTGAGCTTAAAAGATATACATAATTGTAATTAATAGGTATGATGGGAATGAGAAGTAAGAAAAATAGTTTTCAAAAATTAAGAAGGAAGGCTAAGTGAAGCACCTATATTATCTTTATCAGAAGATACGAGGAATTTTGTAGTGTATCTCGATGTTTCGCATAGATGTCGAGATTGCGTGCTCTTGGAGCATGGCAACGTCATTGTGTATGCATCATGCCAGTTAAGGGATTATAAGAAGGTCTATCCTACTTATGATCTATAATTGGCAGTTGTTGTTTTTGAATTAAAAATCTGAAGATAGTATTTATACGGGGAGAAGTGTGAGATATACACGGACTATAGGAGTCTGAAATATATCTTCACACGGAAGGAGTGGAATATACGGTAGAGAGAGGATTGTGATATCTTATATCATACAAGGAAGGTAAACATAGAAGCTGGCATGTTAAGTAGGACGAAAAAACTATCGATGTTAACGACTCAGATTGAGTTAATAACGGGGATGGTAGGAGCAGAGTTGAAAGTTAAATTGTGGAAAGAAGCGGTAGAAATGTTATTCACAATATAGACTCAATCCATGATAATGGAACGAGTTCATTAAGTACAAACTATGTAATGAGGAGTAGAAGCAAATGAAGAAGAGGACGCAGGATAAATAGAAGACAAAATTTAGTCTTGTTTTGAAGGAGGAATTTGAGTTCCAAATAATTAAAAAAGAAAAACTAATAAAAGAAAGATAGCATAATATGTTGGTAAGTGTTTAACTTCCAACTTAGATTATTGGTAGAAGTGACAAGTCATGTAAAATAAGATAATACCTTCGGTGAAGGTGAATGTAAGAATCACAATGTCGAAGAAGCATTGTGGGAACTCAAGATTAAAATGAAGAATTTTTTTTCTCATTTGTTTAAATAGTTATTAGCGAGATTCTGAGGACAAAATCCTTATAAGGAGGGAAGAATGTAACGCCCGAGAAAATCGAATATTTAGAATAATTAAAATTTTATTTAATTATAAGGATTAATGAATTTAATTGATTATTTATGGGAGCAAGCTAATTGAAGGTCGTTCTATGACCTAAACATATCAGAACATCGTAGGTTTTAGCTACGTGATAGAATTAAAGTGTTTGAATTTCCAAGACGAAAATAAAAGCTTTTTGAGAAATTTTCCGAAAAACACTATTCACTCATTTCTGCTCGGGAATTATTTTTGAACTTCCGAGAAATACGTAACGATAGAATATCGATGTGAGATAGAATATCCAATAATATTTTAGTTATGGAAAACATAGTTTTTCGCCTGCGGACTTAAAACCTAACGTTTAGGGAAAGTGACTTCCGAGAAGAAATTTAAAGCGCGTAAAATGAATTAAGCAATGTAGGTATTGTACGAAGTAATGAATACGAGTATGATACGAGGTATTATACGAGTATGTATGAATTATGGTATGTCGTATATGATGAATAGGTATACGAGTTAGAATACGAGATTAATACGTAAAGTATACGTTATAAGGCTTTAAGCCGATTGTAATGGTCTTGTAGGATTGTGTAGCAATTGGTTAAGTCCAATGTGAATTAATAAGCAAGCCCAATGTTTGTTTAATTATAAGCCCAATGTACAAGCTAAGTCAGTTAAGTTAATTAAATGCAAAGCCCCATATATAAGTTAATCAAATTATGCTAGAAGCCCAAATGATTAAGTTAAGCTAATTAAGCTAAAGTCCAAAGTAAGAACCAATGGGTTAAGGGTTGGTTTAAACCCATGGAGCAAACCGTGGATGACCCAAAGTGGTGAGCAAGTAAAGAAACTTAAGGGCTAAGTGTAGTAATGACCAAGTATACTTAATGGCCAAGTGTTGTGGGGAGGAAGTAACTTAATGATTAAGCAAAGGGAATAAGGAGCAAGCAATGGATAAGTGTTGTGGTGAGCAAGTTTACTTGATGGCTAAGATAGGAATAGTAAGGAGGTGGATGGCTTTATGACCATTGTGCCCTCATCTAGGATTTCCTATAAATAGAGAGCTTAGGAGTTCATTTGTTTGCTTGTTTCATTTCATCCAACTAATAATATAAGTTGAGAGCTTATTTGCTTGAGAGAATAAGCACATATAAAGTTAGACTTCCCTTGTTATATTTCCAACCAACAACTTATAGCTTATTAGTTTGAGAGAAAAAACAAGAAAAGCTAGAAGATTAGCCTTGTTAATTCAAGAAACAAGAAGGAGATTAAAGATTTACTAAGTGTTATTCAAGAGTAAGTATTCTTAAACCTGTTTCTCTTTCTCTTCCATTGTTAGAGAAGGGGGTATTGGTAGAACTAGCATGCTAAGGAATGATAAATTAAAGGGCTTAAGTCTTAATAAGCCGTATAAGTCATGAATAATTTATTTGTAATCATATAAGTTAAGAACTTGTGAAGATCAATAATGAACGTATAATAACTTGAAAGAACTTGTAACATGTTTACATTAATAAAGTTAGTATGATAATAAGGAGCAAGAATAATGGTTAGAAGTCATTAACCATAATAAGTCATATGGGAAGAAGACATAAGTCATGAGAAATGGAAATATAAGAAATTTATATTTTCATAAGTTACAAATTTACAAAGAACGAGTAATAACTTATCAAGTTTATAAGTTAATGTAGTATGGATGTCAAGATGTTAGTATGATGGATTGAATCCTTTTTAAACGTAGAACAAATCTTAAGTAAATGAAGTTTCGCCGGAATTCACACGATTAGACGACAATCGTCGAATTTGTGAAATTCTCGGAATGGAAGTCGAATTTTGATATTGAGTTTGGAAACATTGGTTTTCAATGGAGATAAGTCTTATTTGGAATTATAGAGCTACAGACTCGAAAATGGCCGGATTCCGACTTAGAACGAAGAAACGAGCGTTGAACGTTCACGAACGTTTATCGTTTTCGTTAAAAATGGACTAATAGGTGAAATTTTAGCAAACGAAGTCGAATAGATAAAATTCTTGCATAAACACGTAGAGTATGTGATTTATGAACCGTAGGCTCTTGAACGAGCCAATTTGAACTTATAACGAAGAAGTTACGAGGTCGGGAATCTCACAAAGTCAAAAATCTGTCAAATTTATCTCTGGCACACAGTCCGCGCCGCGGCGCGACTCCAAGCCTAAATGACCGGCGCCGAAACGCCAAAGTGGCCCGTGTCCCATGCAAACTCACGTCGCAGCGCGACAAGTAACTAAGAGACTCGAGCCGCAGCGCCGAGTCAGGTTTTTAAGCCCTAATGGGCGACGCCGCAGTGCGGCATAACAAAGAAACACTGGCGCCGTAGCGTTAGCCTTAAAAGCTAGACAGAAAAGTATGGTTCAAAGTAGAAGATGAAGGGAAATTATTTAGTAACGAACTAAGGGACTTAATAAAACATTGTTAAGTCATAATTAAAACTCAAGTGTGATCACTTAGAGTTAAAGAAAGTTAATTGAATGTAAACAACAACGACATGCAATAAGCGTACATAACCATTGACGATCGAGTGTCGATTAATAACGTAATGACGTTAGTAAACTGTGAGGAAGGATAATTAACTCGAACTGAGCTGTATTAATGAAATAATTTCAGTTAAGTTATAGAAGAGAACGAAGTTGGTAAGAATGATATAAAGAACGACGGCAAGCCAGAACCAATAATAACAAATCTAATACATGATTAGGTTGAGAAGAAGGGTAAGATTGTTTAAGAACTAAGTATGTTCATTCATGACCTAATGTGGTATGTTATGTGATTATATGTTGTAGAGACCGTAAAGACTCAAAAGGAAACATAATTATTCTGTTGCAGACGCTGAAGGCAAGTTTTTTTAAACGCTTATCTAACCTTCGTGTTAGCCAGGTTTTCAAATGGTTCAAGTTATGAGATGCATGTATGATTTTAAACAAAGAGTCGATGCCAGTTTTAACTCGGCTATACTAATCTTGATAGATTGATTGAATTGTTTACAAGTCTTTCAATATAGAATTGCTAACGCTATCCTACGCCAACTATTTGGTACGGATTCAAGGTAAGCCTGTATATGAATAAACAAATGTATTTTTCATCGAGTATTTGATGGGCATGCGAGGTTGCCAGAACTTAAACGTACACACGTTTAATGGATGTAGTGTTGATTAACATAGAGTATTATAGGTTGATCACCTAGAAGTGCTCGTAAGATATGTCGGACTTACAGAATTCGTGCCGGGTTGTCCTTTTCAAAGAAATTATGAAACACTAATGGTCTTGAACCAGAATTGGTATTTTACTGAATATTGTTATGGCAGAACATTTTGAAGGAAAAGGAACGCTATTTTGAATTATTGATAGTACTTCATAACTATTATCCAGTTATTGAAGATATACGATTCCTATGCTTCAAGCATGCTTTTTAAATGAAATTTCCGTACTTGTTGAGCTTGTTATGCTCACTCTTGCTTGAACCATATGAATGCAGCTTAGACCGAATGGACCAAAGGATTCGACAAGGATAAAGGGAAGGCTAAAGCGAACTTGTAGATTACCTATGTAATAGTATAGGTTTGTAATGATAATATTTGATATTATGACAAGAACAAATGTAACAGTTATAAAGAACCTGGGGAATGTTAGTATTGTTTTGAAATATATATATAAGACATATTCGTTCTTGAGGCATTTCAATTGAATGTTTGTGTGAACTGTAGCACCGTGGAGCACCATAGGTCGGGTTGGAAGAGACCTGGATTTGGGGGCGTCACAGGTTGGTATCAAAGCTATAAGCATGAATTTGTGAAGAGCCCCGAGCCTTTTGCTAGTGACATCCCTTTAAGGGAAGGCACCAAAGCCAGAATTTCCGTAGGGGACGCCGAGCGAGTCGGTAGCAAGTTGATAGGTATCACTGTGGGGTGCTATGGTTGGAAGTACCATGAGTGTCACATGTTGGTATCAAAGCATTAGGTTATACAACTTAAGGGGGGAAGAACCTTAGGCTAATAATCTCGTCAAGGAAGAGAAGTCCGAAGGAAGTAAACTCGAGCTTTACTTAAGTCGAATAAGTTAATAAGGTATTGAGGAAACTTAGTACCGAAAGATTTAAAAGATGGAAAGTAACCCTAAATAAATTAAATGTGATTCGTGCTTATACTATTATGTGTTATGTACTAATCAACATTTTATGTGTTATTGTAGGATGTCGATCGATAGCTTGATGTATAGAGATATACATGCGGTGAACGAAGAGCTGGTGAACCGAGTAGAGCCTGTACCCATGCCAGTGGCGGAGGTACCAATAGTGAGTCTAGAGGAGTCGGAGCCAGAGGAGTACTTTTCTAAGGAAGACTACTCCGAGGGAGATGTAACTTGGACATCATACCTGGGTATGATGACCGATGTGGAGGAAGGAATGGAGGTAACATCGGTCACTACGGTGGTACCTACATTAGAGTCATCACCTCCAGATGCAATGAGATCATTGTACCTGGCAAAGCTTGACAAAAATGTGCAAGTTGAGTGCGGTTGTGCGTGAATCGAGAATGAAGAGATTAGTGCTATTTATGTGGCGAAGATCTGCGAGAGCAGATTTTTGAGTCAGAGCATGATGAGAAGGTGCTCATGATAAATAAGGCTCGGGATTTTAAGAAGGAGGTTGATGAACTTCGTAAAGAACTGGGGGAGAAGGACCGAAAGATAGCACGGATGTCTTACATCCATGAGAGTGCTCATAAGGATTTCAAGCTGAAAGTTGCTTGTTATTCCAATGAGTCAGGACAGACTCGACATACTATTAGTCGGGATACTATAACGGCGATTGCGAATGAGAAATACGAGGATGCTGTTATGCATTATTAGAATGTTAGAGTTATAAATATGTGTGTAGTGGTGTAAAATCCTCTTTTGTTTAAAAAGGGTAGTCTTTTTGTAAATCCCAACTTTTGTGGAGTTCAATCGCGGGATACAAATGTAATAGGTTTTGGCTATGGAAAACAAATTGTAAATAGTTTCAAACTATGAAGCAACATATGAATATAAATAAGTTTTCTTTTAATATGCTTTGTTATGGTATGATTTGATATGTGACGAATAATAACAAAGTAAGTAAATAGATAATAATGAAATTTTATTTGTTTAATTAGAAAATGCCACCACGGAGAAGACAATGTAATCAGGAAGCAGAATCACGTAATGATAACCAAGGGGGTCAAAACAACCCTATGCAAGAGTTCGTTAATTTATTAATGACTGCATTTAACCAAATCGGGGGTAGAGTACCCGCGGGACCTAGAATAGCCAGAACGACTTCCTTTAAAGAGTTTAAAAGTGTAGGTCCGCTGGAGTTCAAAGGAACGACGGATCTAATAGAGGCTCATACATGGGTAAAAGAAATAGAGAAGGCGTTTGTTATTACAAACATAGTTGAGGCGCAAAAGATTTCTTTTGCGACCTACATAATGAGAGAAGGAAGCCAACTTTTGGTGGGAGGCTCACCAGGGTGGGGCTAGAACAGATGCGGTAGCGTGGGAACAATTCAAGAAGGTTTTCTTCGAGAATTATTTCCCTACAAGCATGCGAGGGAGGATGGATCTTAGGACTTAAACTAGGGGACATGACGGTTCCCAGTACACGGCCAAATTCAATGAATTGACAAGGTTTGTTCCACACTAAGTGGACACTAAGGAGAGGAAGGCTCGTAGGTTTGAGCAGGGCCTGAAACCCTGGTTCTATAGTGGGATGTCAGTGTTTTAGAGGGTTTCCTATGGGACCATTATGGAGAAGGTAATTATATTAGGGTATGGTAGTGAGGCGTTGACTCAATACCACAAAGAGAGAAAGAATGAGAGCGAGGAGAGGGACGAACCAAGACAGAGAATACCAGTAATAGTGACAGTATGCCAAAAAGAAAAGAATTTTAACTCCGGAAATACTGGGGTGGGACAAGGGGATCATAATCATAGGACCAAAGTGTGTAAGACATGTGGAAAGACTTATCTAGGAGTATGTATCAAAGGGATTATAAGTACCTTTAAACATTAAGGTAGAGGAAGAGGAAATAACTTTCGTTAATTATATTCGCGGAAATTATTTCATGAATAATAAAGGTAAGCAAGTATCGGTAGGTAGGTATTAATAAAGTTAAGAGAATTTGAAGTAATTCTCGGTATAAACGGGTTGATTAAACATAAAGCTATAATAAATTGTTATAAGAAAAGTGTGAATCTTCAATTTTTCGAAAAACCCAAGGTAGTAATTTACGGTAATAAATCACCGGAACATCATTGTTGTCTAATCATGACACCAGGTAGGAGGATTTTAAGGAAGAGGATGAGTCGTTACGGTTGCGTATCGACTATCGTAATAGGAGTAAGTTAGTACTTAAGAGTAAATACTCATGGCCCAAGATCAATGATCTATTGGATCAGTTGAAAGGGGCAAAGAATTTTTTTAAGATAGATTTGTGTACGGGGTATCGTCGGTAGAAAATAAGTAAGAGGGTGGCAAATTGATAGGTACTCTTGTGAGGTGCTATGGTTGAAGGTACCATTAGCGTCACAGAGTGTTCAAATGATATTTGGATGAGGATGTCGTAATGATCATTGGTGATATTCTAGTCTATTTTAGATGCCAGAAGATCACGCTGAACATTTGAAAATAGTGTGAGAAACACTATGGAGGGAGAAGTGGGATACAGAATTCACTATGCGTGAATTTGAGCTTAAAAGATATACATAATTGTAATTAATAGGTATGATGGGAATGAGAAGTAAGAAAAATAGTTTTCAAAAATTAAGAAAGAAGGTTAAGTGAAGCACCTGTATTGTCTTTATCAGATGATACGAGGAAGTTTGTAGTGTATCTCGATGTTTCGCATAGATGATGAGATTGCGTGCTCTTGGAGCATGGCAACGTCATTGTGTATGCATCATGCCAGTTAAGGGATTATAAGAAGGTCTATCCTACTTATGATCTATAATGGGCAGTTGTTGTTTTTGAATTAAAAATCTGAAGATAGTATTTATACGGGGAGAAGTGTGAGATATACACGGACTATAGGAGTCTGAAATATATCTTCACACGGAAGGAGTGGAATATACGGTAGAGAGAGGATTGTGATATCTTATATCATACAAGGAAGGTAAACATAGAAGCTGACACGTAAAGTAGGACGGGAAAACTATCGCTGTTAACGACTCAGATTGAGTTAATAACGGGGATGGCAGGAGCAGAGTTGAAAGTTAAATTATGGAAAGAAGCGGTAGAAATGTTATTCACAATATAGACTCAATCCATGATAATGGAACGAGTTCATTAAGTACAAACTACGTAATAAGGAGTAGAAGCAAATGAAGAAGAGGACGCAGGATAAATAGAAGACTAAGTATAGTCTTGTTTTGAAGGAAGAATTTGAGTTCCAAATAATTAGAAAAGAAGAACTAATAAAAGAAAGATAGCGTAATATGTTGGTAAGTGTTTAACTTCCAACTTAGATTATTGGTGGAAGTGACAAGTCATGTAAAATAAGATAATACCTTCAGTGAAGGTGAATGTAAGAACCACTGTCGAAGAAGCATTGTGGGAACTCAAGATTAAAATGAAGAATTTTTTTTTCTCATTTGTTTAAATAGTTATTAGCGAGATTCTGGGGACAAAATCCTTATAACGAGGGAAGAATGTAACGCCCGAGAAAATTGAATTTTTAGAAGAATTAAAATTTTATTTAATTATAAGGATTAAATGAATTTAATTGATTATTTATGGGAGCAAGCTAATTGAAGGTTGTTCTATGACCTAAACATATCAGAACATCGTAGGATTTTGGTTACGTGATAGAATTAAAGTGTTTGAATTTCCAAGATGAAAATAAAAGCTTTTCGAGAAATTTTTCGAAAACACTATTCATGCATTTCTGTTCGGGAATTATTTTTGAACTTTTGAGAAATACGTAACGATAGAATATCGATGTGAGATAGAATATCCAATAATATTTCAGTTATAGAAAATGCAGTTTTTCGCCTGCGAACTTAAAACCCAACGTTTAGGGAAAGTGACTTCCGAGAAGGAATTTAAAGCGCGTAAAATGAATTAAGCAATGATCGTATAATATGTAGGTATTGTACGAAGTAATGAATACGAGTATGATACGAGGTATTATATGAGTATGTATGAATTATGGTATGTCATATATGATGAATAGGTATACGAGTTAGAATACGAGATTAATACGTAAAGTATATGTTATAAGGCTTTAAGCCAATTGTAATGGACTTGTAGGATTGTGTAACAATTGGTTAAGTCCAATGTGAATTAATAAGCAAGCCCAATGTTTGTTTAATTACAAGCCCAATGTACAAGCTAAGTTAGTTAAGTTAATTAAATTCAAAGCCCCATATATATGTTAAGCAAATTATGCTAGAAGCCCAAATTATTAAGTTAAGCTAATTAAGCTAAAGCCTAAAGTAAGAACCAATGGGTTAAAGGTTTGTTTAAACCCATGGAGCAAACCATGGATGACCCAATGTGGTGAGCAAGTAAAGAAACTTAAGGGCTAAGTGTAGTAATGACCAAGTATACTTAATGGCCAAGTGTTGTGGGGAGGAAGTAACTTAATGATTAAGCTAAAGGGAGTAAGGAGCAAGCAATGGATAAGTGTTGTGGTGAGCAAGTTTACTTGATGGCTAAGATAGGAATAGTAAGGAGGTGGATGGCTTTATGACCATTGTGCCCTCATCTAGGATTTCCTATAAATAGAGAGCTTAGGAGTTCATTTGTTTGCTTGTTTCATTTCATCCAACTAATAATATAAGTTGAGAGCTTATTTGCTTGAAAGAATAAGCACATATAAAGTTAGACTTCCCTTGTTAGATTTCCAACCAACAACTTATAGCTTATTGGTTTGAGAGAAAAAGCAAGAAAAGCTAGAAGATTAGCCTTGTTAATTCAAGAAACAAGAAGGAGATTAAAGATTTACCAAGTGTTATTCAAGAGTAAGTATTCTTAAACCATGTTTCTCTTTCTCTTCCATTGTTAGAGAAGGGGGTATTGGTAGAACTAGCATGCTAAGGAATGATAAATTAAAGGGCTTAAATCTTAATAAGCCGTATAAGTCATGAATAAGCTATTCGTAATCATATAAGTTAAGAACTTGTGAAGATCAATAATGAACGTATAATAACTTGTAAGAACTTGTAACATGTTTACATTAATAAAGTTAGTATGATAATAAGGAGCAAGAATAATGGTTAGAAGTCATTAACAATAATAAGTCATATGGGAAGAAGACATAAGTCATGAGAAATGGAAATATAAGAAATTTATATTTTCATAAGTTACAAATTTATAAAGAATGAGTAATAACTTATCATGTTTATAAGTTAAAGTAGTATGGATGTCAAGATGTTAGTATGATGGATTGAATCCTTTTTAAACGAAGAACAAATCTTAAGTAAACGAAGTTTTTAGGAATTCTACGATTAGGCGACAATCGTCGAATTAAGTGAAATTCTCGGAATGGAAGTCGAATTTTGATATTGAGTTTGGAAAGCGTTGGTTTCAATGGAGACAAGTTTTATTTGGAATTATAGAGTTGCGGACTCGAAAATGGCGGATTAGACTTAGAAACGAAGAAAAGCAGCGTTGAGCGTTCCACGACGTTTATCGTTTTCGTTAAAAATGGACTAATAGGTGAAATTTTAGCAAACGAAGTCGAATAGATAAAATTCTTGCATAAACACGTAGAGTATGTGATTTATGAACCGTAGGCTTTTGAACAAGCCAATTCAGACTTATAACGAAGAAGTTACGAGGCCGGGAATCTCACAAAGTCAAAAATCTTTTAAATTTATCTACAGCACTGAGTCGCGCCCATAGTGGCGACTCAAAGCCTAAAAATGGCCAAGACCAGTAAGCGCCAAAGTGGCTGTGTCCCCCCTATAAACTCATGTGCATGTGTGACAAGTAACAAAGAGACTAAAGAGCCTTGTGCGCCAAGTCCGGTTTTCAACCCATAATGGGCGGACAGCATATGATAACATAATAACAAAAGCAATTCTTGGGTACTGCATATTTACCTTAAAATTTAGACAGAACAGTATGGTTTAAAGTAGAAGTTGAAGGGAAATTTTATAGTAACGAACTAAGGGACTTAATAAAACATTGTTAAGTCATAATTAAAACTCAAGTGTGATCACTTAGAGTTAAAGAAAGTTAATTGAATGTAAACAAAAACGGTATGCAATAAGCGTACATAACCATTGACGATCGAGTGTCGATTAATAACGTAATGACGTTAGTAAACTGTGAGGAAGGATAATTAACTCGAACCAAGTTGTATTAATAAAATAATTTTCATTAAGTTATAGAAGAGAACGAAGTTGGTAAGAATGATATAAAGAACGACGGCAAGCCGGAACCAATAATAACAAATCTAACACATGATTAGGTTGAGAAGAAGGGTAAGATTGTTTAAGAACTAAGTATGTTCATTCATGACCTAATGTGGTATGTTATGTGATTATGTGTTGTAGAGACCGTAAAGAATCAAAAGGAAACATAATTATTCTGTAGTAGACGCTGAAGGCAAGTTTTTTTAAATGCTTATCTAACCCTCGTATTAACTAGGTTTTCAAATGATTCAAGTTATGAGATACATGTATGGTTTTAAACAAAGAGTCGATGCCAGTTTTAACTCGGCCAGACTAATCTTGATAGATTGATTGAATTGTTTACAAGTCTTTCAATATAGAATTGCTATATTATCCTACGCTTATTTATTTTAGTACGGATTCAAGGTAAGCCTGTATATGAATAAACAAATGTATTTTTCATCGAGTATTTGATGGGCACGCGAGGTTGCCAGAACTTAAACGTACACACATTTAATGGATTATTGTTGATCAACATAGAGTACTATAGGCTGATTACCTAGAAGTGCTCGTAAGATATGTCGAACTTATAGACTTCGTGCCGGGTTGTCCTTTTCAAAGAAATTATGAAACACTAATGGTCTTGGACCAGAATTGGTGTTTTACTGAATATTGTTATGGTAAAACGTTTTGAAGGAAAAGGAACGATATTTTGAATTATTGATAGTACTTCATAACTATTATCCAGTTATTGAAGATATACGATTCCTATGTTTCAAGCATGCTTTTTAAATGAAATTGTCGTACTTGTTGAGCTTGTTATGCTCACTCTTGCTTGAACCATATAAATACATCTTAGACCGAATGGACCAAAGGATTCGACAAAGATAAAAGGAAGGCTAAAGTGAACTTGTAGATTACCTATGTAATAGTATAGGTTTGTAATGATAATATTTGATATTATGACAAGAACAAATGTAACGGTTATAAAGAACTTGGGGAATGGTAGTATTTTTTTTGAATATATATATAAGACATATTCGTTCTTGAGGCATTTCAATTGAATGTTTGTGTGAACTGTAGCACCGTGGAGCACCATATGTCGGGTTAGAAGAGACCCAGATTTGGGGGCATCATAAGGCCTCCGTATGTCAGAATCGAGTCCCGTAAGTTATAACGCGTGTCTAATACCTACGTGGTGCTATGTGTGTATTTGTGTGGCGTTTGGACGGCCGAGGCGAGTTTTGGGCTCTTTTTTGGCTTTTTATCTAAGTGTTGGCGAGTTTTGCAAACTAGGCGATAACTCGACCTCTATATGTCAGAATCGAGTCTCGTAAGTGTTAACACATGTGTAATACCTACGCGGTGCTATGTGTGTGTTTGTGTGGTGTTTGGAGGGCCGAGGCGGGTTTTGGGCTCTTTTTAGGCTTTTTGCCTAAGTGTTGCCGAGTTTTGCAAACTGGGTGATAACTTGGCCTAAGTATGTCGAAATCGAGTCCCGTAAGTTGTAACGCGTGTCTAATACCTACGCGGTGCTATGTGTGTGTTTGTGTGACGTTTGGATGACCGAGGCGTGTTTTGGACTATTTTTCGGCTTTTTGCCTTAGTGTTGATGAGTTTTGCAACTTGAACGATAACTCGGTCTCCGTATGTTGGAATCGAGTCCCGAAAGTTGTAACGCGTGACTAATACCTACGCGGTGTTATGTGTGTGTGTTTGCGTGGAGTTTGGATGGCCGATGTGATGCCCCCAAAATAGGTATACATAACCCATTCTGAGTCGCCAAATACATGGTACAGAATACAAATACAAACTTAAATATACAACATGAGCTGTGAGTTTTAATACAAATATTGTCTTCGAGACAGTATTATAACTCAAAATAAGTCCTCAATACATTTATTATCACACTATTTTACAGAATAGTGAGGACTACTAATGTAACCATCTGGACCGTCAATCCATTCCCCGACTAGTCCCAGCTATATTCTTATTTCCTGAAGAGAACATTGAAAGAAAGGGTGAGCTTAACTAGCCTAGTAAGAAATATTATGACTAAGATAATGCAGAATAAATTATCCTTAGCCTTTAATAGTGTTAAACTGATAAAATATAACAAACATCAAGTTTAACTGCAGCGGAACAAGCAATCCATTAGAAGAGTCAAGCAGATAATAAAATCTACTATCTTCTATGATTTAAAAGGTTTTAAACCAAAAATGGATTATCGCCCGCCATGCGGTAATCCACATAGAAAGATTAATCCAATAGAATAATAAAGAATGGAATAACAGAAGAATTCACCAGCGATGCGATGGATCAGCATGATAAAGTTATTCTAACGAGTAATAATAAAGAATGGAATAACAACCCTTACGAGTATTGAAAGAAAATAACTCTCTTCATGAATACGAAAGAATAATACCCCTTACCTTAAAAAGAAGAGTATTCTGATGGGTAGGGCGGGGATATACTTGAAGAAAACTTGCACTATTTCCTATGCTCAAAGCTTTCTTAAACTCTAAAGAAATACGCTCAAGATTATAGAAGAAGAATTCTTTGAACTTCTGGTGTGTTTTTTAATTCTAACTAAGCATACTATTTATAGGAGAATGGAAAGGATACTATACAATAAAATATAATATATTCTATTTATAATATATATATATATATATATATTATTTAAAATCTAATAAAATAAATAACTTTATAAAAGTATTCTATTTTATATAAAAAGATTTTACTATGCAAACACTATGGAGGCACTATATCAAACACTATGCATAATAAAATATAATATATTCAATTTATAATCAAATAAAACAAAATTTTATAATAAGTATTACATTTTATATAAAAAGATTTTACTATGCAAACACTATGTAGGTACTATGCAAATACTATGCATAATAAAATATGATATATTATATTTATAATCAAATAAAACAAAACTTTATAAAAAGTATTACATTTTATATAAAAAGATTTCTGTTTTATTACATTTATAATAATAACAAAATTTTATATATATATATATATAAACTTTCCCGTGACTCCCCCCAAATGATCATATTTCCTAAGTCACACGTGGGCCCCACTAAAATATTAAAAAAAATTCTACCGATTATTTTGAAAATGGATAAATGGGGGGGTCCAAAAAATACAACAAATGTGACGCCCCCAAAATTAGGTATACGTCACCCATCTTGGGTCGCCACTTACATGGTACATAAATTCAAATACAACTTACTAATATAACTGTATGGTATGCAATACGACATAAAGCGTGAGTTTGAATACAAATATTGTCTACTAGATATTATACAAACTCAAAAGGAGTCCTCATTACAACTATTATCACACTATTTCACGAGAATAGTGAGGACTACTAATGCTATCCTCGGACCATTACTCCGTTCCCAGGCTCGTCCCGGCTATGTTCTCATTTCACAAGAGAAGCGGTGAAAGAAAAGGTGAGCTCAACTAGCCCGATAAGAAATATTATGACTAAGATAATGCGAGAATAAATTATCATTAGCCTTCAATGATGTTAAAGCGATAAAATACAATAGACAACTAGTTTAAGCTGCAGATGGAATATGCAATCCATTAAAAGAGTCAAGTAGAAAATAAAGTCTACTATCTTTTAGGTTTAAAAGGTTTTCATAAATTTTTATCATTAAGACTCGGTTTAATGAATAAACCACAATATCTAATCATCCACTGTACCACGGTCAAGGATTTTCATCAAATTATCAATGGTCATGACTATCTTAGAATCACCCCGGTCATAATCATACCAAAAACTATCCATCAATTGCATTACGAACCCATTGAGGACTTTTATCACATCATTTATAACAAGCCATGATTATACCGAATGATCCACGGTCATAATCATACTAAGTTCATCTATGCACGTAAGCCAAAGATAACATATTATAACATGAGGATGATAACAATGACATAATAATTCAATAAAACAAGTTCAAGAATTATTTTATCCCGGGAATTAGTAACGTCAAATTGTCAACAAGATCTTGTTTTGTAGAGTAAAATTCAAGAATGATCGGAAGAATATTTCCATGAAAGATCTTTGGATGAAACGCAAATATCAAGAATATTCTACTAATTTCATGGAGTATAGAAGTCAAAGTTTTAACCAATTTGGTATAATAAAGAATGGAATAACAAAGGAAATCACCATGCATGCGGTGCCAGCATGAGACGAGTTATTCCAACAGAATAATAATAACGGAACGGTCGGTGAAATTCACACAAGCAGGATAATCAATGAGAATAATAAATCTTTGAATAATAATAAACAATGGAACGAGTGTGTGTAAACACACACGATGCAGGATATTCAGCGGAGAATAATAAATGCGGAATAATAAACAATGGAATCGGTCAGGTGTAAAACACACGACGAGGATATTCCAAAGAATAATAAAGAATGGAATAATGAGAAGAAGATCACCAAGTATAGGGGATTCAGCGATATCTGAGTTATTCCAATGAGAATAAATAAGAATGGAATAATATAAGGATTTCACCAAGTATAGGGTATCACAGCGTATCTGAGTTATGTATATGGTATGCCACTTTTTACTGAGTTATTCAACGTAATAATAATGAATGGAATAATGAAGTTCTCTTCATGAATAAGAAAGAATAACACCCCTTACGGGTACAACAAATAATATCCCTACTTAGTAAAAGACATTTGGATATCAAAGTAGTGAAGTACAGAATACTCTTCTTCTTTCTCTCTATAGATTTTCTCTC
Source organism: Panax quinquefolius (assembly GCA_020205615.1). NCBI lineage: Eukaryota > Viridiplantae > Streptophyta > Magnoliopsida > Apiales > Araliaceae > Panax > Panax quinquefolius. Next base: position 113,164,755 of record CM035160.1, on the reverse strand, counting down.
TATAGCTTCTCTCTATAATTTCTCTCTCTAGAGTTTCGGTGAATTTGTAAGAAAATAATGAAGGAATGAGCTTTATTTATAGGAAAATAGAATGCATAGTAATTAATCCATGAGCGGTCCAGATTGATTTACTTTAACTCGGCGGTCCATATTTAAAGCAAAATCTTTTAAATAAAATATCATATATTCTATTTATATAAAAACATTTTACTATGCAAACACTATGCAACACTATGCAAAATAACTATGCAAAACACTATGCAACACTATGCATAATAAAATATAATATATTCTATTTATAGAATAACTTTAATAAAGTATTACATTTTATATAAAAGATGTTTACATTTTATTACGTTAATAATACGAATAAAACAAAAGCGTCATTATCGCTATAATAATTCATATTATTAATCAACAATAATGGAATCAAAGCTGAGTGACTTCTCACATAAGCATCAATAATCAATATCGGTGCTACTCTTATGCAACCACACGACATCGACTTGTACTTTTACTACTGAAAGTAGTTCAACAGTATCCACGGTAAAACTTCATAGTTATTTCAATAAAATATTTTTGTCGTTTTCTCAATCCGACAATAATTACATTATCCACCAATGATTGAGTAGTTATCACGAATATTCCTGCTAAACCGAATATTCCCAAACCAATCGAATATAATATAACCACTTGCATACTTTGCAAAATTTATAAATACTACCCACAACTATAATATTATCTCAAATTCACACCATAATATTAAAAAATTATTTCGACAAAATTTAAATCTTTATTGATAAAACTGCAGGGTCCACAATCTCCCCTCCTTATAATCGAAATTATCTCTGGTATGATAAGAGGTGAGGATACCTTGAATACCTTTATCGTTAAAAAATTAAATTCATCTCATGATCGCCAAAAGTTATTCATTAACAATTAAATCTTTGCACTACTTACAAAGATATACAAGCTATAAAACCAATAATCTTTGAGGCTCACAACTTAATAGTATCACAACCACGAATTATCCATCACTTCTTGGCAAGGATATTCGTGTTTTCAATCTGGTCATAATTATAAAGAATAATCCGTGGTCATAATCATACCAAGTCTATCAATGCACTACTGACTAAAGATGACTTTTACCACATCCATGAATTATATTTTCATTGAGACTCACTCAATAATTAATTCATATCATCGAATCATCCCCGCACTATGGTGCCAAGGATATTCATTAGTATCACGACCACGAATTATCCATGCACTCTGACCAAAGATAATCGTGTATTCATTAGTATCACGACCACAAATTATCCGTGCACTACTGCCAAAAGATAATCGTGTATTCATTAGTATCACGACCACAAATTATCCATGCACTACTGACCAAAGATAATCGTGTTTTCAATTACGGTTATGATTATACAAGAACAATCCACGGTCATAATCATACCAAGTCCATCTATGCACTTCTGATGTAGATGACTTTCAACATAATATAAGCATGAGAATAATGATATAAAGAATCAATCAAATGAGATAAAGGATAAATATTAAACATTTATAATATAATTTATCCGAGATTCAAAAATATCCCCATGTTATCAATCACTTAATAATCTCATAATCTAATATCATTAATATTATTACAATATTTTAATCACTTAAATTTATAAACAATTTATCTCAATTGTTTACGCTTTACCATATAATGCATTTAATCATTCAAAAATGTCATACTCATAAGATATCATCACCAATTATCAAATCCTCAAAATATGCATATACTCTATATAGGATTCTCTGGCTATTAAATCCTATTTTCAACTTTGTTACTTCACATAACATATTTAACTCATATATTAAGTAACTAAACTATTTTCATGAAAATACCAAATCAGTCCCAAAATATTTCTTTTTTAAGGATTTAGCATAATATAGTCCCATAATGAAAATATATTTTTCTCGAATTTTTAAAATTCATTTACTATTTTTCAAAAATCAATTTCCAATTAATTCCTTAAGAAATTAGCTACCTCAAGGATAACTCCAAAATTCCCAAATCTTGGCAGAATCTTACACATGTTAACGTGAGCTTCCGGTTTAAATTTCATGGTCATCGGAGTTATAGAACTCCGGTTATAGCATTTTCGTCTGGAAAAACCTAAATATTGAAATAGTCATAACTTGCTCATTTAAGTCGAGAATGAGCTCATTTTTGGACAGGAGGTACTTTATACCATATACCTTCTTGTCCCAAAAGGCCAGAATTTTCTCATAATTTAAGTGGCCGAAACAGCCCTCTAAAATCATGGCGACAACTTTTTCGGTTTTTTTGCAGCTTTGCACTCCTTTGCTAAAATCAGTCCACACAAAAATCTACAACACCTTTTCTAGTAATTCCATTTGGATTAGTTAGGTAACTCATAGATCTAACTCTAGGACTTGACCACACTCAAAAATCAAAAATATAATAAGAGATTTGGTCAATTGAATTTCATATACGTTTTTCACCAAAATCGATTTTCAACTCTTTGTGATTTCTAAGAAACTTTCATGTTTTCACATAATAACCAACATAACTCATCATAACACTTACTAATACTTCATATACCCATGATTTTCATTAGTCCAATGCTTTTATTATGACTTTCATCATAATCCTCGTAAATCCTTTTAGTTGAAGAAATATTTGAGGGTTTAAGAAATGGATTTTTGTCTTTGGGGTCAATACAAAATTCGATTTCACGTTCTAGGTAGGCTAGGAAGTCTTCAAGAATACGCCAAGAAATTTATTAATGATAGAAATATCATTCAAAATCTATTACTCTAAATCCAAGACTTGGATAGTACGTCACATTAATACCAACTGTGACACATCCCTTAACACAGATAGCACCTCACAATGATACCTATCAACTTGCCATCTTGATCCATGCGGCGTACGCCTCTGAAAGTAAAGCCGGTGCATTCCACACAAGGAAGTCAACAACGAAAAGGATCGGGGCTCTTTACTTATGGCTTGATATAACAATGATTAACTTTGAGGGGTTTGGTTACTTTGAATTAAGTATAACAAAGTTGGTTAGAAATATGAAAGCTAACAACCTTACAAAAAGAATAATGAGTAGTTAATCAATCATTTTCAAAAATTACCTCAAAGGCAAGTATTTTCAAAGAGATAAGATCGTGAAAGTGTTTATTTGAAACAACAAGATTAATAAGCGAAGTGGAAGTGTGAAGGTTTCTCCCAACTAAGTTTCAATAGATAAATCAAAGTCTAATTTTTTAGAGTCAAATTTAAACATTGAACACAACTAGGTAGAATAAAAGTGGGTAGAACTTGTATTGAATAAAGTATAGACTTCGTAATAATTTATAATTAATTTACCCGTAATAACCCGTTCGGGTTTTTCTCGACAAACGCTCTCGCTTAAATTACCGAAGTTTGACTTTACTATAGGGTACATTCCACCCTTAAGTGCTTCTTCACATTCACGATCCATGATTTGAATCATTATTCTCCGATCCATATTGAATTCGGGTTGACCGCTATGCGCAGGTAATTCCGAATTCGATGTTAAATTCTCCCAATTCTTTGTCCAAAAGCAAAGTCCATTTCATCTATTTTGGCTTTATTGGATGGACGTCTTTTCTACACTATCAGCTTTTTACCCATTCAACTTTAATATCTTTATTCTCCTTCTTTGTTCGAGAAGTTCTTCTTTTCAATTTTTGATCTTTGATCATAAACTTATTTTTTAAATTCTCGATTCAACTTTAATATCTTTGTTCGCCCAAATCACGATAACATTGTTCTGATTAGTGATTAAAGGTGAAAGCGTGATTTTATTTCCAAACACGAGCATCATAACATTTATAGGAAAATAGAATGCCAAAATATTGTTCCACGTTTTTTCACTGTTCTTCTAGCTCACGAACACGATTTTGTAATTCCTAAGTTTTGATCGTAAACTTATTCCAACCAATCAGAGTTCCTCTTCTGTGGTCCTCTTCTTCCTCACTTTCGGGATATTCCCGGTAAAATTATAACTCACAATATTAACAAGTTATTTTAAAAAGAATATTCCAATGAACCAATTCAGATATTATCGAATATTATACAACAACTTGCATACTTTTCAAAATTTATAAATATTACCCACAACTATAACATTATCTCAAATCCACACCATAATTTTGAAAAAAAATATTTCGAGAAAATTAAATCTTTATTCGTAAAATTTGGGATTTTACAGCCGAGGCGGATTTGGGCTCTTTTTCGGCTTTTTACATAAGTGTTGGCAAGTTTTGCAAACTGGGCGATAACTAGGCCTCCGTATGTCAGAATTGAGTCCCGTAAGTTCTAATGCGTGTCTAATACCTACGTGGTGCTATGTGTGTGTTTGTGTGGTGTTTGGAAGGCCGAGGCAGGTTTTGGGCTCTTTTTCGGCTTTTTACCTAAGTGTTGGTGAGTTTTGCAAATTGGGCGATAACTCGGCCTCTGTATGTCGGAATCGAGTCTCGTAAGTTGTAATACATGTCTAATACCTACGCGGTGCTATGTGTGTGTTTGCATGGCGTTTTGACGGCCGAGGTGGGTTTTGGGCTCTTTTTCGGCTTTTTGCCTAAGTTTTGACGAGTTTTGCAAACTGGGTGATAACTCAGCCTCCGTATGTCGGAATTGAGTCCCATAAGTTGTAACGCGTGTCTAATACCTACACGGTGCTATATGTGTGTTTGTGTGGCATTTGGACGGCCGAGGTAGGTTTTGGGCTTTTTTCGACTTTTTGCCTAAGTGTTGCTGAGTTTTGAAAATTGGGTGATAACTCGGCCACCGTATGTCGGAATCGAGTCCCGTAAGTTATAACGCGTGTCTAATACCTACGCAATGCTATATGTGTGTTTGCGTGACATTTGGAATACAGAGGTGGGTTTTGGACTCTTTTTCGGCATTTTGCCTAAGTGTTGATGAGTTTTACAAACTGGACGATAACTCGGTCTCCGTATGTTGGAATCAATTCCTGTAAGTTTTAACGCGTGGCTAATACCTACATGGTGCTATGTGTGTGTGTTTACATGGCGTTTGGATGGCCGAGGCGGATTTGGGCTCTTTTTTGACTTTTTACCTAAGTGTTGGCGAGTTTTGTAAACTGGATGATAACTAGGCTTCCGTATGTCAGAATCGAGTCCCGTAAATTGTAACGCATGTCTAATACCTACGCGGTGCTATGTGTGTGTTTGTGTGGCGTTTGTACAGCCGAGGCGGGTTTTGGGCTCTTTTTAGCTTTTTGCCTAAGTGTTGGCGAGTTTTGCAAACTGGCGATAACTCGGCCTCTGTATGTTGGAATTGAGTCTCATAAGTTATAACGCATGTCTAATACCTACGCGGTGTTATGTGTGTGTTTTCGTGGCGTTTTGACGGTTGAGGCGGGATTTGGGCTCTTTTTTGGCTTTTTGCCTAAGTGTTGTCGAGTTTTGCAAACTAGGTGATAACTCGGCCTCCGTATGTCAGAATCGAGTCCCGTAAGTTATAATGTATGTCTAATACCTACGCTGTGCTATATGTGTGTTTGCGTGGCATTTGGACGACCGAGGCGGGTTTTGGGCTCTTTTCGGTTTTTTGTCCAAGTGTTGCCGAGTCTTGCCAACTATGTGATTACTCGACCTCCGTATGTCAAAATTGAGTCCCGTAAGTTGTAACGCGTGTCTAATACCTATGCAGTGTTATATGTGTGTTTGCGTGGCATTTGAACGATCGAGTCGGGTTTTGTACTCTTTTTCGGCTTTTTGCCTAAGTGTTGACAAGTTTTGCAAACTGAACGATAACTCGGTCTCCGTATATCGGAATCGAGCCCCGTAAGTTGTAACGCATGGCTAATATCTATGCGGTGCTATATGTGTGTGTTTACGTGGAGTTTGGATGGCCGAGACAGATTTGGGCTCTTTTTTGACTTTTTACCAAAGTGTTGGCGAGTTTTGCAAACTGGGCGATAACTCAGCCTCCGTATGTTGGAATCGAGTCCCGTAAGTTGTAACGCATTTCTAATACCTACGCGGTGCTATGTGTGTGTTTGCGTGGCATTTGGACGGCCGAGGCAGGTTTTGGGCTCTTTTTCGGCTTTTTGCCTAAGTGTTAGCGAATTTTATAAATTGGGCGATAACTCGGCCTCCGTATGTCAGAATAGAGTCCCGTAATTTCTAATGCGTGTATAATACCTACGCGGTGCTAGGTGTGTGTTTGCGTGGCGTTTGACTATGGAGGAAGCGTGTTTTGGGCTCTTTTTGACCTTTTACTAAGTGTTGGCTAAGTGTCGGCCTGTATGTCGAGAATCTAGTATAGTAAGTAAACTTGGCGATAACTCTAATACCTCAGCGGTGCTATGTGTGTGTTGCGTGAATTTAGTCGAGGCCGTTTTAAGCTCTTTAACCTTTTGCCTAAGTGTTGTAATACCTACACGCGGTGATACTTCGGTGTGTATATCGGAATCGAGTTTTGACAACGCTTTTCTAATACCTATCTTGATGGTGTGTTTGTGGCTCTTTTCCTCTTTTGGCTTTTTATCTAAGTGTTGTCGAGTTTACACAATCGGGCGATAACTTTCACAACGTGTCCTCTCCGATATCGGAATCGAGTCCCGTAATCTGTAACGCTTTTCTAATACCTATGCGATCTCCGTGCTATGTGTGTGTTGTGTGGCATTTCGACTACCGAGGCGGCTCTTTTTTTTGGGCTCTTTTTTGGCTTTAGCATGTGAAATGATATTCCTATTATTCCTATTTAATATGATTTGATTATGATATATATATATATATATATATATATATATATATATATATATATATGAATGAATATGCAAGTATGCTTGCATTAAGAAAAATTATAAAAGTCCTTTGATAGATAATAGAAATATATGTACAAGGACTTAGAATGAATTGATCAAATATGTTAGGTTGATCCTACATAAGCAAAAAAATGACTTTTGTAAAGTCCTTAAAAAGAAATGATGTACAAGGACTATAAATATAGAAAGATCAAGCTTGTTAGGTTGATCTTATGATGTAATAGATAGGCTTAGTCGATCGTCGAACCTTTGCACGGAAGTCGTAGTACGCCGGTGAGTCGAGGTTAACTCGAGAGCTATCGGCGAGAATAGGAGTATGCAAGATAGTAGATCTCGGAGTTAAATGAATTTGCCGGGGAAGCGAAGAAGGATCGTAGTGTATCGAGTGAGAGCTTCCTCGGGATCGTAGTGTCTTTGAGGAAGTCGTATTCGAGAATCGTAGAGACGACACGCCCTCTGAGAAGAAAGGTCATCTGCCGAAGCGAAGCGAAGCGTAGACTACACTCGAGTCGTAGAGTCTGCGATGATGCCAAAGCCAAGTCGAGGATCGTAGATCACACTCTACGAGTTAAGTAGAGTCTATGATTTACATCGAGAGATCGTAGTCAAGCGAGATCGGATGAAGACAACAAGCCAAGGCGCGAAATCATAGAGTGTCAAGATCGATCTCGGGATCGTAGTGTCTGCAGCGGTAGAAGATGAATCGTAGAGTGCGTGAACTACGACCTCAAAGAAGTGCTCCTGATGCAAGCGATGAATCGTAGAGCATATACGGTTCTCAACAAATGAGCACTCCCGAGAATATCGAAAAGGGCGAAGCCTCTGGTTCAAGCTGCAAGCTACATCCAAGGAAACAGAGAGAGCACTCAGCGAATGGCATGCGAGCTAACGAGAAGATCTAAGCACCAACCCAACAAGCATCAAGATTGAGTTGTAAGGCCATTCGTGATGAAGTCTTCCACAAGGAGATCAAAGAAGACTTGAGGAAGTGACTAAGGAAAGTCGACTAATGCGATAGCTATCAGTGTGAGCAGAAGACAGCGATCTTGGAAGCAACCAAGATCGTAGTGTTTGCCAAACAAAGAAGGAGGCGATGGAAGGTGAGCAGAGATCTTGGTCGACCTCACGAAGAAGCAAGGCTAAAGTGATTAAGTGCGAGGTCGGTTCATTGATGATAAGTGAGCAGGAGATCACTGAGGAGAAAGCAAAATTTGGGCCCGCGCCACAAATCTGAAGTGTCTTGATATTGAGAAGGGACGAGCAAGGAATTAGGCCATCGGTCTCGAGAGCGATCGAAGCAAGCGAAGTATTGAAGCCTTTGCACAATAGAAGGAAGAGGTGTTCTACATTGAAGATCCAATCAACACTCTTCAAGATCGTAGTGTTAACTCTACCAGTCAATGAGCAACACTCAACAAGACACTACGATCAGGTCCTTGAAGACGTGCATCAGAATCGTAGAGTTCGAATAGCTGAAGACTGAAGCATTGGCAAAGGTTCAATCTGAAGGGTAATATTCGGACAAGTGCTTATTGAGAGCATCGATGCAATAGGACAACCTCTGATCGAGAAATCAGAAAGAGGTAATAAAGTCTTTGACCTGCCCTTGAAGACATTAAAGTGATATCATCGAGCGGGTAGGTGAAGCAGTGAAGCTATGACGTCGGAAAAAGTATGACATATCACATCAAGCGATCTACCTCAAGCAACTCGAGATCTGTGAAGAGATTTGAATAGCCTTTCAGCGGCTACTTTCCAGCGGAAGGATTGGGAAGAAGTATAAATGATGAGAAGAGCTTCAAAGATCAAAGGTTCTTTGGAGTTCTTAGAGTTTGGAGAGAAGGTGGGTGATCTAAACCATGTGAAATAGTGAGTCAGAAGGCTCACTCTACGATCCACCAAGAACACTTTCGAAGTTAGATAAAGAAAGAAGTAGAAGTGTGAGTTCTACTATGTAGAAGTGAGAGTTCTACTACATGAAGAGTGTTACGAAGCTGAGAGAGAAAGAAGAGCATTATGTCATCTTGATGTCCATCATGGGAAGACTCTAAGTATAATAGAGAAGAGCTCTGGTCATCTTAGCAAGTCCATCATGAGAAGGCATCAAGTAGCAAGAAGGGAGATCACAAATGCCATCTTGGTGTCAAGCATGAGAAAGCTTCTAAGTACTAACTAAAAAAGAGCTTACGGTCATCTTAGAAGCCTATCGTATGCGACCATCAAGTACCAAGGAGAAGGATCTTCAAGGCGGTTCATCAAAGGGTCATCAAAGTGGTTGAGTAACAAGAAGAAGAAATTTGAGCATCATACGACACTCAATTTGCACTTCAAGGATGATCAAGCCAAAGCGCTAAGTATAGAAGATGTTGAGCATGAAGACATCTTAGCGATTTCAAGCCCAGAAACTCAACAACAACAAACAAATAACTCAACAAAGCGAGGGCTGAGGGGTCCTTGTCAGAAGGACTAAAAAAAGCGGGGCGGAAGGGTCCTTGTCGGGAGGGACTAAGCGAAGTTCAAGCCTCTTTGGGCTTGAAGAGTTCTAGGGAACTAGAGGAGTCCAAGGCTGGCGGCCTTGAAGAGTTCTTAGTGAATTGAAGTCTTTGTGGCCTTGAAGGAATCTTAGTGATTGAGGTCTTGCCCTTCCTTAGTGGAAATCACTGCTAGTTGAAAGCGGAAGAGTGGATTAGGAGCTTGAGTCTACGAACCACTTAAAACCCTTGTGTCTTTTACATTATGTCATTTACATTATGTCTTATAAGCTGCTATAAGCTGCTATGTATGTTTTAGCGCTTACAACTAAACTTACTCTACGAACAATGTATGTATGATTATGAATATATCAATGAAGGGATCTTTTACTTATTATTTGTGCTTGAAAAGATTCTTATGTTTGTCATATGTTAATTATGAACAATATAATATAAACGAGAAAAGTATTTGAAATAAAAGGATCTATTCAACCCCCCTCTACAGATCTATTGTGCCCTTCTGGGAACTAACAATTGGTATCGAAGTAGGTTCTCATGCTATATTCAAAAGCTAATCGCTTTGAGTGCGATCCCGAGCACACTAACATTGTTCTAAACTTAGTTTAGTAGTAAGTAACTTGTTATATCTGAGATGAGCTCACATGTTGGAAATATTGTGTATAGGTTAAATGTGTATATATACACAGAAATTTGCTCAGATTGGTCCATGGTCTCTATTGTTACATCAACAAGACCAATCCTACTCTGATCGATCTTGTAGTCCTAAGACCGAGCGAGAAGAACTCAAGAGACATCGATGACAAAAAGTGAGCACCCACCGGTCGAAAGATGAAGAAGCCATACATGCTAAGAAATGCTTATCGAGAGAAGAAAGAAGATCTTCTCAAACTTATATACAGTGACCAGCGGTGGGTGCAAACTACATCGACTAAAGGATGTCAAAGATCTTAATCTTTGAGATTCTCTTGGCCTATATCTTCAAGACCACTCTTGATTGATAAAAAGGCCGAGCAAGAAGCAAATAAGTATCGGGAGAAAAAGTAAAGCTATGCTCATCGATACCTAAACTCGGTATATCTAAGGTAAATGGTATTTGTTTAATGGCAGCGGTAAAAAGTGCGGTTCCTCACTATTATAAATGTATACATCATAATTGCATCTTCTTATGAACTATAACGATGATACATCGAGGAGTCATAATCTACCTAAAAAGGTGAAGAGAGAAAGTAACTTTGAGGATGGAAACTCAAATGACTATAAACTTTCTCTCCATCAAGTTTTAGGTTGAAGATGACATCTTGAAGGAAATCGAAATGAAATGGGTAATAAGAGCATCATGAGCCTAATGAACTTTATGTGAAGTAATCTTTCTTTGGTGGGTTAGTATGTATGTACAAAGCCTATGTTCTAAGTGTTTGATAACACACAGAGCATGATCGGTTTGCAAGAGGATCTTGTTGATTGTAGAAAGCTGATCACCTCAATGAATCAACTAGATACTCCTAAATCGTAGAGTTGATTCTCACTTTGTGAACACTTAAACATTATGAACATAACCCAGTGAATGATGAAACCATCAAGATAGAGGGTGTGTTATTAGACGCCAAATCCTACACATACTCACCATCATGCATCTCAAAATGTATTATCATAAGATAGGTGCATGCATGAATATGTCTGTTGGTGATAAATATGATGATTATCCAAATAAGAGGAGCAGGGGTTTAGAAAACTAACCTAGCAGGATTCATTTAATTATGGGTACCAAAAATAGAAATATATTTAAACCTGCAGGTACTTGGTCAGTCTGACCACACTAAGGAATGATGAAGCGAAGACTTGATCGAAGAAGACTCAACCGGCGAGAAGGCTAAGGATAATTGAGAGATGATTACGATAAAGTTCCTATATGTCAAGCACTGTCCTTGAAGACCCTACGAGCTAACGAATGGAGCTCACATGGGCTGCTAATATGTATATGGAAGCAAGCCATTCACCCGAAAGAAGAAGAAAGGGTCTTATGTGCTCAAAAGCGGTCAAAGAATGCTATATGGGAAGAATCCTCGAGGAAGCTCACAACAGAAGATTATCGAGCATCATTCGAGAGGAACTTATTGCGAGAGCGAGAACTTCACAAACCTGTTGTCAAAGAAGACTACGTTAGTAGTCTTTATCAAATAATCGTAGAGTGATCGATCCTGAAAATACTCATCTCTACGATCTGAGGAAATCTAAGTGATGATGGAGATTCGGTCGAGGAAGGAGATATGCAAAGGGCGCCTTCAAATGAATTTGAAGAAGAGGGAATCACATCTATACGGGAAGACGACATCAACAATGGGGGAAGCGGTGATCATTAAGGAACAACAACCTTTGAGATATACTATGAAAAGTTGTACCCATTCTGAGTCCCAAACTTTGTGTGGTGATGAGACAAATAAAATCCATAGTCGGTAGGAGCGTCTCAAAGCGTACTCTTGATAACCCTTGACCACTGACCCATAATCGTGAAGTGCCTACGATCAAACATATGATCGTAGTGTAAAAGCGAGGAGGACACCACGATTTCAACAATGCGATTGTCTAAAAGTTGGTAGAAGACCTCCCAATCGAGAAAAGGTCGAATGAGATGTCATTACAAATCTTTGCTATAGTATTCCATTGGAAAGCGCCTCGAGGACAAACGACCCTTAGCTCACTCTAAGAGGTTGGCCCTTCTGAGCTACCTTAACCGGAGAAGGAATGTTTGATCTAGTTCATCTCGAGGACCAAGTCGGTCAGCGATCGTGAAGTCGAGTTTGAAGAGAACTAAATGATCGCGGTCTGACCTCAACGATCGTAGTGCTACCTCAGCGATCGTAGTACAACCTCGGCGATCGTAGAGAATACAACTCGACGATCGTAGTCCTACCAAAAGGTACTCCGGTTCACAAGGAGCTTGGAAAATGAGATATTTGCTAAACTATTCAAGTTAAGGAGATAAGTTTGAATACATCGATTGATTGAGCTATCTTTGCATCAAAGTAAGGAGAAAAAGACAAAAGCCATCCGCTGCGGCATCTCAAAAAGTTGATCGTTGAGTCAACAAAGGGAATCGTAGAGTCCATATTTGCCTTATCATCTTACTCTACGAATCAAAAGGTCAGCGGTCGAGCCCGCGTCGTTTAAGCGACTACTCTCTCTAAAAGGAAACATCTAAGCGAAAAGTTATGGGGAATTCTGACTCATTCTTTGGGCAGCGTGCAACCAATGGACGGTTGACACATCACTTTGATTATCACGAGTTAGAAGGAAGCGCCTTAAAGACAATTTCAAAATCTGAGCAGACAGTTACCAAAAGCTATCGAACCTTTCTCCTCCCATTTTCAAACCCTAGAATCCTCTCAAGAGCCAAAATCGAGTTAACCCTCGAGCCTTACCAAATTACACTCGACCATCTCTTATAAACATATCTAAATCGAGATACCCACATTCTTGAACTACTCAAAATGGAAAAGCGGCAAGTAATCTTTGGCATTCGACTCGGAACCAAATCGTTTGAAAAATCGAAAAGAAGTTCGGGGATATTCTCGAGCTTGTGAAAAAATTTGGATTCTCGAGAATGCCTTGAAGGCAAATACTCGAGTCTACATCGACTGGTTAAAGAATTCTACTCAGCGCCTCCATCAACTCTGAAACCCTTACTACCGAGGTTAAAGGTCGGTCTACGAAGTTAAAATCTTGACCTCAATCAATGCCTAGGTTTTTCCTAACCAAGAAATTTGAAGAACCTTGATAATGTCAATCTTGAACAAGCAAAAAGGAGGTTATATGGGTACCAAAGAAACCCTAGTTTTAAAGACATGAAGAAGAAGGAGTTTCACGAAGAGTATGAGTTCCTTCTTTGAAATAGTTGGAAAATGCATATTGTGCAAAAGAACCTTTGCACGTGACACGATGATTGACCAACAGTTGAAAATAATGTCGACAATAGTTACGAAGAAACAAATCGACTTTGGAGCTATCTTGTTCGATCGAGATCTCAAGTGGGTAGAAAAATTTGAGAAGAAGAAGTCCTTTGAAAAACCCACGACCAAGGTGTTTCATGGAAGATTTCTTGAGTATTATCTTGAAGAAGAAGCTAGGAGGGAAAATCAAGGATGATGAGGAGAAACTTTGAATGTGCACAAAGTGATGTCTCCACAATTATTTTGTAAATTGGAAGAAGAACCCTAAGGAGAGAAAAAAAGGTCGACAATTTGGGAAGCAAGCGGTAGGAGCCTCTGAAAGAAGAGGAAAGATAGAAGAAGCGAGAGAGCTACGAGTCGATGACTCGACTACTGCAGAAATCACACCGGCCAGAAAGAAATCAAAAGGTGTGAAGAAAGTGGTGATGTGAAGAAAGCCAAGGCCCCATCGAGAGAGTCTCCTCCATGAAAGATAAAGAAGAAAAAGCTCTAGCTATTGAAACAACAAAGAGGAGAAGCAACGCGAGTTGCTTCAAGGGCCTATCAACAAGAAAGCTAAGGTGGAAGACAAACCGACCTCGACTTCCCAAAAAATAGTACCTCTTTGAAGAAAGGGACGTGAAAGTCGAGAAGAAAAAGGAAAGCAGATGTCAAAGTGAGTCCCCACAGATCGAGATCCAATGATGAAGAAGAAATTTGGATTAATGTATGAAAATTCGATCTGGCGAAGAAAGAGAAATGCTCTCAAGCCCGGTGGCTAATTCTCGAGTAGTCACTCTCACGATGATAAAGAAGAAATTCAAGATGACCAAATTGCATCCCCAAATCAAGCCCTGATGACCCAGATGATAGGTCGAAGTAATAATGTGTATGAAGAAGAAGAAGAACTTCCCCCACCGATCAGGATAGCCACCTTCTTTGAATCAAGAGTTGATGAGATGATGAGAAGAAGAGTCATTCTGCATGAGTCTTTGAACCTCAAAGAAGTCTATCTCATTTGAACCGGAGAAGTCGAGTCGAAGAAGAAGAAAAGTCGACTCTCCCAAACCTGAACCTCAAGAAGAAGGAAAAGCTACTGATTTGCAAGCAAGTTTGCCTCCAAAAGAAGCGAAGTGGTCAATCAAATGCCATCATTGAATTGAGTGATGATGAGTACGTATCCAGGGAAAAAATCTTTGAAGAAGAAACCAAACAATGAAGAAGATGAATCTGAAGAAGATCTTCTTTGAAGAAGGTTACGAGAATGAAATGCTGACAAGAAGAATTCTCTCTGAAATGTGAAAATGATCGAGAAAGAGAAGAAGAAGTAGAAAAGAGAGAATTAAGAAGATTGAAGAAGATTACAGTTCTACACCTCGAAAGCGGGCGAATAGTGGAAGATTATCCAGTCTCTCTCACAAGATGGGAAGAAGGATCGTAGTGGAGTGCTCGAAGTGTCAAATGATCTAACGGATGCTCCATTCTCTACAATCACGATGAGAGATGAGATGGTTCTTCGGTGGATGCCATGGCTAAAGGCCCTGCTGAAAAAGATGGAAGCTCCTTGATTTGGTGTTCTGAAAGCGGTTTCAAGCATGAGGTGGTAGCTCAAAACTTCCCAAGGGTGAAAAGTTATGCTACAAAGATGATCACAAACCAGCCTCACTTCAAGGTCTATCGACATGCTGGAAATCTCTACATCCCCTACGATCGTAGAGTGGATTCTGAAGGACGAAGAGTTATGACCAAGGAGGCGATCGTAGAAGATTCATTCACTCTACTGGCGATGATGTTCAAGCCCAAAACCGAAGCCTCCTTATGCTCAAGCACTACTATCGAGACATTCCCTCATCCTCGACCGATGATTGGAACTCAGCGATTATTGATTCTCGAGACTTTTGAAAAAATCATCCAAGGATGAAAATCGTAGAGTCAATCCGATGCTTTCGACTTGTACTTTGCCCAACAAAAGGATCAAACTACTTTGGAGCGGGAACTACAAAAGAGTTACGATGATCTAAGCGAGAAAATATCTCTGCTCTTTGAAGAAGAATCGAAGAAGCGTGGCAATAGCGAGGAGATAATTCCTTCCAAAGACAAGCTTGAGCTACTATGGTGATGTATCTCTCAAACTCAAGAGAGAGATAACATCTATCGAAGGCCATACAAGATCAGAAAATTTGAAGCTCTCAGAGTTTAGAAGCAAAAAATGAAAGTAGATTCAAGCCCTCTCGACAAGATTGACGACTAAAGCAGACTTTCTCGGTCTGACTTGAATTGGGCCGGTGAGAACTCAAGTTTGAAGTTGCCAACTCCTCTACCTAATGGGGCGACTTATGTCCAACATGGGCGGCTCTCTCAAATGATTAATGACAAAGGGGGAGAAAAGAGGCATAGAAAGAAGAGGAGCAAGAGGCACTCGAGGAAGAAGAGAGAGAGGTTAAAGGAGAGAAGAAGTCAAAGAAGAAGAAAGCATCTGCAGATAAAAGAGTCATCATCGAGGGGCAGGAAGATGATGATAACAAGATTACAAAGTCGAGGGGGGGCATGATCGGAAAGATTTGAAGAGGAACCAAGCAAAGAAGAAGGTCATCATCCGGGGGAGCAAGAGCAAGAAGAATCGGATGAGTAGGTGATCAACAAGCATCACGGAAACATACATGAGCGAGGAGGTACATCTACAACTAACTATTAGGTATATTACGGATCCGAGGATGTAGAATATGTAGAATATATAAATTGCCATATCAATATAAATGACATTCATGATTATCATTTTAGAAATACAATTTACTGCTCACTTTGTATATAAGATTCATTCATAACATGCATATGCACTTATTGTTTTTTATCATAATCAAATAGGGGAGATTATGGGAATAAACATGTGAATGATATTCTATTTAATATATGATTTGATTATATATATATATATATATATATATATATAATGAATATGCAAGTATGCTTGCATTAAGAAAAATTTATAAAGTCCTTTGATAGATAATAGAAATATATGTACAAGGACTTAGAATGAATTGATCAAATATGTTAGGTTGATCCTACATAAGCAAAATGACTTTGTAAAGTCCTTAAAAAGAAATGATGTACAAGGACTATATAAATATAGAAAGATCAAGCTTGTTAGGTTGATCTTATGATGTAATAGATAGGCTAGTCGATCGTCGAACCTTTTGCACGAAGTCGTGATCGCGGGTGAGTCGAGGTTAACTCGAGAGCTATCGAGGCGAGAATAGGAGTATGCAAGATAGTAGATCTCGGAGTTAAGTGGCTGCCGGGGAAGCGAAGAAGGATCGTAGTGTGTCGAGTAGAGCTTCCTCGGGATCGTAGTGTCTTTGAGGAAGTCGTGTTCGAGAATCGTAGAGATAGCACGCCTACTGAGTAAACAATCATCTTGAAGCGAGGCGAAGCGTAGACTACACTCGAGAGTCGTGAGAGTCTGCGATGCCAAAGCCAGTCGAGGATCGTAGATCACACTCACGAGTTCGTAGAGTCTATTGATTACATGCGAGATCGTAGTCAAGCAAGATCGGATGAAGAAAACAAGCACTGCGGAAGAAAAATCGTAGAGTGTCGAGATCGATCTCGGGATCGTGTAGTATCTGCACCGCCAGAAAGTTGAATGAATCGTAGAGTGCGAACTACGACCTCAGCGAAGAAGTGCTCACGATGCCAGGATGAGAATCGTAGAGCATATACGGTTCTCAACAAATGAGCACTCGAGAATATCCAAAGGGCGAAGCCTCTGGTTCAAGCGCTGCAAGCTACATCAAGGAGAGAGAAGAGCACTCAGCGAATGGCATGCGAGCTAATAGAAGATCTAAGCACCAACCCAACAAGCATCAAGATTGAGTTGTAAGGCCATTCGTGATGAAGTCTTCCACAAAGAGATCAAAGAAGACTTGAGGCGACTAAGGAAAGTCGACTAATGCGATAGCTATCAAGTGAGCAGAAGACAACGATCTTGGAAGCAACCAAGATCGTAGTGTTTCTAAACAAAGAAAGGCGATGGAAGGTGAAGCAGAGATCTTTGGTCGACCTCACGAAGAGCAAGGCTAAAGTGATTAAGTGCGAGGTCGGTTCATTGATGATAAGTGAATGGGAGATCACAAGGAGAAAGCAAATTTGGGCCGCGCCACAAATCTGAAGTGTCTTGATATTGAGAAGGGACGGACGAGCAAGGAATTAGGCCATCGGTCTACGAGAGCGATCGAAGCAAATAGAAGTATTGAAGCCTTTGCACAATATAAGGAAGAGGTGTTCTACATTGAAGATCAATCAACACTCTTCAAGATCGTAGTGTTAACTCTACCGGTCGATGAGCGACACTCAACAAGACACTACGATCAAGTCCTTGAAGGCGTGCATCGAGAATCGTAGAGTTTGAATAAGCGAAGGCTGAAGCATTGGCAAAGTTTCAATCGAAGGTAATATTCGGACAAGTGCTTATTGAGAGCATCGATGCAATAGGACAACCTCGATCGAGAAATCGGAAAGAGGTAATAAAGTCTTGACACACCCCAAGACATTAAAGTGATACATCGGCGAGGGTAGGTGAAACGATGAGCTCTGACGTCGTTAGAAAAAGTATGACATGTCACATCAAGCGATCTACCTCAAGCAACTCGAGATCTGTGAAGAGATTTGAATAGCCTTCATGGCTACTTTCCAACGGAAGGATTGGGAAGGAGTATAAATGAGGAAGAGCTTCAAAGATCAAAGGTTCTTTGGAGTTTTAGGAGTTTGGAGAGAAGGTGGGTGATCTAAACCATGTGTGAAATAGTGAGTCAGAAGGCTCACTCTACGATCCACCAAGAACACTTAAAAGTCGGATAAAGAAAGAAGTAGAAGTGTGAGAGTTCTACTATGTAGAAGTGAGAGTTCTACTAATGATGAAGAGTGTTACGAGCTGAGAGAGAAAGAAGAGCATTATGTCATCTTGATGTCCATCATGGGAAGACTCTAAGTACAATAGAGAAGAGCCTACGGTCATCTTAGCAAGTCCATCATGAGAAGGCATCAAGTAGCGAAGAAGGAGATCACAAATGCCATCTTGGTGTCAAGCATGAGAAAGCTTCTAAGTACTAACGAAGAAGAGCTTACGGTCATCTTGGAAGCCCTCATATGCGACCATCAAGTACCAAGGAGAAGGATCTTCAAGGCAGTTCATCAAGGGGTCATCCGAAGTGGTTGAGTAACTGAAGAAGCTGAGCATCATGCAATACTCAGCTGCACTTCAAGGATGATCAAGCCAAGCTGCTAAGTATAGAAGATGTTCAGAGCATGAAGACATCTTAGCAGCTCAGCACTGACTCCAACAACAACAAACAAACAACTCAACAAAGCCGGGCACTGAGGGTCCTTGTCGAAAGGACTAAACAAAGCGAGGGCGGAAGGGTCCTTGTCGGGAGGACTAAGCGAAGTTCAAGCTTCTCTTTGGGCTTGAAGAGTTCTAGGGAACTAGAGGAGTTCAAGGCTGCTTGGCCTTGAAGAGTTCTTAGTGAGCTGAAGTGGAAGGCTGAGCGGCCTTGAAGGAATCTTAGTGATTGAGGTCTTGCCCTTCCTTAGTGGAAATCACCGCTAGTTGAAAAGTAGAAGAGTGGATTAGGAGCTTGAGTCTCGAACCACTTAAAACCCCTTATGTCTTTTACATTATGTCATTTACATTATGTACTATAAGCTGCTATAAGCTGCTATGTATGTTTTAGCTACTACAACTAAACTTACTCTACGAACAATGTATGTATGATTATGAATATATCAATGAAGGGATCTTTTACTTATTTCATTGTGCTTGAAAAGATTCTTATGTTTGTCGATATATATTAATTATGAACAATATAATATAAAACGAGAAAAGTATTTGAAAAAAAAGGATCTATTCAACCCCCCCCCCATACAGATCTATTGTGCCCTCTGGGAACTAATAAACCAAGCAAGTATTATGCATGTAATCTTGGGATAAAGCAATTATACAAAATAATAATAATTATTTATTAATAATAATTATGTTAATAATAATTAATTATTTTAATAAATATTATTATTATTAACAAAAAAAAATCTTTTGTTGGTTATAAAAAACAAGAATCAGATATTAAATTAATGCACATGACACTATAAATTACTTTAAATACTGGAGTTTAAACCTTTTAGGAACATTCGTTTTTTGTAAATTTGACCCATATATATTACTCCCTCCGTCCACGATAAAAGTTCTCCTTATTACTATTTTTAATTTAAATGTCTATTTTCTTTAATAACCAAACTTTTACACATATTTTTTTATTATTCCGTAGCATTAAATATTTACTTTTTCTTTATTCTAATTTTTCTATATTTAATTACATTATTATGGGTAATAATTCATCTTCTTTATCACCATAACTTTTATCTTGGACGGAGGAAGTATTAATTAAACAATCTTTTGTTAAAGGAATTATATTCTGTTTGATTAAAAATAAAATAAAATGAATGTTGCCTTCATGTTATTCATTTATTAATATTAAATGTGTACATGTTGAAAATTAACATTTAATAAATAAGTGATTAAAAATCTTATTCAGTTAATTAACATGTTAAAGTTTGACAGGAACGGGTTCGTTTGATATAACAATTTTAATTTTTGTTATGTTATTTTTATAAATTAAGTTTATTATTTTAATATATATATAATAAGTTTATTATTTCTTGGCAATTTCTATACTATTTTTAAGGCCGTCAGCTATCTATAATCATGTTTATTACTTAAGTAGGTCTTTGCAAATTCTTTAATTAATATGAGAAAACAATAAACATAACATGGAATTATTTTAAGTTACTTTATGAATAATAATAATAATAATAATAATAATAATAGCAAAAAATTCTCTTGTGAGCTATCCCAATTTTTTTTAAATGGAGGAAATATAGGATCAAGTTTCAATTCAGTTGGATTAATTTTGTTTTAGAATGAATTAATTAATACTATAAATTATTTTAATGAGTTTTGTATATAAGTATTATGTAAAAATATGATGAGCATCAAACGGTCGACATCTGACACAAGATTCTAAATAGTAACGTGGCCTTCTTCTCTTTTAATAATAATAATTATTTTTTTAATTATTATTATTATTATAATAATAATAATAATAATAATAATAATAATAATAATAATAATTACAATAATTTTTATTATTAGTGGTATAAATATTAGTGTTACATAAATTCTAGCATGATAGGTAGTTTGTCTAGTGGATTTTGTCGGAAAATAAGGTTTCTAGTTTAGGGAGGTCTAGAGTTCAATACTCGTGAGCAAGATTTCTTTAAGAAATTTTTTAAGGCAAGCCTTATGCCCTCCATGTCAGCAAACCCGTCCACATCAACAAAAAAACGTTGAGTGAAACCCAGAAAACCCATGTCAGTTATAGCGACAGACCCGTTGCTATACGTTTTCTTGAGGTGTTCTTAAGTGAAACCCAGAAGACCCATGTCAGTTATAAGGTGTCTACTTTGACCACAAAACGTTGCATGTTCTGGACGTTAATAGGGTTACCTATTATTTTAAAGTTATAGTATACATGAAATACTACGATTACAAACCGATTTCATGTCCAAACTACATCATCACAGCAAGATCTATGCTACAGAATATGTTGTCAGACATCACCTGGGTTTTCCAGAAACCCAGGCAGTTCGAGTAGCTATATCATAGCTCGATTATCTACGTGTTCTGATCATGGTTCATAGGATATAATGGTTCATATGTGTACTACTCATGTCAAGGAACATATACAAAACAACAGATCGGTCCATAAACATCACAATATCCAGAAAGATCTCGGTCAAAGGCAGTCGGAATATTTGTTCTTGAGGTTTCTGGGTTTCTCCCCAGAAACTCATCCGTGACCGAGTGTCCTGATTTGACCACTCATTACGACTAATATGGTTGTTGTTTAAGACATCTAGAGGCATGGATCTATAGTACATATAACACACTACAATCTGGTTACAACCAAATCAACAATAGACATACAACCTGTTAGATCCAAGCAGCGTTACAAAGAGTTGTCAGACGCTGATATTTGATTTCTGAGTTACCCAGAATTCACCTGATCATGCCCGGTCAACGGGTTTTGACCGGCTATAACTTGTTATCTGGAAGTCTAATAGCTTGGATACCACTTCCAATCACAGACCTCACATTAGACTACAGATCCAAAATATAAAACAACACAAAACACTAACACACAAAGATTTACAGCCCCTGACGTTACGTTGTCAGACTACTTTTAGAGCTTAAGAACAGTTTTAAAAAACTTCGATTTTTACCAACTTTGATGCTATGGAATAACCTAAACACATAACACATAATCCTATCAGTCTATAACACACATAAGACTCGGTATCAAGTCAAACTATTGCAGTCTGAGTTGAACCCGACACAAAATTTTTATCCTGACGGTCTAATCAGACAATTCACGAGTTTAAGTTCAATTAAACTCAGCATTAAACACTTAACAACTAACTTAAATAATTTATTATCAGTCGAAATATTTTTCATAAGCTCGTAATAATTTTTAAATAATTATTACTATTTATCAAAAAATTTCAATCATTAACAACATATTTATACGAATTAAATACTACATAATTCCTTTATCATTAATATCTATTTATTATCAAATGTTAATGAAAATCATCACATAATATTATAATATATTTATAATATTACAAAGTATTTTAATACCTTAAAATCATATTTATATGATTTTTAAACACTTAAATCCATTATCCGATAATTGTTATTAATATTAAAATATTAATATTTTCATGACAAAATATCAAAAGTTATATTTTATAACTTAAAATATTTTTATAATACTTAAATCATTTTTATATGATTTTTAAATCATTAATTTTTTTTCCATAATTTATTTAATATATTTATTAAAAAATTAACTATCATTAATATTAATTAATTAATAAAATTCATCACAAAATATTAAAAGTCACTTGAAAATAACTTCAAATATTTTATTATATCATGATTTTTAATACATTAAAATCATTTTTAATCATTTATTTAATATTATAATTAAATAAATTAAATACCATTTATATTCCAAAAATATTAAATATTTATGAAATATACTCGAAATAATTAAAAACTATTTTTCAGATTTTAAAATAATTTTTCAAAATTTATTTTGTATTTTTAATAATTAAAAACCAAATTTATCAATTTTTAAATAATTTCTGGAAAATCAAAAATTAAATATATTTAAAATCGTTTCAAAAGGACCCTATAGCGCTGACCCGTCGCTATACGTTTTCTTGAGGTGTTCTTGAGTGAAACCCAGAAAACCCATGTCAGTTATAAGGTGTCTACTTTGACCACAAAACGTTGCATGTTCTGGACGTTAACAGGGTTACCTATTGTTTTGACGTTATAGTATACATGAAATACTACGATTACAAACCGATTTCATGCCCAAACTACATCATCACAGCAAGATCTATGCTACAGAATATGTTGTCAGACGTCACCTGGGTTTTCCAGAAACCCAGGCAGTTCGAGTAGCTATATCATAGCTCGATTATCTACGTGTTCTGATCATGGTTCATAGGATATAATGGTTCATATGTGTACTACTCATGTCAAGGAACATATACAAAATAACAGATCGGTCCATAAGCATCACAACATCCAGAAAGATTTTGGTCAAAGGCAGTCAGAATATTTGTTCTTGAGGTTTCTGGGTTTCTTCCCAGAAACTCATCCGTGACCGAGTGTCCTGATTTGACCACTCATTACGACCAATATGGTTGTTGTTTAAGACATCTAGAGGCATGGATCTATAGTACATATAACACACTACAACTGTTACAACCAAATGAACAATACACATACAACCCGTGGATCTAAGCGTTATAAAGAGTCATCATACATCGATATTTGATTTGGGTTACCCAGAATTCGCTCAGTTATACCCGGTAAGCGGGTTTCCAACCATGCTATAACTTGTAATCTGGAAGTCTAATAGCTTGGATACCAGTTCCAGATCACAGACTTCACATTAGACTACAGATCCAAAACATAAAACAACACAAAACACTAACACTATCTTAGCATACAAGAATAGTTTTGAACAGTTTTGAAAAACTTCAATTTTTACCAACTTTGATGCTATGGATATATGATAGATCATCATAGATCACCATAAAACATGTTCTAGCAAACATCTAAACACATAAACACTAACTCTATCTTAGCATACAAGATCAAAAAATAAATTTAGGGTTTATACCTTCTTGAAAAATCTTTGATCTTAATCTTCCTAACTGATCATGAGGGATCTAGGGCTTGATAAGAGACTGTATCACTTAGCAAATTTCAGAGCTTTGGACTAGAGAGAGATTTGGTTGGTGTTAGCAAGTAAATAAAAACTTATTATAAGAACATTCTCTCTCCTAGATCTCTTTATATTACTTTGATTCATTGCATGTTGCTGAGATTGCTAGCAAAATAGGCTGATTTGTTGTATTTGTAGGTTATACAAAGTCAATATTAGGTTACCAACTTAAGTGGATAGCAATTTCTACAAGTTACCTATTAAAGAAAATAAAAAGGGCAATATTGTCATTTGATTTATACATTTAATGGCATTCTTGTCAATTAGCCAAACCCTTAGGGTTTAGGGTTTGGGGTTTAGGTTTAGGGTTTGAACCATTTTAGGGTTTAGGGTTTGAACCCTTAGGTTTTGCAATTTAGTTTATAACATTTTTGAATTTAGGTTTTCAGAATAAAAAATTAATATTTCAAAATTAGAATTAGAATTTTCTAATTATATTAAATTTTTTTAATCATAACTTAAATCTTGCTAATTAGGATGATTATTTCCTAATTAAAATTGCTAATTTAGCAATTAGGGTCAAAATCACGGATTAGGGTTTACAACCCACAAATTAGGGTTTTTAAATAGAAAATAATTTTCTAATTTAGAAATTAGATTTCGTAATTAGATTTGAGTTTTCTAATTACTATAAATTGAAAATTAGGATTAATATTTCCTAATTAACATTAAAATTATTAAATTAACACTTAGGTTTTCCCCAATTATAAATTAGGGTTTCTAATCCAGAAATTAGGGTTTTCAAATTTTGAAATTAGGGTTTGCTAATAAATTAAGCTTTACCCTAATTAATATATTAATTATTAGAACTTAAGCAATATAATAATCATTTAAGTTCCTATATTAGGGTTTCATACATCGAATTAGGGTTTCAATTCGTAATTTGAAATTAGGGTTTTCAACTAGGTTTCTAGGGTTTCTTGTTAATCGTTAGGGATTTCTAACCGAACGTTGACGTTTTTAATATATACTTAGGGGTTTGTCATAGATATCGTTTATCTGGTCAACCTCGAACCCTTAACCACATCATCGCATACATACATAACCATATTCACAGAACATATTCACGTATTCACTTAATCTGAATAATTCACTTAAATCTCTTCATGTAATTTTGAAATCCTCAAAATTCCTTCTTAAAAATATCAAACGCATACACTAATTTTCTGTCTAGGTTCTAATTTTGAACCTTAAATCAATAAATTAAAATTTTAAAAATATTCTCAATTCTCGGGTTGTCATATTCACCCCTTCTTCTAAAAATTTCGTCCTCGAAATTTACCTTACACCTTACATCATATTGCTTACACCATTCACACATAAAATCACATGCCACCCAATACACCACTCACAAGAGTAAAAATTTTCAAATTTTGCTGAGTAGTCATATAGACTATTTGGCTATCATTTTCGCAAAGTTTATATGGAAATTCATCCACAAACCGACATAACTTACGAACACAAAGGGTGATTAGCCCTGTACCGGCCAAGTACTAATTTTATCTGTTCCTCTTCACTGCCATAGGCACAAAATTCTACCTCTGTCTTATTGGATTCCGCACCAAAATAATTTGGTTCGGGAAATTTCTTTCAATGAACACTTAGAGTTTTCATAAACTTTAGTCTAGGTGAATCGAATAGCATAGACTCATATCAATAATTCAATTAAATCGAATTATTTAGGTGTAGCCAAACCCCGTTGGCAAATTAAAAAATTTTGAAAATATTTTTGAGAATGACGTCATGATGCCGTCTTTGTATTAACAAATTGTTTGAGGATCTTGTCATTGTATGACTTTGTCATAACACATCATACAATAGTGGAACAATAATTTTCAGATCGGATACACACTAAGTATTCCTGTATTTACAACTCTATCAACTTTTTATCATCTCTGCACCAGGTTACATGGTACATGAGTGATAAATAAAATATATTTTGATATTTCAAATCATTTCCGTCTAGCTGAAATAAGTAACATAGACTATACTTTAAACCGTTTCAAAAATAATTACGAGTCTAAATTTTTTTTCTTTTAAAAGCACATAGTGCGTATTTAGCTTGATGTCAAAATTTTGAAGTCTAGCATAGCTAAGAGTTTTGGAAAACTTAATTCTTCACTAATAATCATTTGCTTAAACAGTCTATCTATTCTTATTATCCTTAATACTCCATTTACACACAACTATATCCAGTTCGTAAAACCACACTTATGAGTCCATAAATTGCCACAATTATACGAGTTTAAGAACTTTCCTAGACAGACCTTTGGCGTCCATTCGCTGAGGGGTTCATAAACATTTCATATAACTATGAATCAAGCATGTCACATAAGTATGAGTTTTAAGAACTCGTACTTAACCTTATATCCTCGACCTATGACCTATCTATCTGTTCTACACATGAGAAAGGAATCACCCTCTTAACATGCATATAACAAATAATACGACGACACACATTTCAATGATTATCATGTCGAGAACTAAGTAGTTGTTACACCAAGTACAATTCTCCCACCACACAAGGAATCATACAACTCGATTGCCTACATGAATCCTCAATTGAATCCCCACCTAACACTAACTCCCTTCTCAATAATGAATTTCATTTAATCCAGTATTCATAATCCTTTAGAATCATACCAATTCACACAACAATCTTGCTGTAAACTTTTCAATCATCAGATTGATTCTTATTCCTGTTGTCACTTTATCAGATCACGGAGTGATCTCATCGTATATATTACGATTTATTCCTATGCCTTGATCGTTTTGTTTTACGATCTTCTATTACTGCACTTTTAGTCTTTTAGACTCTATCTATTCACCATTACTGTTCAACTTTATTATCAGAGTTAGGGAACTCTGTATTTTTATAACTCGCCGAGAATCGTCTTTGAATCTTACCGACCGACTAACTCTATGTGAGTTAGATCTTATCCTAATCACTGCGGTCATTAGTCTAAGGTATCACTACCCTAAGTTTATAACCAACATCTTTGATACCAACTGTGACGGCCCTGAATCCGAGGTCCCGAATCACCGCGGATCCGATTCGATCATTCTAACACTATACAACTATATTTGCGGAAGATATAAACATAAATTGTTTATATAGTAAAACTTACACACTTTTTCCCAAGGTCGAGTAACCTTAACTTAATACATAATACATAACTTATTTAATACAAAACATTATCATCATACATTACTATTACAAATCTAATCGCATACGTAAACTAAAGCTGGAACTGTCTTTAACCTTTCCTTGTATTCGACGCGTTCGTCTTAATCTGCAATGTTTTATCATGATATAGCAAGGGTGAGCATGAAAGTCGCCCAACAAGTTTAAGTTCAATAATATAACGATATGTTATGATTGAAAGAGTCTGAATAATAAGGTGGCTATAATTAAACAATATAATTGTGAACTAGCAGAAACAAATTTATGACTGAACAAGTATTATACATGAACACATATATCTGAACCAACTCGTAATGAAGGTGATCAGCCTTTCATACCTGACTTATACATGCAATATGTACAGAGTATAATTCATGGCAACCAACAATGATTAACCATAAGCTTATCCGAATGAAACAACTCTTAATAGAGTTAAGTAAAAATAAACTTGCCTGAACCGTTGATTACCGCTATAAAATTTATAATGCCTTATCCGAAGACCTAATATTAGTAATATAGATCTCCAATATTAGAATAATATCATCACAATATAATAATATTATATATATAGACATAGAATAACCTAAACACATAACACATAATCCTATAAGTCTATAACACACATAAGACTCGGTATCAAGTCAAACTATGGCATTCTGAGTTGAACCCGACACAAAATTGTCATCCCGACGGTCTAATCGGACAATTCACGAGTTTAAGTTTAATTAAACTCTGCATTAAACACTTAACAGTTAATTAACTTAAATAATTTATTATCACTCAAAATATTTTTCGTAAGCTCGTAATAATTTTTAAATAATTATTACTATTTATCAAAAAATTTCAATCATTAACAACGTATTTATACGAATTAAATACCACATAATTCCTTTATCATTAATATCTATTTATTATCAAATATTAATGAAAATCATCACATAATATTATAATATATTTATAATATTACAAAGTATTTTTAATACCTTAAAATCATATGTATATAATTTTTAAACACTTAAATCCATTATCCGATAATTGTTATTAATATTAAAATATTAATATTTTCATGATAAAATATCAAAAGTTATATTTTATAACTTAAAATATTTTTATAATACTTAAATCATTTTTATATGATTTTTAAATCATTAATTCTATTTTTCCATAATTTATTTAATATATTTATTAAAAAATTAACTATAATTAATATTAATTAATTAATGAAATTCATCACAAAATATTAAAAGTCATTGAAAATAACTTAAAATATTTTATTATGTCATAATATTATTTTTCAAGATTTTTCATACATTAAAATCATTTTAAATCATTTATTTAATATTATAATTAAATAAATTAAATACCATTTATATTCAAAAATATTAAATATTTATGAAATATACTTTAAATAATTAAAAACTATTTTTCAGACTTTAAAATAATTTTTTGAATTTATTTTGTATATTTGATAATTAAAACCATTTTATCAATTTTTAAGTAATTTTCGGAAAATCAGAAATTAAATATATTAAAAAACTTCGCTAAAGGGCCCTATAGCGACAGACCCGTCGCTATAGGTGTTCTTGAGGTGTTCTTGAGTGAAACCTAGAAAATCCATGTCAGTTATAAGGTGTCTACTTTGACCACAAAACGTTGCATGTTCTGGACGTTAATAGGGTTACCTATTGTTTTAAAGTTATAGTATACATGAAATACTACGATTACAAACCGATTTCATGCCCAAACTACATCATCACAACAAGATTTATGCTACAGAATATGATGTCAGATGTCACCTGGGTTTTCCAGAAACCCAGGCAGTTCGAGTAGCTATATCATAGCTCGATTATCTACGTGTTCTGATCATGGTTCATAGGATATAATGGTTCATATGTGTACTACTCATGTCAAGGAACATATACAAAACAACAGATCGGTCCATAAGCATCACAATATCCAGAAAGATCTCGGTCAAAGGCAGTCAGAATATTTGTTCTTGAGGTTTCTGGGTTTCTTCCCAGAAACTCATCCGTGACCGAGTGTCCTGATTTGACCACTCATTACGACCAATATGGTTGTTGTTTAAGACATCTAGAGGCATGGATCTATAGTACATATAACACACTACAATCTGGTTACAACCAAATCAACAATACACATACAACCTGTCAGATCCAAGCGTTACAAAGAGTTGTCAAACGCTGATATTTGATTTCTGGGTTACCCAGAATTCGCCAGGTCATGCCCGGTCAACCGGTTTTGACCGGCTATAACTTGTAATCTAGAAGTCTAATAGCTTGGATACCACTTCCAGATCACAGACCTCACATTAGACTACAGATCCAAAACATAAAACAACACAAAACACTAACATACAAAGATTTACAGCCCCTGACATTACGTTGTCAAACTACTTTTAGAGCTTAAGAACAATTTTGAAAACTTCGATTTTTACCAACTTTGATGCTATGGTTCTATGATAGATCATAATAGATCACCATAAAACATGTTCTAGAAAACATCTAAACACATAACACTAACTCTATCTTAGCATACAAGATCAAAAATTAAATTTAGGGTTTATACCTTCTTGAAAAATATTTGATCTTAATCTTCCTAACTGATCATGAGGGATCTAGGGCTAGATAAGAGACTGAATCACTTCGTAAATTTTGGAGCTTTGGACTAGAGAGAGTTGGTTGGTGTTACCTAGCAAAAAAAACTTATTATGAGAACCTTCTCTCTCCTAGATCTCTTTATATTACTTTGATTCATTGTATGTTGCTGAGATTGCTAGCAAAATAGGCTGATTTGCTGTATTTGTAGGTTATACAAAGTCAATATTAGGTTACCAACTCAAGTGGATAGCAATTTCTACAAGTTACCAATTAAAGAAAATAAAAAGGGCAATATTGTCATTTGATTTATACATTTAATGGCATTCTTGTCAATTAGCCAAACCCTTAGGGTTTAGGGTTTAGGTTAGGGTTTGAACCATTTTAGGGTTTAGGGTTTAAACACTTAGGTTTTGCAATTTAGTTTATAACATTTCTGAATTTCGGCTTTCAGAATAAAAAATTAATATTTCTAAATTAGAATTAGAATTAGAATTTTCTAATTATATTAAAATTTCTTAATCATAACTTAAATCTTGCTAATTAGGATTACTATTTCCTAATTAAAATTGCTAATTTAGCAATTAGGGTCAAAATCACAGATTAGGGTTTATAACCCACAAATTAGGGTTTTTAAATAGAAAATAATTTTCTAATTTAGAAATTAGATTTCGTAATTAGATTTGAGTTTTCTAATTACTATAACTTTAAAATTAAGATTAATATTTCCTAATTAACATTAAAATTATTAAATTAACACTTAGGTTTTTCCCCAATTATAAATTAGGGTTTCTAGTCCAGAAATTAGGGTTTTCAAATTTTGAAATTAGGGTTTGCTAATAAATTAAGCTTTACCCTAATTAATATATTAATTATTAGAACTTAAGCAATATAATAATCATTTATGTTCCTATATTAGGGTTTCATACATCGAATTAGGTTTTCAAATTCCCGGAGCTGAAATTAGGGTTTCCAGAACCGGTTTCTAGGGTTTCTTGTTAATCGTTAGGGGTTTCTAACCGAACGTTGACGTTCTTTAAATATACTTAGGGTTTGTCACAGATATCGTTTATCTGGTCAACCCTTGACCCTTAACCAGATACTGTACACATACATAACCATATTCACAGAACATATTCATGTATTCACTTAATCTTGAATAATTCATTTAACACCTTCACAGAATTTTGAAATCCTCAAAATTCCTTCTTAAAAATATCAAACGCATACACTAATTTTCTGTCTAGGTTCTAATTTTGAACCTTAAATCAATAAATTAAAATTTTAAAAATATTCTCAATTCTCGGGTTGTCACATTCACCCCTTCTTCTAAAAATTTCATCCTCGAAATTTACATTACACCTTACACCTTACACCTTACACCTTACACCATATTGCTTACACCATTCACACATAAAATCACATGCCACCCAATACACCACTCACAAGAGTAAAAATTTTCAAATTTTGTTGAGGAGTCATATAGACTATTTGGCTGTCATTTTCGCAAAGGTTATACGGAAATTCATCCACAAACCAGCATAACTTACGAACACAAAGGTTGATTAGCCCAATATGCCCTGTACTGGCCAAGTACTAATTTTATCTGTTCCTCTTCACTACCATAGGCACAAAATTCTACCTCTGTCTTATTGGATTCCGCACCAAAACAATTTGGTTCGAGAAATTTCTTTCAATGAACACTTAGAGTTTTCATAAACTTTAGTCTAGCTGAATCGAATAGCATAGACTCATATCAATAATTCAATTAAATCGAATTATTTAGGTGTAGCCAAACCCCGTTGGCAAATTAAAAATTTTTGAAAATATTTTTGTGAATGACGTCATGATGCCGTACTGTATTAACAGTCCGTTTGAGGATGCCGTCATTATATGACTTTGTCATAACACATCATACAATAGTGGAACAATGATTTTCAGATCAGATGCACACTAAGTATTCCTGTATTTACAACTCTATCAACTTTTTATCATCTCGCATCAAAGTTACACGGGTACATGAGTGATAAATAAAATATATTTTTATATTTCAAATCATTTGCGTCTAGCTGAAATAAGTAACATAGACTATACTTTAAACCGTTTCAAAAATGATTACGAGTCTACATATTTTTTCTTTTAAAAGCACATAGTGCGTATTTAGCTTGATGTCAAAATTTTGAAGTCTAGCATAGCTAAGAGTTTTGGAAAACTTAATGCTTCACTAATAATCATTTGCTTAAACATTCTATCTATTCTTATTATCCTTAATACTCCATTTACATTATTAACTATACCCGGTTCAGAAACCACACTTATGAGTCCATAAATTGCCACAATCATATGAGTTTAAGAACTTTCCTAAACATGCACCTTTGGCGTCCATTCACTGAGGAGTTCATAAACATTTCATATAACTATGAATCAAGCATGTCACATAAGTATGAGTTTTAAGAACTCGTACTTAACCTTATATCCTCTACCTATGACCTATCTATCTGTTCTACACATGAGAAAGGAATCACCCTCTTAACATGCATATAACAAATAGCGCGACACAAACATTTCAATGATTATCATTGTCAGAACTAAGTAGTTGTTACACCAAGTACAATTCCCCGCCCACACAAGGAATCATACAACTCAGCTGCCGACATAAATCCTCAATTGAATCCCCACCTAACACTAACTTCCTTCTCAATACGAATTTCATTTAATCCGTATTCATAATCCTTTCCCGAATCTGCACCAATTCACACAGCAATCTTGCTGTAAACTTTTCAATCATCAGATTGATTCTTATTCCTGTTGTCACTTTATCAGATCACGGAGTGATCTCATCATATATATTACGATTTATTCCTATGCCTTGATCGTTTTGTTTTACGATCTTCTATTACTGCACTTATAGTCTTTTAGACTCTATCTATTCACCATTACTGTTCAACTTTATTATCAGAGTTAGGGAACTCTGTATTTTTATAACTCGCTGAGAATCATCTTTGAATCTTACCGACCGACTAACTCTATGTGAGTTAGATCTTATCCTAATCACTGCGGTCATTAGTCTAAGGTATCACTACCCTAGGTTTATAACCAACATCTTTGATACCAACTGTGACGGCCCCGAATTCGAGGTCCCGAATCACCGCAGATCCGGTTTGATCATTCTAACACTATACAACTATATTTGCGGAAGATATAAACATAAATTGTTTATATAGTAAAACTTACACACTTTTCCCCAAGGTCGAGCAACCTTAACTTAATACATAATACATAACTTATTTAATACAAAACATTATCATCATACATTACTATTACAAATCTAATCGCATACGTAAACTAAAGCTGAAACTGTCTTTAACCTTTCCTTGCATTCGATGCGTTCGTCTTAATTTGCAATGTTTTATCATGATATAGCAAGGGTGAGCATGAAAGTCACCCAACAAGTTTAAGTTCAATAATATAACGATATGTCATGATTGAAAGAGTCTGAATAATAAGGTGGCTATAATTCAACAATATAATTGTGAACTAGCAGAAACAAATTTATGACTGAACAAATATTATACATGAACACATATATCTGAACCAACTCGTAATGAAGGTGATTAGCCTTTCATACCTGACTTATACATGCAATATGTATAGAGTACAATTCATGGCAACCAACAATGTGATGCCCCCAAAATTAGGTATACATCACCCATCTTGGGTCGCCAGATACATGGTACAGAATTCAAATACAACTTACTAATACAACTGTCGTGTACAATACGACAAAGCATAAACTGTGAGTTTGAATACAAATATTGTCTACTAGAGATTATACAAACTCAAAAGGAGTCCTCATTACAATTATTATCACACTATTTCACATAATAGTGAGGATTACTAATGCTATCCTCTGGACTATTACTCCGTTCCCTGACTCGTCCCAGCTATATTTTCATTTCCTGAAGAGAATAGTGAAAGAAAGGGTGAGCTCAACTAGCCCAGTAAGAAATATTATGACTAAGATAATGCAGAATAAATTATCATTAGCCTTCAACAGTGTTAAACTGATAAAATATAATAAATATCAAGTTTAACTGCAGCGGAACCAATAATCCATTAAAAGAGTCAAGTAGAAAATAAAATCTACTATCTTTTATGATTTAAAAGGTTTTTCATCACTGTTATAGCTGAAACTCAGCTTAATAAATATTCCACATCATCGAATCACCCCTGCACTACGGCTAATGATATTCTTTAGTATCACGACCACAATTATCCATGCACTATGGGCCAAGAATATTTGTGTATTCATTAATGGTCATGATCATGCCAACAACTGTCCATCAATGCACTACGGGCCAATGAGGATTTTTACCACATCATTTGTAATATTACGGTCATGATTACACCGAATAATCCCTGGTCATAATCATATCAAGTCCATCTATGCACTATAGGTCACAGATGACTTTCAACATAATATAAACATGAGGATGATGACAATGATATAAGAATTCAATAAAACAAGTTCAAGAATTAATTTATCCAGGAACCAATAACATCCAAACTGTCAACATGATACTGCTTTGTAGAGTAAAATTCAAGAATACTTAGAAGAATATTTCCATGAAAGGATACCGGATGAAGTGCAAATATCAAGGATATTCCACTAATTTTATGGAGTATAGAAGTCAAAGTTTTAACCAACTGATTATAATAAAGAATGGAATAACAAAAGAAATCACCATGCATGCGATAGACCGCATGCAGAAAAGTTATTCCAATGAGAATAATAAATAAACGGAACCAGTCCCGTAGAAATGCATGCAGCATGGATATTCCAAGCAGAATAATAAAGAATGGAACCAGTCGGCGTAAAACACACGTACCAGGATGTTCCAAAAGAATAATAATAAAGACGGAACTGTGTTGATTGTAAAACACACATGCATGGATGTTCCAACAGAATAATAATTAGAGCGGAACCGAGTCCGGTGTAAAACACATGAGATAGGATGTTCCAATGTAATAATAGAAGAATGTCACCAAGTATAAGGTAAACTAGCGATACAAAGTTATTCCAATGAACAATAAAGAAATGGAATAACAGAAGTTCTCTTCTTGAATACAAAAGAATAATATCCCTTACTTTAGTAGGAGAATGAATACTGCAGTAGTGTAGTAACCGAATACTCTTCTTCTTTCTCTCTTATTCTCTCTATACTTTCTCTCTCTATAGCTTGAATGAATTCGTGAAAAATAATGAAGCACTAGTCCTCTATTTATAGAAGATTTCTAGCTTAGCACTTGCCATGTGAAAAGGCAAGTGGCTTGACGACTGGTGATGTGAAAAGAAAAGTGGATTTGACGCCTGTAATGTGAAACAACAATTGGTTCGACGCCTGTAATGTGAAACTACAAGTGGTTCGACGCCTGTAATATGAAACGGCAAGTGGTTTGACGTCTAGTAAAGGTAATTACTATTGACGAAGGTAATTACTATTGACGAAGAGACTCTTAGATGATGACATATGGGCCCCCCATAAAATAACCAAACTTACCACAAACGTCTCATAACAGACTCTTTATATACATCAAGGATTGAATAAATATTACCATAAATCATTTTATTTTTAATCAACACATATTTAATCTTTCAACAATTATTAATCATTTATAACTTGTCGTCTCAATTATTGATTTAATAATATAACATATTATACAGATGATACTGTGACAATAATTGAATCAATAATATAGGAGATATGATGCAATAATTATTGTAGTAATAATTGAGTATAATGAGTGACTTCTCACGTAAGCATCAATAATCAATACTGTAGTGTACTACTATGCAACCATGCGAATTCATTGTATTTTTACTATACGGGTAGTTCAACGACTTTTAACAGTAACACCTCCATAGTTATTTTTATAGAAAGATAATTTTGTCGTTTTCTAACTACGACAATACTTCTGTTGTGGGGTCCACCAATTATTGAGCCGTCGTACGAATATTCCCCGATAAAAAGAATATTCCCCGACCAAACAAATATTTTATAACAACTTGCTTACTTTGCAAAATTTATAAATATTACCCACAACTATAACATTATATCAAATTTATTCCATAATATTCAAAAATAATATTTATAGAAAATTCATCTTTATTTATAAAAGTTGGGGTCTTACAACCTCCCCTTCTTATGAAATTTCACCCTCAAAATTAGGGTACATACCTGGTATGTCGAAGAGGTAAGGATACCTTGATTTTATTTCAGATTCTAACTCCCAAGTCATTTCCTCAACATCGTGGTTTTTCCACAAAACTTTGACTTGAGGTATAACTTTGGAGCATAGAATATGTTCCTTCTTATCCAAGATTTGAACAGGAACCAATTCATACGTCAAATCTTCCGCTATTTCGTCCGGTTCTAACTCAATAATGTGGTTCGGGTCTTTCATATATTTACGTAACATGGATATGTGAAAAACGTTATGAACACGGGACATACTTGGCGATAAAGCGAGTCTATAGGCCACAGTTCCTACTCGATCGAGGATTAAAAATGGGCTGATGAATCGAGGATTGAGTTTTCCTCTCTTTCCAAATCTTGTAACTCCTTTCCATGGAGCAACACGTAACAACACATGATCTCCTATATCGAATTCCACGTCCTTTTGATGAAGATCAGCATAACTTTTTTGTCAATTTTGTGAGGTTTTTATATGTTGTCGGATCGTTTGAATCTTTTGTGTAGTCATACATACCAACTCCGGTCCCAACAATGTTGCTTCACCAACCCCATCCCAGCATACTGGAGAACGACACTTTCTTCCATACAACGCTTCGAATGGAGCCATGCCAATACTTTTTTGATAATTGTTGTTGTAGGAAAACTCCACCAATGGTAAGAACTTATCCCAACTTCCCTTGAAAACAAGGACACAGAGTCTTAATAGATCTTCAAGAGTTTAAATAGTCCTCTCCGACTGTCCGTCCGTCTGAGGATGATATGCCGAGCTAAATCGTAAGTCTGTGCCCATAGCTTTTTGTAAACTAACCCAAAATCGTGAAGTGAATCTTGGGTCTCGATCGTAAACTATGGATACTGGGCATACCATGCGATCTTATAATCTCGTTTATGTACATACTGAAAGCAAGGCGTTCAAGTGTATAAGTTTTCAGATGTCGGTAAGAAATGAGCGGACTTGGTCAATCTATCAATAATGACCCAAATCGCATCTATGCCTTGAGAAACCTTAGGAAGGCCGAACGAAATCCATGGTAATGTGCTCCCACTTCCATTCTAGAATTTCAAATGGTTGCAATGGACCTTTTGGTACTTGATGCCCGCTTTAACTCGTTGACAAGTTAGACACCTTGAGATAAACAACGCTATCTCTCTCTTCATATTGCTCCACCAAAATGTATGGCCGAATATCATGATACATTTTGGTACTCCCGAGATGGTTTGTAAAGCGGTGTGTTGTGCGC
This sequence comes from Panax quinquefolius, assembly GCA_020205615.1. Lineage (NCBI taxonomy): Eukaryota > Viridiplantae > Streptophyta > Magnoliopsida > Apiales > Araliaceae > Panax > Panax quinquefolius. The sequence continues at coordinate 113,127,771 of CM035160.1, read as the reverse complement.
CTCCATCATGATTTTATACTTTAAATCGTGGTCGTTAGGAACACAAAGTCCGGAGTTGACTCAAGTATTCCTTCTTCATCGATTCTTGCTTCCGGGTATAATACCTTCTTGCACTTTCTTCCTCATACGCATCGGCTCCGTGTCCGTAGCTTGAGCGGCTTTTAACTTTATCGATTAAAGTCGGTTCTACTCATATATTCGCCATCATCACATGCATCCTCGAGTCTTTAACTCTATCTCCATCCTTTGCAAGTCACACAAAATGGGCCTCTCTGATTGACAATATCGCACTTTTCGTGCTTGCATATGATCTTCTACTCAATGCGTCGGCTACCACGTTTCGCTTTTTCAGGATGGTATTGGATGGTATGATCATAATCTTTCAATGATTCAAGCCAACGTCGTTGTCGTATGTTGAGTTCCTTTTGAGTGAAGAAATATTTGAGGCTTTTATGATCCGTAAAGATCTCCACTTTCTCCCCATACAAGTAATGCCTCCAAATTTTAAGTGCAAAGACAATAGCTGCCAACTCTAGATCATGATTAGGATAATTCCTCTCATATTCTTTGAGTTATCGCGATGCATAGGCTATGACTTTTCCATATTGCATGAGAACACATCTCAACCCTTTGCCCGAAGCATCACTGTAGATGACAAATCCCTCCGAGCCAGATGGTATTGTCAGAACAGGTGCTGAAATGAGCTCCTCTTGAGTTCTTGAAAACTCTTCTCACATTCTTCGCTCCAACCGAACTTTGTATCTTTTCGAGTCAGCTGAGTCAATGGAGTAGCGATTCGAGAAAATCCTTCCATGAATCTCCGATAATAACCAGCTAAACCTAGAAAGCTACGTACTTCGGTCACTTATTTAGGTTGCTCCCAGCTTTGAATAGCTTCAATCTTTACTGGGTCAACAGATATTCCATGACTTGATACCACGTGCCCAAGGAATGCTACTTCCTCAAGCCAGAACTCGCATTTCTTCAACTTGGCATAAAGCTTATATTCACGAAGCGTTTGGAGTGTCGACCTCAAGTGTTGCTCATGATCTTCACGGCTTTTGGAATAAATAAGGATGTCATCAATAAAGACGACCACAAAGTGATCCAAATATTCCTTGAATACTCGGTTCATCATATCCATGAAGGCAGCAGGAGCATTAGTCAATCCAAAGGACATGACTAGGAATTCATAATGCCCGTACCGAGTTCTGAAAGCCGTCTTTGGAATGTCATAGGTTCTAATCTTCAATTGGTGATTTCCGGAATGAAGATCAATCTTTAAAAAGAATTTGGCTCCTTTCAACTGGTCAAACAAGTCATCAATACGTGGCAATGGATACCTATTTTTGATGGTGACATGATTCAACTCCCGATAATCAATACAAATTCGCATACTCCCATCTTTCTTCTTCATGAATAGAACAGGAGCACCCCAAGGAGAAGTACTAGGATGAATAAAGCCAATGTCTAACAATTCTCGCGATTGGGTCTTTAACTCCTAAAGTTCAATAAGAGCCATTCGATATGGTGCTTTGGAAATGGGTTTTTATCTGGGTTCAAGGTCGATACAAAATTTAATTTCACGCCTCGAGGGTAGGCCGGGAAGTTCTTTGAGAATACGTCAGAAATTTATTAACAACATAAATATCATTCAAAACTGACGTATTTTTGTTTAGATCTGTGACATGAGCTAAGAAAGCTTGACATCCGTTTTTCAATAAACGAATAGCTTTATGGCTTGAGATGACCGTGATTGATTTTAATAGTTTGGTCGCTTGAATTCGCATAATAGGTTGATTAGGAATATGAAAGCTAATTACCTTACGAAAACAATCAATTTTTGCATGATGAGTAGTTAACCAATCAATCCCTAGAATCACGTCAAATGCAAGTATTTTTAATGAAATAAGATCGACAAGTAATGTGAGGGTACCAATTTGAACCAAACAAGACTTATAAACAGTGGATGTAATGAAGGTTTCTCCCAACGGAGTTTCCACAGATAAGTCATAGTCTAATTTCTCCGGAGTCAAATTTAATCGATGAGCGCAAGTAGGAGAAATAAAAGAATGGGTAGAACCGGTATCAAATAAAGTATAGACTTCGTTAGAATTTATGATAAGCTTACCCGTGATGACCTCATTCGGGTTCCTTGCTTTCTAGAAGGTCACAACAAACGCTCTCCTTTGCACTACCGGCTTTGAACTTTCTGGGACGGCCTTTGGTGCCTCCATCCTAGCAGAATTTGTCTTCGGTGAACGACAAAATTGGGCTAAGTGACCTTCTCTTCCACAATTATAACATGCTTTGGACGACATCGCGTAATTTGGACTGATGTGTCCCTCCGCTCCGTATTTGAAGCATATGATAGGTGGTCTTTCTCCTTCCTTAACAACGGGTGTTGGTGCTGACGTCTTTCCATCATTGTTGAATCTCCTCTTCTTGAAATGTCCATTCTTATTATTTTGGCTACGATTACACCCAAGTGGTTACCATTTTCGCATGTTGATTCCTCCATGCTTGTTGTCACCGCCGATGACTACTCTCATTTGGTATTATAATTTTGCTTATTTGCTCTCTTTTAGTTGCGTTGACTCGTTATAGCGCTCCACTAACTGAGCCCTATTTATAACATCTGAATACAAACACAGTTTATGAGAAATAATATGTTGGCGTATCTCTGGCTTCAAACCTCTTAAAAACATTCGCGCCATTCTCTCTTCATTATCCACCAAGTGGGACGCAAACTGTGATAACTCCGCAAATTTTGCCTCGTATTGCGACACAGTCATATTGTTTTGTTCCAACCTGATAAACTCCACCTCCTTCATGTGGTGAATACTTTCGGGAAAGTATTTGTCATTGAACAGCTCTTGGAACTTCTCCCAAGATATCTTCAGTACATCAAGTTGAGTATGTTTTGCTGATTCCCACCAGTAATCTGCCTCTCCGCGCAACATAAAGGCGGCAAAGGGAACCTTTTGCTCCTCGGAGCATCCCAAGACATCAAATATCTTGGTGATCTACTTTATCCATGCTTCCGCCATAAGTGGTTTTGGCTCTCCCTAAAACTCTGGTGGTCCCAGCTCCTTGAACTGTTTAGCGGTGATTGCCCGAGAGTTTCCAGTGTTTCCACCTACGTTTTGGACAGGAGCCACTCTCGCCTACTATTGCATGAATTGCATAAAGCCTCTGAACATTTGATCATTCATCATTTGGTCAGTGTTGTTGTTTGCATGAGGATTGTCGCCTTCCTGATGCACATTGTCCTGATTATTGATATGTGGTAAATCAACGGTCGCCTGTGCTCCATTGCTATTCTCAACATTCTCAGATGTCATTTTCGAGATCATCGCCACAAAACAAAAGGTTAATTGATATGTAACATATTATCCCTATATTCTGACCGACAAATAAAATAGCACATAAACTTAGGTAGGTCATACTAGCGAAGGAATTCCCGTCTCTCCCTCCTAGTACTATTCTCACATCTTAGCAGGATCATATCCCTAAGCTTTGATACCAATTGTGAAGCCCCCAAAATTAGGTATACATCACCCATCTTGGGTCGCCCGGATACATGGTATGTAATTGAAAATACAACTTACTAATACAACTATCGTGTACAATCTGACAAAACATAAAGCGTGAGTTTGAATACAAATATTGTCTACTAGAGATTATACAAACTCAAAAGGAGTCCTCATTACAATTATTATCACACTATTTCACAGAATAGTGAGAACAGTGAAAGAAAGGGTGAGCTCAACTAGCCCAGTAAGAAATATTATGACTAAGACAATGCAGAATAAATTATCATTAGCCTTTAACAGTGTTAAACTGATAAAATATAATAAATATCAAAGTTTAACTGCAGCGGAACCAGCAATCCATTAAAAGAGTCAAGTAGAAAATAAAATCTAGTATCTTTTATGATTTAAAAGGTTTTTCATCTTTGTTATATATTTGAGACTCGACTTAATAAATATTCCACATCATCGAATCACCCCTGCACTACGGCCAAGGATATTCTTTAGTATCACGACCACAATTATCCATGCACTACGGGCCAAGAATATTTGTGTATTCATTAATGGTCATGATCATGCCAACAACTGTCCATCAATGCACTACGGACCAATGAGGATTTTTACCACATCATTTATAACATTACGTTCATGATTACACCGAATAATCCCTGGTCATAATCATATCAAGTCCATCTATGCACTACAGGCCACAGATGACTTTCAATATAATATAAACATGAGGATGATGACAATGATATAAGAATTCAATAAAACAAGTTCAAGAATTAATTTATCCAGGAACCAATAACATCCAAACTGTCAACATGATACTGCTTTGTAGAGTAAAATTCACGAATACTTAGAAGAATATTTCCATGAAAGGATACCGGATGAAGTGCAAATATCAAGGATATTCCACTAATTTCATGGAGTATAGAAGTCAAAGTTTTAACCAACTGAGTATAATAAAGAATGGAATAACAAAAGAAATCACCATGCATGCGATAGACCGCACAAGCAGGTTATTCCAACAGAATAATAAATAACGGACGGTCAGTCCCGCCAGAGAACGCATTGACGTGATATTCCAGCGAGAATAATAAAGAATGGAACCAGTCGGCGTAAAACACACAGACAAGATGTTCCAACAGAATAATAATAAAGACGGAACCAGGTCCGGTGTAAAACACACGCACGGATGTTCCAACAGAATAATAATAAGGCGGAACCAGGTCCAGTGTAAAACACACAGACAGGATGTTCCAACAGAATAATAGAAGAATGTCACCAAGTATAGGGTAAACCGCGTATACAGGTTATTCCAACAGAACAATAAAGAAATGAAATAACAGAAGTTCTCTTCTTGAATACAAAAGAATAATATCCCTTACTTTAGTAGGAGGTTGAATACTGCAGTAGTGTAGTAACCGAATACTCTTCTTCTTTCTCTCTTATTCTCTCTATACTTTCTCTCTCTATAACTTGAATGAATTCGTGAAAAATAATGAAGCACTAGGCCTCTATTTATAGATGATTTCTAGCTTAGCACTTGCCATATGAAAAGGCAAGTGGCTTGATGACTGGTGATGTGAAAAGAAAAGTGGTTTGATGCCTGTAATGTGAAATGACAATTGGTTCAACGCCTGTAATGTGAAACAACAAGTGGTTCGACACCTGTAATATGAAACGGCAAGTGGTTTGACGTCTGGTAAAGGTAATTACTATTGACGAAGGTAATTACTATTGACGAAGGTAATTATTATTGACGAAGGTAATTACTATTGACGAAGATAATTACTATCGACGAAGGTAATTACTATTGTGAAGGTAATTACTATCGAATGAAGAGACTCTTAGATGATGACATATGGGCCCCCATAAAATAACCAAACTTACCACAAACGCGTCATAATGTGGACTCTTTATATACATCAAGGATTAAATAAATATTACCATAAATCATTTTATTTTTAATCAACACATATTTAATCTTTCAATAATTATTAATCATTTATTACTTGCCGTCTCAATTATTGATTTAATAATATAACATATTATACAGATGATACTGTGACAATAATTGAATCAATAATATAAGAGATATGATGCAACAATTACTGTAGCAATAATTGAGTATAACTGAGTGACTTTTCACGTAAGCATCAATAATCAATACCGTGTTCTACTATGCAACCATGCGAATTACTGTACTTTTACTACCGGGTAGTTCAACAGTTTTAACGGTAACACCTCCGCCGTTATTTTTATAGAAAGATAATTTTGTCGTTTCCTAACTACGACAATACTTCCGTTATGATTGAGTCGTCATACGAATATTCCCCGACCAAACGAATATTTTATAACAACTTGCTTACTTTGTAAAATTTATAAATATTACCCACAACTATAATATTATATCAAATTTATTCCATAATATTCAAAAATAATATTTATAGAAAATTCAACTTTATTTATAAAGTTGGGTCTTACAAATAATGATTAACCATAAGCTTATCCGAATGAAACAACTCTTAATAGAGTTAAGTAAAAATAAACTTGCCTGAACCGTTGATTACCGCTATGAAATTTATAACGCCTTATCCGAAGACCTAATATTAGTAATATAGATCTCCAATATTAGAATAATATCATCACAATATAATACTATTATATATATAGACATAGAATAACCTAAACACATAACACATAATCCTATAAGTCTATAACACACATAAGACTCGGTATCAAGTCAAACTATTGCAGGCTGAGTTGAACCCGACACAAAATTGTCATCCCGACGGTCTAATCGGACAATTCACGAGTTTAAGTTCAATTAAACTATGCATTAAACAATTAACAATTAACTTAAATAATTTATTATCAGTCGAAATATTTTTCGTAAGCTCGTAAAATTTTTAAATAATTATTACTATTTATCAAAAAAATTCAATCATTAACAACGTATTTATACGAATTAAATACCACATAATTCCTTTATCATTAATATCTATTTATTATCAAATATTAATGAAAATCATCACATAATATTATAATATATTTATAATATTACAAAGTATTTTAATACCTTAAAATCATATGTATATAATTTTAAACACTTAAATCCATTATCCGATAATTGTTATTAATATTAAAATATTAATATTTTCATGAAAAAATATCAAAAGTTATATTTTATAACTTAAAATATTTTATAATACTTAAATCATTTTATATGATTTTTAAATCATTAATTCAATTTTCCATAAATTATTTAATATATTTATTAAATAAATTAACTATCATTAATATTAATTAATTAATGAAATTCATCACAAAATATTAAAAGTCATTGAAAATAACTTAAAATATTTTATTATGTCATAATATTATTTTTTCATGATTTTTCATACATTAAAATCATTTTTAAATCATTTATTTAATATTATAATTAAATAAATTAAATACCATTTATATTCCAAAAATATTAAATATTTATGAAATATACTCTAAATAATTAAAAACTATTTTTCAGACTTTAAAATAATTTTTTGGAATTTATTTTGTATTTTTAATAATTAAAAACCATTTTTATCAATTTTTAAATAATTTCTGGAAAATCAGAAATTAAATATATTAAAAACCATCGCTAAAGGGCCCTATAGCGACAGACTCGTCGCTATAGGTGTTCTTGAGTGAAACCCAGAAAACCCATGTCAGTTATAAGGTGTCTAATTTGACCACAAAACGTTGCATGTTCTGGACGTTAATAGGGTTACCTATTGTTTTAAAGTTATAGTATACATGAAATACTACAATTACAAACCGATTTCATGCCCAAACTACATCATCACAGCAAGATCTATGCTATAGAATATGTTGTCAGACGTCACCTGGGTTTTTTCAGAAACCCAGGCAGTTCGAGTAGCTATATCATAGCTCGATTATCTACGTGTTCTGATCATGGTTCATAGGATATAATGGTTCATATGTGTACTACTCATGTCAAGGAACATATACAAAACAACAGATCGGTCCATAAGCATCACAATATCCAGAAAGATCTCGGTCAAAGGCAGTCAGAATATTTGTTCTTGAGGTTTCTGGGTTTCTTCCCAGAAACTCATCCGTGACCGAGTGTCCTGATTTGACCACTCATTACGACCAATATGGTTGTTGTTTAAGACATCTAGAGGCATGGATCTATAGTACATATAACACACTACAATCTGGTTACAACCAAATCAACAATACACATACAACCTGTCAGATCCAAGCGTTACAAAGAGTTGTCAAACGCTGATATTTGATTTCTGGGTTACCCAGAATTCGCTTGGTCATGCCCGGTCAACGGGTTTTGACGGCTATAACTTGTAATATGGAAGTCTAATAGCTTGGATACCACTTCCAGATCACAGACATCACATTAGACTACAGATCCAAAACATAAAACAACATAAAACACTAACATACAAAGATTTACAGCCCCTGACATTACGTTGTCAGAATACTTTTAGAGCTTAAGAACAGTTTTGAAAAACTTCGATTTTTACCAACTTTGATGCTATGGATCTATGATAGATCATCATAGATCACCATAAAACATGTTCTAGAAAACATCTAAACACATAACACTAACTCTATCTTAGCATACAAGATCAAAAAATAAATTTAGGGTTTATACCTTCTTGAAAAATCTTTGATCTTAATCTTCTTAACTGATCATGAGGGATCTATGTGATGCCCCCAAAATAGTTCCATTCCATCCAACCCATTCTGAGTCGCCAAATACATGGTACAGAAAACAACTACAACTTTATTACAACAATTGTCGTACAAAATACAACAACACATATGCTATGAGTTTGGATACAAATATATACCAACTGTGACTCGTGTCCCAACCGTAATGTGACAAATGTCCCATCAGTGGAAAACACCTCATAGTGATACCTACATAAAGGTATAGTCAAAAACTGTTTTAGAAATTAAAATCTTTGGGAAGTGCTCAAGGAAACCTTCGTACATGGGAGGCCATGCTTCTAGGTTATGATAGATATCATATGGCCACCGAATTATTATCTCTGGTTGATCTAATAGACCCCAAAGAAAAATGAGAAGATTACTATCATATTCTTTCCAATGGTGAGTCTTCTCTTGACATATCATTATCTCCACTGTCTCTAATTGAGAATTATACTTCAAACAAACACCAAGATCATATAGGTAGTGCGCGTAGATATACTGAGTAAGTGGATGTGCACAATCCTGTCTTATGATGACACGAGGTTGTATGTCTTTAGACATTTTGTATGATAGTGGCAAAACACCCTTTCAACGTTGGGTTCGCTTCACCCTATTTGATTCACCAAATATAACTACTAAATGATGTATACAACACACTTGTCTATACTGTTTAGGGAGAACTCCACAGCTAGAGACCACCGTTCTATTCCCTTGTTACCCCCGCTCGACCCAGCTACACTTTTATTACCTGAAATGAATTGTGAAGCAAAAGGGTGAGCACAACTAGCTTCAAGAAAGAATATCATGACTAAAGATAATTAAATTATCAATAGCCTTCATCAATAACAAATCGTAGATTTAGAACATATGGTAGATGATAAAATTTCAACCATAATTGCGGTGAACGAAGCAATCCATTAGAAGAGTCAAATAGACAATACGGTCTATTATCTTCTCCATGTTAAAAGTCCACCAACAATGTTTTATCCTCAGCAGCATCAATCAACGGTTCCTTTCCACAATTATATGAATAACTCATAATCATAATTGTAATTCTAAATTCCTCTTCGCATCCAAGACGAAGATAATTTTCATCACCGCCTTTTTACGAAACATCAAAGATCATGGTTATACTAAATCACAGTTCTCTGCTCATAATCATACTAATAAATTCATCTTTTTGCGAAGACGGGCCAAAGATATTCGTCAACAGATTCATCTTTGCACCACAGCCAAAGATATTCAACAACAGTCATCATTGCACTACGGGCCAAAGATATTCAACAACAGATCATCTTTGCACTACAGGCTAAAGATATTCATATCTCAAATAAATATATAATCATTTCAAAATCTATATAAACCATAATTATAACCATGTTGATCAATTCACCTTTGCACTTAAGCTAAAAATATTCATTTGTAAATTCAATGGTCATGATCATACTAGTCACAATTCATCTTTGCACTACTGGCCAAAGAGAACCCATAGTCATGATTATACCAATAATCTACCCATCTTTACACTTAAGTCAAAGACAAATTTCTTCACCAAGATTATAAAAATGTTATATATGATAATAAAAACAATAACATCAAAACATGGATTTAATTTCAAGAGTAAGATTCATAAATCAACGATAATTTGGTCAGAAAAAGAAACCAATTTTATTGTGAATAGTACCCGTGAATAGTAACTCATGAATAGTAACTCATGAATCGTAACTCATAAAAAGTACTCCGTATTTGTACATAGTATCGTATACGTAAATAATGTCATATACATAAATAGTGCCATATACATAAATAGTGTCGTATACGTGAATAGTACCGTATACGTGAATAGTACCATATACGTGAATAATAACCCTGACACAAAAAGGTAGAAATTCCTCAATAAAATCCATACCAATATTGCAGTATAATGATATTGAAAGAATAATATCATTATGAAGAAAAGAACATTCCTTACAATCCCTTACAATCCCTTACTATCCCTTACCTCAAAAGAGCAGCACTTCTGACTGGATATCGGATATGACGTTGAAGGAAACTTGCACTGATGAATATCAACTCACCAAGTATCTAAATACTCATAAAATACACTCAATAATCTAGAGAGAGAAAGAGAGAAAGCTTATGTTTCTGGTGTGATTTTCAATTCTAACTTAGCCCTCTATTTATAGGAAAATTTTAGCAGACTTGACCTGCAACCTGATGGCTTTACCTGCTACTATTCCCACCCACCACATTTGAAATAAAATTCAGCACATTTCTTCACCAACCACAAGTGGGGCCCACTCAATTCTAGAATTTTCCACCAAAATGTTAAATTCGGATACTTCAACAATTTTTGAACCATTCACCTCTTAAAATTCATGAAAAATCATACGTTCATTTTTAACGGTTCAAAATTTGTGGACATATACTCAACTTATATATGTATAACATATCCAAAAATTACAACGATCCAACGGTCTGATTAAAAATTATAACTCACGCAATATATCGCAAAAACACTGGTTTAATTTTTAATACCTTCATTCCGACAAAAATACTGATAAAATACCTCAACATTAATTCCTTCATTTTTAACAACAATAAATATATCCAAAATTTATATCCACATAAAATAAATATTTCCTTATCATATAAATCAATAATTAATTATTCACAAATAATATTACAGAATCACAATAATGACAACCAGGCAGTTCCCAGGAAAGAGGGGGCTTTTCGATAAGGATTTCTCCTTACTGGCGCGTAATTAGGTGACCAAACCTCTCCTTGACAGAACTTTCTAGACATGGCCAATAATGCTATCTAATAATATTATTCACATAATATGAATTATTGATCTGATAATGGAGATACTGTTCAGTGACAATTATTGAAACAACAATAATATAAAATATCAACACAGCAATTATTGAATTAATAAAATAAAATATTGAACAATAATTACTGTAACAATTATTGAGTAGTGCCTTCTTACGTAAGGATCAATAATTCAAAAATAATGTAAAAAAGCGGTGTGCTGCTACTATACTGATATCGCCAGACATCGTATTTTAACCACCGAGTATTCCAACAGTGTTAACGGTAACAACTATGCCGTTATTTATAAAAACTCAATTTTTGTCGTTTTCTTCATCCGACAGTTATTCGTTATTGGGACCACAAATGGCTGCGCCGTCGTATGAATATTCCCCGACAACAAGAATACTCTACGACCAAACAAATATTCCCCGACAACAAGAATATTCTATAACCACTTGCGTATTTTGAAAAATTTATATATATCACCCTTAACTTTAAACTTTTATCAATTTAATCATTTACTGAATTGTAATTATAAGAAAAATTGAATATTTTTATTTCATAAAATTCGGGGTCTTACAATCTAGGGCTTGATAAGAGACTGAATCACTTAGTAAATTTCGGAGCTTTGGACTAGAGAGAGAGTTGGTTGGTGTTAGCTAGCAAAAAAAAACTTATTATGAGAACCTTCTCTCTCCTAGATCTCTTTATATTACTTTGATTCATTGTATGTTGCTGAGATTGCTAGCAAAATAGACTGATTTGCTGTATTTGTAGGTTATACAAAGTCAATATTAGGTTACCAGCTCAAGTGGATATCAATTTCTACAAGTTACCTATTAAAGAAAATAAAAAGGGCAATATTGTCATTTGATTTATACATTTAATGGCATTCTTGTCAATTAGCCAAACCCTTAGGGTTTAGAGTTTGGGTTAGGATTTAAACCATTTTAGGGTTTAAGGTTTAGGGTTTGAACCCTTAGGTTTTGCAATTTAGTTTATAACATTTCCGAATTTCGGCTTTCAGAATAAAAAATTTGTATTTCTAAATTAGAATTAGAATTAGAATTTTCTAATTATATTAAAATTTCTTAATCATAACTTAAATCTTGTTAATTAGGATTAGTATTTCCTAATTAAAATTGTTAATTTAGCAATTAGGGTCAAAATCACGGATTAGGGTTCGCAACCCACAAATTAGGGTTTTTAAATAGAAAATAATTTTTTAATTTAGAAATTAGATTTCATAATTAGATTTGAGTTTTCTAATTACTATAACTTGAAAATTAGGATTAATATTTCCTAATTAACCTTAAAATTATTAAATTAACTCTTAGGTTTTTTCCCAATTATAAAATATTAGGGTTTCTAATCCAGAAACTAGGGTTTTCAAATTTTGAAATTAGGGTTTGATAATTAATTAAGCTTTACCCTAATTAATATATTAATTATTAGATCTTAAGCAATATAATAATCATTTAAGTTCCCATATTAGGATTTCATACGTCGAATTAGGGTTTCGAATTCCTGGAGCTGAAATTAGGGTTTCCAGAACTGATTTCTAGGGTTTATTGTTAATCGTTAGGGTTTTCTAACCGAACGTTGACGTTCTTAATATATACTTAGGGTTTGTCACAGATATCATTTATCTGGTCAACCCTTGACCCTTAACCACATATTGTACACATACATAACCATATTCACAGAACATATTCACGTATTCACTTAATCCTGAATAATTCACTTAAATCCTTCACAGAATTTTGAAATCCTCAAAATTTCTTCTTAAAAATATCAAACGCATACACTAATTTTCTGTCTAGGTTCTAATTTTGAACCTTAAGTCAATAAATTAAAATTTTAAAAATATTCTAAATTCTTGGGTTGTCACAGTCACTCCTTCTAAAAATTTCGTCCCCGAAATTTACCTTACACCTTACACCATATTGCTTACACCATTCACACATATCATCACATGCTACCCAATACACCACTCACAAGAATATTCTAAATTCTCGGGTTCTAAGTTGTAACATGTGTCTAATACCTACTCGGTGCTATGTATGTGTTTGCATGGCGTTTGGACGGCCGAAGCGGGTTATGGGTTCTTTTTGGCTTTTTGCCTATGTGTTGGCGAGTTTTGCAAACTGGGCGATAACTCGGCCTCCGTATGTCGAAGAATCGAGTCCTGTAAGTTTTAACGCGTGTCTAATAACTACGCGGTGCTATGTGTATGTTTGCGTGGCGTTTGGACGGCCGAGTCGGATTTTGGGCCCTTTTTGGCTTTTTTTGCTAAGTATTGGCGAGTTTTACAAACTAGGCGATAACTCGACCTCCGTACGTCAAAATCGAGTCCCGTAAGTTGTAATTCGTGTCTAATACCTACGCGGTACTATATGTGTGTTTGCATGGCATCTGGACGGCCGAGGCGGGTTTTGTACTTTTTTCGGTTTTTTGTCTATGTGTTGGCGAATTTTTCAAACTAGACGATAACTCGGCCTTCGTATGTCGGAATCGAGTCCTGTAATTTGTAACGCGTGTCTAATACCTACGCGGTGCTATGTGTGTGTTTGCGTGGCATCTGGACGGTCGAGGCGAGTTTTGGGCTCTTTTTCGGCTTTTTGTCTAATTGTTGGTGAGTTTTACAAACTGAGTGATAACTTGGCCTCCGTATATCGGAATCGAGTTTCGTAAGTTATAATGCATGTCTAATACCTACGCGGTGCTATTTGTGTGGCGTTTGGACGGCCGAGGTGGGTTATGGGCTCTTTTTCTTTTTTTTTTGCCTAAGTGTTGGCGAGTTTTGCAAACTGGGCGATAACTCGGCCTCCGTATTTCGGAATTGAGTCCCGTAAGTTGTAATGCGTATCTAATACCTATGCGGTGCTATGTGTGAGTTTGTATGGCGTTTAGAAGACTGAGGCGGGTTTTGGCCTCTTTTTTGGCTTTTTGCCAAAGTGTTGGTGAGTTTTGTAAATTGGACGATAACTCGGTCTCCGTATTTTTGAATCCAGACCCGTAAGTTGTAACGCGTGTCTAATACCTACGCGGTGCTATGTGTATGTTTGCGTGGCGTTTGGAACAGTCGAGCCAGGTTTGAGGCTCTTTTTTGGCTTTTTGCTTTAGTGTTGGCGAGTTTTGCAAACAGGACAATAACTCAGCCTCCGTATATCGGAATCGAGTCCCGTAAGTTTTGACGCATGTCTAAAACATACGTGGTGCTATGTGTGTGTGTTTGTGTGGCGTTTGGACGACTGAGGCGGGTTTAGGGTTCTTTTTTGGCTTTTTGCCTAAGTGTTGACGAGTTTTACAAACTGGGCGATAACTCGACCTCCGTATGTCAAAATCGAGTCCCGTAAGTTGTAACGCATATCTAATTCATACGCGGTGCTATGTGTGTGTTTGCGTGGCATCTGGACGACTGAGGCGGGTTTTGGGCTCTTTTTCGACTTTTTTTCTAAGTGTTGGCGAGTTTTGCAAACTGGATGATAACTCGGCCTCCGTATGTTGTAATCGAGTCCCGTAAATTATAACGCGTGTTTAATACCTACGCGGTGCTGTGTGTGTGTTTGTATGGCGTTTGGACGACCGATGTGGGTTTTGGCCTCTTTTTTGGCTTTTTACCAAAGTGTTGGCGAGTTTTGCAAACTAGACGATAACTCGGCCTCCGTATGTCGGAATCGAGTCCCGTAAGTTCTAATGCGTGTCTAATACCTACGCGGTGCTATGTGTATGTTTGCGTGGCGTTTGGACAGTCCAGGCAGGTTTGGTGCTCTTTTTTGGCTTTTTTACTTAAGTGTTGGCGAGTTTTGCAAACTGGACAATAACTAGGCCTCCGTATATCGGAATCGAGTCCCATAAGTTATGACACGTGTCTATAACCTACGTGGTGCTATGTGTGTGTTTGCATGGCGTTTGGACGGCTGAGACGGGTTTTGGGTTCTTTTTTGGCTTTTTGCCTAATTATTGACGAGTTTTGCAAACTGGGCGATAACTCGACCTCCGTATGTCAAAATTGAGTTTTGTAAGTTATAACGCGTGTCTAATATCTACGCGCAGCTATGTGTGTGTTTGCATGGCATCTGGACGGCCGAGGTGGGTTTTGTGCTCTTTTTCGTCTTTTTAGCTAAGTGTTGGCGAGTTTTACAAACTGGGCGATAACTCGGCCTCCGTATATCGGAATCGAGTTCCGTAAGTTATAACGCATGTGTAATACCTACGCGGTGCTATTTGTGTGTTTGCGTGGTGTTTGGACGGCCGAGGCGGGTTATGGGCTCTTTTTCTTTTTTTTTTTACTTAAGTGTTGGCGAGTTTTGCAAACTAGGTGATAACTCGGCCTTCGTATGTCGGAATCAAATCCCATTAGCTGTAACTCGTGTCTAATACCTACGCAGTGCTATGTGTGTGTTTGTATGGCGTTTGGACGACCGAGGCGGGTTTTAGCCTCTTTTTTGGTTTTTTGCCAAATTATTGCGAGTTTTGCAAACTGGACGATAACTCGACCTCCGTTTGTCGGAATTGAGTCCGTAAGTTTAATGTAGCGTGTCTAATACCCTCTGCGGTGCTATATGTGTGTTTGCGTGGCGTTTTGGATGGTCGAGGCGGGTTTGGGGCTTTTTTTCGGCTTTTTTGCTTAAGTGTTGGCGAGTTTTGCAAACTGGACAATAACTCGGCCTCCGTATATCAAAATCGAGTCCCGTAAGTTATTACGCGTGTCTAAAACCTACGTGGTGCTATGTGTGTGTTTGCATGGCATTTGGACGGTTGAGGCGGGGTTTGGGTTCTTTTTTGGCTTTTTGCCTAAGTGTTGGTGAGTTTTGCAAACTGGGCGATAACTTCGACCTTTGTATGTCGGAAATCGAGTCCGTAAGTTATACGCGTGTCTAATACCTTGCGGTGCTATGTGTGTGTTTGCGTGGTATTTGGGCGTACCGAGGCGCGAGTTTTGGGCTCTTTTTGGCTTTTTGCCTAAGTGTTGGCGAGTTTTACAAACTAGGCAATAACTCGACCTCCGTAAGTCAGAATCGACTCCCGTAAGTTATAACGTGTGTCTAACACCTATGCGGTGCTATGTGTGTGTTTGCGTGGCATCTGGACGGCCGAGGCGGGTTATGGGCTCTTTTTTGGCTTTTTGCCTAAGTGTTGGCGAGATTTGCAAACTGGGCGATAACTCGGCCTCGTATATCGGAATCGAGTTCCGTAAGTTATAACGCATGTCTAATACCTACGCGGTGCTATGTGTGTGTTTACGTGGAGTTTGGACGGCCGAGGCGGGTTATGGGCTCTTTTTCGATTTTTTGCCTAAGTGTTGGCGAGTTTTACAAACTGGGCGATAACTCGGCCTCCGTATGTCGGAATCGAGTCCCGTAAGTTGTAACGTGTGTCTAATACCTACGCGGTATTATGTGTGTGTTTGTGTGGCGTTTGGACGTCCGAGGCGGGTTTTGGGCTCTTTTTCGGTTTTTTTCTTAAGTGTTGGCGAGTTTTGCAAACTAGGCGATAACTCGGCCTCCGTATGTCGGAATCGAGTCCGTAAGTTGTAACGCGTGTCTAATACCTACGCGGTGCTATGTGTGTGTTTGCGTGGCGTTTGGACGGCTGAGGCAGGTTTTGGGCTCTTTTTTGGCTTTTTGTCTAAGTGTTGGCGAGTTTTGCAAACTGGACAATAACTCGGCCTCCGTATATCGGAATCGAGTCCCGTAAGTTGTGACGCGTGTCTAATACCTACCCGGTGCTATGTGTGTGTTTGCGTGGCATTTGGACGGTCGAGGCGGGTTTTGGGCTCTTTTTGGCTTTTTGCCTATGTGTTGGCGAGTTTTGCAAACTGGACGATAACTTCGGCCTCCGTATGTCGGAATCGAGTCCCGTAAGTTATTAATATGCGTGTCTAATACCCTGCGGTGCTGCTATGTGTGTTTTCGTGGCGTTTGGAATGGTCGAGTAGGGTTTAGGGCTCTTTTTGGCTTTTTGCCTAAGTGTTGGCGAGTTTTACAAACTAGGCAATAACTCGACCTCCGTATATCGGAATCGAGTCCGTAAGTTATAACCAGCATTTCTAATACCTACGTGGTGCTATGTGTGTGTTTGCGTGGCATTTGGACGGCCGAGGCGGGTTATGAGCTCTTTTTTGCTTTTTTTTGCCTAAGTGTTGGCGAGTTTTGCAAAGCCGGACGATAACTTCGACCTCCGTATATCGGAATCGAGTTTCCGTAAGTTATAACGCGTGTTCTAATACCTCTGCGGTGCTATATGTGTGTGTTTGCGTGGCATTTTGGGTCTAACGGCGAGGCGTGGTTTTGGGCTCTTTTTTTTTTTTTTGCCTAAGTGTTGGCGAGTTTTACAAAGCGGGCGATAACTTTCGACCTCCGTATGTCTCGGAATCGAGTCCGTAAGTTGTAGCGTGTGTCTAATACCTACTGTGATGATATGTGTTTTTTGTGGTGCATTTGGGAAGTGAGGCGGGGTTTGGGCTCTTTTTGGCTTTTTGCCTAAGTGTTGGCGAGTTTTGCAAGCTGGGCGATAACTTTCGCCTCCGTATGTCGAATCGAGTCCGTAAGTTATAATGCGTGTCTAATACCTACTGGCGGTGCTATGTGTGTGTTTGCGTGGCGTTTGGAGATGAGGCGGTTTTGGTGCTTTTTTGGCTTTTGCCTAAGTGTTGGCGAGTTTTTGCAAACTAGGCGATAACTCGGCCTCCGTATGTCAGAATCGAGTCCTCGTAAGTTGTAACGTGTGTCTAATACCTACGCGGTGCTATGTGTGTGTTTGAATGGCGTTTGGATGGGCTGAGGCGGGTTTTGGGCTCTTTTTCGGCTTTTTTGCCTAAGTGTTGGCATGAGTTTTGCAAACCGGGCGATAACTTTCGACCTTCGTATATAAATGAATCGAGTCCCGTAAGTTTTAACGCGTGTCTAATACCACTGGCGGTGCTATGTGTGTGTTTGCGTGGCATTTGGACGGCCGAGGCGGGTTTTGGGCTCTTTTTGACTTTTTGCCTAAGTGTTGGCGAGTTTTACAAAGCTAGGCGATAACTTCGACCTCCGTATATCGAATCGAGTTCCGTAAGTTATAGCGCGTGTCTAATACCTCGCGGTGCTATTTGTGTGTTTATGTGTGGTGTTGGACGCCGAGGCGGGTTATGGGCTCTTTTTGCCTAAGTGTTGGCGAGTTTTGCAAAGCTGGCGATAACTTTCGACCTCCGTATGTCGGAATCGAGTCCGTAAGTTGTAGCAGCGTGTCTAATACCTACAGTGTGTATCTGTGTATGTGTGTGTTTACATGTCGTTTGGACGATCGAAGGCGGGTTTTGGGCTCTTTTTGGCTTTTTTGCCAAAGTGTTGGCGAGTTTTGCAAAGCGGGCGATAACTTCGACCTCGTATGTCGGAATCGAGTCCGTAAGTTATGTAGCGTGTCTACAATACCTACGCATTGATATGTGTGTGTTTGCGTGGCGTTTGGACGGTCGAGGCGGGTTTGGGGCTCTTTTTGGCTTTTTTGCTTAAGTGTTGGCGAGTTTTGCAAATGGCGGCGATAACTTTCGACCTCGTATATCGGAATCGAGTCCGTAAGTTATAATGGCGTGTCTAAAACCTAAGTGGTGCTATGTGTGTGTTTGCATGGCGTTTGGGCTGGCGAGGCGGGTTTTGGGTTCTTTTTCGGCTTTTTGCCTAAGTGTTGGCGAGTTTTGTAAACTAGGCGATAACTCGACCTCCGTATATCGGAATCGAGTCCGTAAGTTGTGGCGTGTCTAATACCTACAGCGATGCTTATGTGTGTGTTTGCATGGCGTTTGAATGGTAGAGGCGGGTTTTGGCTCTTTTTGGCTTTTTGCCTAAGTGTTGGCGAGTTTTGCAAAGCGGGCGATAACTTTCGGCCTCCGTATGTCGGAATCGAGTCCGTAAGTTATAATGCGTGTCTAATACCTCTGGCGGTGCTATGTGTGTGTTTGCGTGGCGTTTTGGGCCGGTCGAGGCGGGTTTGGGGTTTTTTTGGCTTTTTGCCTAAGTGTTGGCGAAGTTTTTGCAAACTAGGCGATAACTTCGACCTCCGTATATCGAGAATCGAGTCCGTAAGTTGTAATGGCGTGTCTAAAACCTACGTGATTGCTATGTGTGTGTTTGTTTCGCGTGGCGTTTGGACGGTCGAGGCGAGTTTTGGGCTCTTTTTGGCTTTTTGCCTAAGTGTTGGCGAGTTTTGCAAAAGCTGGCGATAACTTCGACCTCCGTATGTCGAATCGAGTCCCGTAAGTTTTAAGCGCGTGTCTAATACCTACGGCGGTGCTGTATGTGTGTGTGTTGCATTGTGGCATTTGGGCCGGCCGAGGCGCGGGTTTTGGGCTCTTTTTGACTTTTTTTTGCCTAAGTGTTGGCGAGTTTTACAAAGCTGGGCGATAACTTCGACCTCCGTATATCGAATCGAGTTCCGTAAGTTATAACGCGTGTCTAATACCTCACGCGGTGCTATATGTGTGTTTTTGGCGTTTGTGTTTGGTAGAAGTGGGTTTGGGCTCTTTTTTTTTTGCCTAAGTGTTGGCGAGTTTTTGCAAAACTAGGCGATAACTTCGACCTCCGTATGTCGGAATCGAGTCCGTAAGTTTGTATGCGTGTCTAATACCTACTGGTGGTTGCTATGTGTGTGTTTACATGGCGTTTGGACGATCGAGGTTGGTTTTGGCTCTTTTTGGCTTTTTGCCTAAGTGTTGGCGAGTTTTGCAAAGCTGGGCGATAACTTCGACCTCCGTATGTCAGAATCGAGTCCGTAAGTTATGTGCGTGTCTAATACCTACAGCGGTGCTATGTGTGTGTGTTTGCGTGGCGTTTGGACGGTCGAGGCGGGTTTGGTACTCTTTTTGATTTTTTTGCTTAAGTGTTGGCGAGTTTTGCAAACATGGCGATAACTCGACCCTCCGTATATCGGAATCGAGTCCGTAAGTTATAACTGCGTGTGTCTAAAACCTAAGTGGTGCTATGTGTGTGTTTGCATGGCGTTTTGGGATAAGGCGGGTTTTGGGCTCTTTTTGGCTTTTTGCCTAAGTGTTGGCGAGAGTTTTAAACTGGGCGATAACTTCGACCTCCGTATGTCGGAATCGAGTCCCGTAAGTTATAACGTGCGTGTCTAATACCTACTACTGTGATCTTATGTGTGTGTTTGCATGGCGTTTTGAATGCCGGTAGAGGCGGGTTTTGGGCTCTTTTTCGCTTTTTGCCTAAGTGTTGACGAGTTTTGCAAACTGGGCGATAACTCGGCCTCCGTACGTCGGAATCGAGTCCCGTAAGTTATAATGCGTGTCTAATACCTACGCAGTGCTATGTGTGTGTTTGGGTGGCGTTTGGACAGTCGAGGCGGGTTTGGGCTCTTTTTGGCTTTTTGCTTAAGTGTTGGCGAGTTTTGCAAACTAGACGATAACTTCGACCTCAGTATATATCGGAATCGAGTCCGTAAGTTGTGCGCGTGTCTAAAACCTCACAGCGGTGCTATGTGTGTGTTTGCGTGGCGTTTGGGACCGGTCGAGGCGAGTTTTGGGCTCTTTTTGGCTTTTTGCCTAAGTGTTGGCGAGTTTTGCAAAGCTGGGCGATAACTTCGACCTCCGTATGTCGAATCGAGTCCGTAAGTTGTGCAGCGTGTCTAATACCTACAGCGGTGCTATGTGTGTGTTTCGTGGCGTTTGGACGGGCCGAGGCGGGTTTTGGGCTCTTTTTTTGACTTTTTGCCTAAGTGTTGACGAGATTTGCAAACTGGGCGATAATTCGGCCTCCGTATATCGGAATCGAGTTCCGTAAGTTATAACGCGTGTCTAATACCTCTGTGGTGCTATGTGTGTGTTTACGTGGAGTTTGGATGGCCGAGGCGGGTTATGGGCTCTTTTTTGGTTTTTAGCCTAAGTTTTTTCGAGTTTTGTAAACTAGCCGATAACTCAACCTCCGTATGTCAGAATCGAGTCTCGTAAGTTGTTAGCGTGTCTAATACCTACAGCGGTTATATGTGTGTGTTTGCGTGGCGTTTGGGCGATCGAGGCGGGTTTGGGCTCTTTTTTGGCTTTTTGCCTAAGTGTTGCGAGTTTTGCAAAGCGGGCGATAACTTTCGACCTCCGTATGTCGGAATCGAGTCCGTAAGTTTAACGCGTGTCTAATACCTACAGCGGTGCTATGTGTGTGTTTTGCGTGGCGTTTAGACGGTCGAGGCGGGTTTTGGGGCTCTTTTTGACTTTTTTTGCCTAAGTGTTGGCGAGTTTTGCAAAATTGGCGATAACTTCGACCTCTCGTATATCGAAATCGAGTCCGTAAGTTATAACGCGTGTCTAATACCTAAGTGGTCTGCTATGTGTGTGTTTGCATGGCGCGTTGGGACCGCCGAGGCGGGTTTTTGGGCTCTTTTTTTTGGCTTTTTTGCCTAAGTGTTGGCGAGTTTTGCAAACTAGGCGATAACTTCGACCTTCGTATGTCGAATCGAGTCCCGTAAGTTAACGTGTGTCTAATACTCTCTGTCTTTATGTCTATGTGTGTTTGCGTGCGTTTTGGGCCGGTAAGAGGCGGGTTTGGGCTGTTTTTTGGCGTTTTTTGCCTAAGTGTTGGTGAGTTTTACAAAGCTGGGCGATAACTTCGACCTCCGTATGTCGAGAATCGAGTCCGTAAGTTATAATGCGTGTCTAATACCTACGCGTGGTGCTATGTGTGTGTGTTTGCGTGGCGTTTGGGCCGGTAAAGCGGGTTTGGGCTCTTTTTCGGCTTTTTGTCTAAGTGTTGGCGAGATTTGCAAACTGGGCGATAACTCGACCTCCGTATATCGGAATCGAGTCCCGTAAGTTGTAACGCGTGTCTAATACCTACGCGGTGCTATGTGTGTGTTTGCATGGCGTTTGGACGGCCGAGGCGGGTTTTGGGCTCTTTTTGGCTTTTTGCCTAAGTGTTGGCGAGTTTTGCAAACTGGGCGATAACTTCGTCCTCCGTATATATGAATCGAGTCCGTAAGTTTTAATACGTGTGTCTAATACCTACAGCGGTGCTATGTATGTGTGTTTGCGTGGCGTTTGGGCGGTAGAGGCGAGTTTTGGGCTCTTTTTGGACTTTTTTGCCTAAGTGTTGGCGAGTTTTACAAAGCTGGCGATAACTTCGACCTCCGTATATCGAATCGAGTCCGTAAGTTATAACAGCGTGTGTCTAATACTACACGGTGCTATGTATGTGTGTGTTGCGTGGCGTTGGGACGGTAGAAGGGCGGGTTTGGGCTCTTTTTTTTTTTTGCCTAAGTGTTGGCGAGTTTTTGCAACTTGGGCGATAACTTCGGCCCTCGTATGTCGAATCGAGTCCGTAAGTTGTGCGCGTGTCTAATACCTACAGCGGTTGCTATGTGTGTGTGTTTGAATGGCGTTTGGACGGTCGAGGCGAGTTTTGGGCTTTTTTTTGGCTTTTTTGCCTAAGTGTTGGCGAGTTTTGCAAAGCGGGCGATAACTTCGGCCTCGTATGTCGTCGAATCGAGTCCCGTAAGTTTTAACGCGTGTCTAATACCTACAGCGGTGCTATGTGTGTGTGTTGCGTGGCGTTTGGATGGTCCGAGGCGGGTTTGGGCTCTTTTTGGCTTTTTGCCTAAGTGTTGGCGAGTTTTGCAAAGCTGGCGATAACTTCGACCTCTCGTATATATAGAATCGAGTCCGTAAGTTGTAACGCGTGTCTAAAACCTACGCGGTGCTATGTGTGTGTTTGCATGGCGTTTGGACGTCCGAGGCGGGTTTTGGGCTCTTTTTCGACTTTTTGCCTAAGTGTTGGCGAGTTTTGCAAAACCGGGCGATAACTTCGACCTTCGTATGTCGAATCGAGTCCCGTAAGTTTTAACGGTGTGTCTAATACTCTACGCGGTGCTATGTGTGTGTTTGCGTGGCATTTGGAATGGTAGAAGCGAGTTTTGTGCTCTTTTTGACTTTTTTGCCTAAGTGTTGGCGAGTTTTACAAACTGGGCGATAACTCGGCCTCCGTATATCGGAATCGAGTTCCGTAAGTTATAACGTGTGTCTAATATCTACGCGGTGCTATATATGTGTGTTTACTTTGTGTTTGGCCGAGGCGGGTTATGGGCTCTTTTTTTTTTGCCTAAGTGTTGGCGAGTTTTGCAAACTAGGCGATAACTCGACCTCCGTATGTCGGAATCGAGTCCGTAAAGTTATGTAGCGTGTCTAATACCTACGCGGTGCTATGTGTGTGTTTGCATGGCGTTTGGACGACCGAGGCGGGTTTTGGCCTCTTTTTGGCTTTTTGCCAAAGTGTTGCGAGTTTTGCAAACTAGACGATAACTCGGCCTCCGTATATCGGAATCGAGTCCCGTAAGTTGTAACGCGTGTCTAATACCTACGCGTTGCTATGTGTATGTTTGCGTGGTGTTTGGATAGTCGAGGAAGGTTTGTGGCTTTTTTCGGCTTTTTGCTTAAGTGTTGGCGAGTTTTGCAAACTGGACAATAACTCGGCCTCCGTATATCAAAATCGAGTCCCATAAGTTGTGACGCGTGTCTAAAACCTACATGGTGCTATTTGTGTGTTTGCATGGCGTTTGAACGGCTGAGGCGGGTTTTGGGTTCTTTTTTGGCTTTTTGCCTAAGTGTTGACGAGTTTTACAAACTAGGCGATAACTCGGCCTTTGTATGTCGGAATCGAGTCCCGTAAGTTGCGTGTCTAATACCTACGCTGTGCTATGTGTGTGTTTGCATGGCATTTGGACGGCCGAGATGGGTTTGGGTTTTTTTGGCTTTTTGCCTATGTATTGGCGAGTTTTGCAAACTGGACGGTAACTCGGCCTCCGTATGTCAGAATCGAGTCCCGTAAGTTATAATGCGTGTTTAATACCTACGCGGTGCTATGTGTGTGTTTTGCGTGGCCTTTGGACAGTCGAGGCGGGTTTGGGCTCTTTTTTTTTTTGCCTAAGTGTTGGCGAGTTTTGCAAACTGGGCGATAACTCGGCCTCCGTATATCGGAATCGAGTCCCGTAAGTTGTGACGCGTGTCTAATACCTACGCGGTGCTATGTGTGTGTGTTTGCATGGCGTTTGGACGACTGAGGCGAGTTTTGGGCTCTTTTTCGTCTTTTTGCCTAAGTGTTGGCGAGTTTTGCAAGCCCCGGGCGATAACTTCGACCTTCGTATGTCGTGAATCGAGTCCGTAAATTTTAACGCGTGTCTAATACCTACTGCGGTGCTATGTGTTTGTTTGCGTGGCATCTGGCCGGTCGAGGCGGGTTTTGGGCTCTGTTTTGACTTTTTGCCTAAGTGTTGGCGAGTTTTACAAACTGAGCGATAACTCGACCTCCGTATATCGAATCGAGTTCCGTAAGTTATAACGCTGTGTCTAAATCTACGCGGTGCTATGTGTGTGTTTACTTTGTGGTTTTTGGAATGGAGGCGGGTTTTGGGCCTTTTTTTTTTTTTGCCTAAGTGTTGGCGAGTTTTGCAAACTAGGCGATAACTTCGGCCTCCGTATGTCGAAATCGAGTCCGTAAGTTGTAACACATGTCTAATACCTACGCGGTGCTATGTGTGTGTTTGCATGGCGTTTGGACGACCGAGGCGGGTTTTGGCCTATATTTTGGCTTTTTGCAAAAGTGTTGACGAGTTTTGCAAACTGACGATAAGTCGGCCTCCGTATATCGGAATCGAGTCCGTAAGTTGTAACGCGTGTCTAATACCTACGTGGTGTTATATGTGTGTGTTTGTGTGGCGTTTGGACGGTCGAGAGGGGGTTTGGGGCTCTTTTTGACTTTTTGCTTAAGTGTTGGCGAGTTTTGCAAACTGGACAATAACTCGGCCTCCGTATATCGGAATCGAGTCCCGTAAGTTATGGCGCGTGTCTAAAACCTACGTGGTGCTATGTGTGTGTTTGCGTGGTGTTTGGACGGCTGAGGCGGGTTTTGGGTTCTTTTTTGGCTTTTTGCCTAAGTGTTGACGAGTTTTGCAAACTAGGCGATAACTTGGCCTTCGTATATCGGAATCGAGTCCCGTAAGTTGTGACGCGTGTCTAATACCTACGCGGTGCTATGTGTGTGTTTGCATGGCATTTGGACGGCCGAGGCGGGTTTTGGCCTCTTTTTTGGCTCTTTGTCTAAGTGTTGGCGAGTTTTACAAAGCTGGGCGATAACTTTCGACCTCCGTATGTCGAGAATCGAGTCCGTAAGTTATGCAGCGTGTCTAATACCTACGGCGGTGCTATGTGTTTGTTTGCGTGGCGTTTGGACAGTAGAGGCGGGTTTGGGCTTTTTTGGCTTTTTGCTTAAGTGTTGGCGAGTTTTGCAAACTGGACGATAACTTCGGCCTCTATATCAGAATCGAGTCCCGTAAGTTATGACGCGTGTCTAAAACCTACGCGATCTTTATGTGTGTGTTTGAATGGCGTTTGGACGGATCGAGGCGCGAGTTTTGGGCTCTTTTTGCTTTTTGCCTAAGTGTTGGTGAGTTTTGCAAAGCGGGCGATAACTTTCGACCTCCGTATGTCGAATCGAGTCCGTAAGTTTTAATACGTGTCTAATACCTCTGGCGGTGCTATGTGTGTGTTTGCGTGGCATTGGGGCCGAGGAGCGAGTTTTGGCTCTTTTTGACTTTTTTGCCTAAGTGTTAGCGAGTTTTACAAAGCTGGGCGATAACTTCGACTCCGTATATCGGAATCGAGTTCCGTAAGTTATAATGCCTGTATAATACCTACGCTGTGCTATGTGTGTGTTTGCGTGGCGTTTGAACGGCCGAGGCGGGTTATGGGCTCTTTTTCAGTTTTTTGCCTAAGTGTTGGCGAGTTTTGCAAACTAGGCGATAACTCGGCCTCCGTATGTCGGAATCGAGTCCCGTAAGTTGTAACGCGTGTCTAATACCTACGCGGTGCTATGTGTGTGTTTGAATGGCGTTTGGACGACCGAGGCGGGTTTTGGGCTCTTTTTCGCTTTTTGCCTAAGTGTTGGCGAGTTTTGCAAATCGGGCGATAACTTCGACCTCCGTATGTCGAGAATCGAGTCCGTAAGTTGTAACGCGTGTCTAATACCTACGCGGTGCTATGTGTGTGTTTGCGTGGCATCTGGACGGCCGAGGCGAGTTTTGGGCTCTTTTTCGGCTTTTTGCCTAATTATTGGCGAGTTTTACAAACTGGGCGATAACTTTGGCCTCTCCGTATATCGAATCGAGTTCCGTAAGTTATAACGCGTGTCTAATATCTACGCGGTGCTATTTGTGTGTTTACTTTGTGTTTGGCCGAGGCGGGTTATGGGCTCTTTTTTTTTTTCCTAAGTGTTGGCGAGTTTTGCAAACTAGGCGATAACTCGGCCTCCGTATGTCGGAATCGAGTCCCGTAAGTTGTAACGCGTGTCTAATACCTACGCGGTGATATGTGTGTGTTTGCGTGTCGTTTGGACGATCGAGGCGGGTTTTGGCTTCTTTTTGGCTTTTTTGCCAAAGTGTTGTGAGTTTTGCAAAGTTGGACGATAACTTCGACCTCCGTATGTCGGAATCGAGAGTCCGTAAGTTATAATGCGCGTGTCTAATACCCTACGCATTGTGCTATATGTGTGTGTTTGCGTGGCGTTTGGAATGTCGAGGCGGGTTTGGTACTCTTTTTGACTTTTTGCTTAAGTGTTGGCGAGTTTTGCAAAACGGGCGATAACTTCGACCTCGTATGTATATCGGAATCGAGTCCGTAAGTTATGACGCGTGTCTAAAACCTAAGTGGTGCTATGTGTGTGTTTGCATGGCGTTTGGACTGCCGAGGCGGGTTTTGGGTTCTTTTTGGCTTTTTGCCTAAGTGTTGATGAGTTTTGTAAACTAGGCGATAACTTTCGACCTTTGTATGTCGGAATCGAGTCCGTAAGTTGTAACAGCGTGTCTAATACCCTCTGTTGTCTTTATGTGTGTGTTTGCATGGCATTTGGACGGCCGAGATGGGTTTGGGTTTTTTTCGGCTTTTTGCCTATGTATTGGCGAGTTTTACAAACTGGACGGTAACTCGGCCTCCGTATGTCAGAATCGAGTCCCGTAAGTTATAATGCATGTTTAATATCTACGCGGTGCTATGTGTGTGTTTGCGTGGCGTTTGGACGGTTGAGGCGGGTTTGGGCTCTTTTTGGCTTTTTGCCTAAGTGTTGGCGAGTTTTGCAAACTGGACGATAACTCGGCCTCCGTATATCGGAATCGAGTCCCGTAAGTTGTGACGCGTGTCTAATACCTACGCGGTGCTATGTGTGTGTTTGCATGGCGTTTGGACGGCCGAGGCGGGTTTTGGGCTCTTTTTCGGCTTTTTGCCTAAGTGTTGGCGAGTTTTGCTAAACTGGGCGATAACTCGGCCTTCGTATGTCAGAATCGAGTCCCGTAAGTTTTAACGCGTGTCTAATACCTACGCGGTGCTATGTGTGTGTTTGCGTGGCATCTGGATGGCCGAGGCGAGTATTGGGCTCTTTTTTGACTTTTTGCCTAATTGTTAGCGAGTTTTACAAACTGGGCGATAACTCGGCCTCCGTATATCGGAATCGAGTTCCGTAAGTTATAACGCATGTCTAATACCTACGCGGTGCTATGTGTGTGTTTACGTGGAGTTTGGACGGCCGAGGCGGGTTATGGGCTCTTTTTTTTTTTCCTAAGTGTTGGCGAGTTTTGCAAACTAGGCGATAACTCGACCTCCGTATGTCGGAATCGAGTCCCGTAAGTTGTAACGCGTGTCTAATACCTACGCGGTGCTATGTGTGTGTTTGAATGGCGTTTGGACGACTGAGGCGAGTTTTGGGCTCTTTTTCGTCTTTTTGCCTAAGTGTTGGCGAGTTTTGCAAACTGGACGATAACTCGGCCTTCGTATGTCGTAATCGAGTCCCGTAAATTTTAACGCGTGTCTAATACCTACGCGGTGCTATGTGTGTGTTTGCGTAGCATCTGGACGGCCGAGGCGAGTTTTGTGCTCTTTTTCAGCTTTTTGCCTAATTATTGGCGAGTTTTACAAACTGGGCGATAACTCGGCCTCCGTATATCCGAATCGAGTTCCGTAAGTTATAACGCGTGTCTAATATCTACGCGGTGCTATTTGTGTGTTTACTTTGTGTTTGGCCGAGGCGGGTTATGGGCCCTTTTTTTTTTCCTAAGTATTGGCGAGTTTTGCAAACTAGGCGATAACTCGGCCTCCGTATGTCGGAATCAAGTCTCGTAAGTTGTAACGCGTGTCTAATACCTACGCGGTGATATGTGTGTGTTTACATGTCGTTTGGACGATCGAGGCTGGTTTTGGCTTCTTTTTTGGCTTTTTGCCAAAGTGTTGCTAGTTTTGCAAACTGGACGATAACTCGGCCTCCGTATGTCGGAATTGAGTCCCGTAAGTTGTAACGCGTGTCTAATACTTACGCGTTGATATGTGTATGTTTGCGTGGCGTTTGGACAGTCGAGGCATGTTTGGTACTCTTTTTCAGCTTTTTGCTAAAGTGTTGGCGAGTTTTGCAAACAAGACAATAACTCGACCTCTGTATATCGGAATCGAGTCCTGTAAGTTATGACGCGTGTCTAAAACCTAAGTGGTGCTATGTGTATGTTTGCATGGCGTTTGGACTGCTGAGGTGCGTTTTGGGTTCTTTTTTGGCTTTTTGCCTAAGTGTTGACGAGTTTTGTAAACTAGGCGATAACTCGGCCTTTGTATGTCGGAATCGAGTCCCGTAAGTTGCGTGTCTAATACCTACGCTGTGCTATGTGTGTGTTTGCATGGCATTTGGACGGCCGAGGCGGGTTTTGGGCTTTTTTGGCTTTTTGCCTAAGTGTTGGCGAGTTTTGCAAACTGGACGGTAACTCGGCCTCCGTATGTCAGAATCGAGTCCCGTAAGTTATAATGCATGTTTAATACCTACGCGGTGCTATGTGTGTTTTTGCGTGGCCTTTGGACAGTTGAGGCAGGTTTGGTGTTTTTTTCGGCTTTTTGCTTAAGTGTTGGCGAATTTTGCAAACTAGACGATAACTCGGCCTCCGTATATCGGAATCGAGTCCCGTAAGTTGTGACGCGTGTCTAAAACCTACGCGGTGCTATGTGTGTGTTTGAATGGCGTTTGGACGACTGAGGCGAGTTTTGGGCTCTTTTTCGTCTTTTTGCCTAAGTGTTGGCGAGTTTTGCAAACTGGACGATAACTCGGCCTTCGTATGTCGTAATCGAGTCCCGTAAGTTTTAATGCGTGTCTAATACCTACGCGGTGCTATGTGTGTGTTTGCGTGGCATCTGGACGGCCGAGGCGAGTTTTGTGCTCTTTTTCAGCTTTTTGCCTAATTATTGGCGAGTTTTACAAACTGGGCGATAACTCGGCCTCCGTATATCCGAATCGAGTTCCGTAAGTTATAACGCGTGTCTAATACCTACGCGGTGCTATTTGTGTGTTTACGTGGTGTTTGGCCGAGGCGGGTTATGGGCCCCCTTTTTTTTTTTCCTAAGTATTGGCGAGTTTTGCAAACTAGGCGATAACTCGGCCTACGTATGTCGGAATCAAGTCCCGTAAGTTGTAACGCGTGTCTAAAACCTACGCGGTGCTATGTGTGTGTTTGAATGGCGTTTGGACGGCCGAGGCGAGTTTTGGGCTCTTTTTCGGCTTTTTGCCTAAGTGTTGGCGAGTTTTGCAAATTGGGCGATAACTCGGCCTTCGTATGTCAGAATCGAGTCCCGTAAATTTTAACGCGTGTGTAATACCTACGCGGTGCTATGTGTGTGTTTGCGTGGCATCTGGACGGCCGAGGCGAGTTTTGTGCTCTTTTTCAGCTTTTTGCCTAATTATTGGCGAGTTTTACAAACTGGGCGATAACTCGGCCTCCGTATATCCGAATCGAGTTCCGTAAGTTATAACGCGTGTCTAATATCTACGCAATGCTATTTGTGTGTTTACTTTGTGTTTGGCCGAGGCGGGTTATGGGCCCTTTTTTTTTTCCTAAGTATTGGCGAGTTTTGCAAACTAGGCGATAACTCGGCCTACGTATGTCGGAATCAAGTCCCGTAAGTTGTAACGCGTGTCTAATACCTACGCGGTGCTATGTGTGTGTTTACATGTCGTTTAGACGATCGAGGCTGGTTTTGGCTTCTTTTTTGGCTTTTTGCCAAAGTGTTGCTAGTTTTGCAAACTGGACGATAACTCGGCCTCCGTATGTCGGAATCGAGTCCCGTAAGTTGTAACGCGTGTCTAATACCTACGCGTTGATATGTGTATGTTTGCGTGGCGTTTGGACAGTCGAGGCATGTTTGGTACTCTTTTTCAGCTTTTTGCTTAAGTGTTGGCGAGTTTTGCAAACAGGACAATAACTCGACCTCTGTATATCGGAATCGAGTCCTGTAAGTTATGACGCGTGTCTAAAACCTAAGTGGTGCTATGTGTATGTTTGCATGGCGTTTGGACTGTTGAGGTGCATTTTAGGTTCTTTTTTGGCTTTTTGCCTAAGTGTTGACGAATTTTGTAAACTAGGCGATAACTCGGCCTTTGTATGTCAGAATCGAGTCCCGTAAGTTGCGTGTCTAATACCTACGCTGTGCTATATGTGTGTTTACATGGCATTTGGACGACCGAGATGGGTTTGGGTTTTTTTTCGGCTTTTTGCCTATGTGTTGGCGAGTTTTTCAAACTAGGCGATAACTCGACCTCCGTATGTCAAAATCGAGTCCCGTAAGTTGTAACGCGTGTCTAATACCTGTGCGGTGCTATGTGTCTGTTTGCGTGACATTTGGACGGCCGAGGCGGGTTATGGGCTCTTTTTCAATTTTTTGCCTAAGTGTTGGTGAGTTTTGCAAACTGGGCGATAAATCGGCCTCCGTATGTCGGAATCGAGTCCCGTAGGTTGTAACGCGTGTCTAATACCTATGCGGTGCTATGTGTGTGTTTTTATGGCGTTTGGATGGCCGAGGCGGGTTTTGGGCTTTTTTTCGGCTTTTTGCCTAAATATTGGCATGTTTTGCAAACTGGACGATAACTCGGCCTCCGTATGTCAGAATCGAGTCCCGTAAGTTGTAACGCGTGTCTAATACCTACGCGGTGCTATGTCTGTGTTTGCATGGAGTTTGGACAGTCGAGCCAGGTTTGGGGCTCTTTTTCGGCTTTTTGCTTAAGTTGTGACGCCCCCAAAATTAGGTATACATCACCCATCTTGGGTCGTCAGATACATGGTACAAAATTCAAATACAAGTTACTAATACAACTGTCGTGTACAATACGACAAAATATAACTGTGAGTTTGAATACAATTATTGTCTACTAGAGATTATACAAACTCAAAAGGAGTCCTCATTACAATTATTAACACACTATTTCACAGAATAGTGAGGACTACTAATGCTATCCTCTGGACCGTCATTCCGTTCCCCGACTAGTCCCTGCTATGTTCTCATTTCCTAAAGAGAACAATGAAAGAAAGGGTGAGCTCAACTAGCCCAGTAAGAAATATTATGACTAAGATAATGCAGAATAAATTATCGTTAGCCTTCAACAGTGTTAAACTGATAAAATATAACAACATCAAGTTTAACTGCAGCGGAACAAGCAATCCATTAAAAGAGTCAAGTAGAAAATCAAATCTACTATCTTTTATGATTTAAAAGGTTTTTCATGACTTTTATCGCTGTGACTCAGCTAAATAAATAATCCACATCATCGAATCACCCATGCACTACGGCCAAGGATATTCTTTAGTATCACGACCACAAATTATCCATGCACTACTGACCAAGGACATTCGTGTATTCATTAATGGTCATGATCATGCCAACAACTCGTCCATCAATGCACTACGGGCTAATGATAACTTTACCACATAATTTGTAACATTACTGGCCATGATTACAATCGAATAATCCTCGGTCATAATCATACCAAGTCCATCTATGCACTCTGAGCCACGAGATGACTTTAAACATAATATAAACATGAGGATGATGACAATGATATAAGAATTCAATAAAACAAGTTCAAGAATTAATTTATCCAGAACTAATAATGTCCAAATTGTCAACATGATACTTCTTTCAGAGTAAAATTCAAGAATGATCGTAAGAATATTTCCATGAAAAGATCTTTGGATGAAGCACAAATATCAAGGATATTCTACTAATTTCATGGAGTATAGAAGTTAAAACTTTAACCAACTAAGTATAATAAAGAATGGAATAACAAAAGAAATCACCATGCATGCAGTACTTTGCATAGACAGGTTATTCCAATAGAATAATAATAACGGAACCAGTCGTGCAAAATTTGCACAAGCGGGATGTTCCAAATGTAATAATAAAGATCGAACCAGTCCGGTCTAAAACACATGCATGAGGATGTTCCAATGAATAATAATAAAGATCAACCAGTCCGGTGTAAAACACATGCATGTGATGTTCCAACAGAATAATAATAAAGATTTTAACCAAGTGGGTGTAAAACACACAGACGCATGGATGTTCCATGAGAATAATAATGTTCGGAACCAAGAAGGTGTAAAACAATAAGGATGTTCCAATGGAATAATAATAAAGAAGCGGAACCGGTCAGGTGTAAAACACATGTATATGATGTTCCAAATGTAATAATAGAAGAATGTCACCAAGTATAGGGTAAACCGCGTATACAGGTTATTCCAACAGAATAATAAGCAATGGAATAACAACAGTTCTCTTCATGAATAAGAAAGAATAACACCCTTACATTAGTAGTAGATTTAATACTGCAGTAGTGTAGTAACAGAATACTCTTCTTCTTTCTCTCTTATTCTCTCTATACTTTCTCTCTCTATAGCTTGAATGAATTCGTGAAAATAATGAAGCACTAGGCCTCTATTTATAGAAGATTTCTAGCTTAAAACTTGAAATGTGAAAAGGCAAGTGGCTTGACGACTTTATTTGGTGATGTGAAAAGAAAAGTGGTTTGACGCTTTTGTAATGTGAAACGACAATTGGTTCGGACGCTTTGTAATATGAAACGACAAGTGTTTTGACGTCGGTAAAAAGGTAGTTACTATCGATTGAAGGTAATTACTATTGATGAAGATAATTACTATTATGATGAAGGTAATTACTATTATTTGAAGAGACTCTTAGATGATGACATATGGGCCCCCATAAAATAACCAAACTTACCACAAACGTCTCATAATATACTCTTTATATACATCAAGGATTGAATAAATATTACCACAAATCATTTTATTTTTAATCAACACATATTTAATCTTTCAACAATTATTAATCATTTATAACTTGTAGTCTCAATTATTGATTTAATAATATAACATATTATATCTGGATGATCTTGTGACAATAATTGAATCAATAATATAAGAGATATGATGCATTAATTCATTGTAGCAATAATTGAGTATATTTGAATGACTTCTCACGTAAGCATCAATAATCAATACCGTGTGCTACTATGCAACCACGCCAGACATTCTTGTACTTTTACTACCGGGTAGTTCAACAGTTTTAACGGTAACACCTCCGCCGTTATTTTCATAAAGTATTTTTGTCGTTTTCTCAATCTAACAATAATTCCGTTGTGGGGTCCACCAATGATTGTGCCGTCGTACGAATATTCCCCGACCAAACGAATATTTTATAACAACTTGCTTACTTTGTAAAATTTATAAATATTACCCACAACTATAATATTATATCAAATTTACTCCATAATATTCAAAAATAATATTTATAGAAAATTCATCTTTATTTATAAAAGTTGGGGTCTTACATAAGTGTTGGCGAGTTTTGCAAACTGGACAATAACTCGGCCTCCGTATATCAGAATCGAGTCACATAAGTTGTGACGCGTGACTAAAACCTACGCGGTGCTATGCGTGTGTTTCCGTGGCGTTTGGACGGCCGAGGCGGGTTTTGGGTTTTTTTTGACTTTTTGCCTAAGTGTTGACGAGTTTTGCAAACTGGGCGATAACTCGGCCTCCGTATGTCAGAATCGAGTCCCGTAAGTTGTAACGGGTGTCTAATACCTACACGGTGCTATGTGTGTGTTTGCGTTGCGTTTGGACGGTCGAGGCGAGTTTTGGGCTCTTTTTCGGCTTTTTGCCTTAGTTTTGGTGAGTTTTGCAAACTGGACGATAACTCGGGCTTCGTATGTCAGAATTGAGTCCCATAAGTTGTAACGCGTGTCTAATACCTACGCGGTGCTATGTGTGTGTTTGCGTGGCGTTTGGATGGCCGAGACGGGTTTTGGGCTCTTTTTCGGCTTTTTGCCTATATGTTGGCGAGTTTTGAAAACTAGGCGATAACTCGGCCTCTGTATATCGTAATCGAGTCCCGTAAATTGAGACGTGTGTCTAATACTTACGCGGTACTATGTGTGTGTTTTTACGGCCGAGACGGGTTTTGGGCTTGTTCAGCATTTTGCCTAAGTGTTGGCGAGTTTTGCAAACTAGGCGATAACTCAGCCTCCATTTAGGATTAGGGTTGCCTTGGGTTTAGAAATCCCAAATATGAAATTAGGGTTTTAATTAGAAAAATAAAAATTCTAAATTACAATTAGGTTTTGTAAAATAGAAATTAAGATAACTAAAATATAATTAGGGCTTTCTAATCATATTAAAGTTTAATAAACACATTAAGCTTACTATTAAGGATTAGGGTTTCCTAATTAGGATTTTAGGACTCCAGAATATAAAATTAGGGTTTTTTAGCTTTCGTTTAGGGTTTTTAACGGTACGTTAGGGTTTCTAATCCCGAGATTAGGGTTTATAATCTCTTATTAGGGTTTATTAATTTTTAACCTTATCCGATCAATCATTGATCAACATCTCTATACAGTACAAACACATACTCTTTAATATAATTATTTTAATTATATTTTCTATCGAATCCCTATCCAAAAATTAAGGTTAGTGTTTGTAAAGCTGTTAAGCACAACTCTACTCTAAATTTATTAGTCAATACACAAATTGACCTTCTCGAGACTCGTATCACAGATACTTGTCGCAAAATTGATAATCAATATTAATATTAATAAAAAAAAAATTATTCGTAAAATTTTAATTATTCAAAATCCCGGGTTATCACATTCACCCCTCCTTAAAAGGATTCCGTCCTCAGAATCACCGCTTTCTTACTCCCTAAAATCTTTTAAAGTTGGATCATCAATTCATTATATTAACACGATTTTCATTTGTGTGTCATATTCTAACCTGTGACTTGAATCTATAAAAGAAAATAATTCACATTAATATTTAACTCGTATTTCTCGCGTAATTTAATGTCTAACCGAACTCATTACCTGTCGCTTCTTCATGGGCAGCTGCTGCATTTGGAACTGTCATACTAAAGGTGAATGTTGTTGGTCTTCTTGGCTGTGCAGGTCCTCGAATCGCAAAGGTTCCGCTACCGGGTCCCTTGTTGGCACTTCTCCTCTCTACATTTCTCTTCGTACAATTCCGGACTAGATGATCGGTCGACAAAACAACCTTGTACCTTTTTCGAATTGGGACAATTGGGTGACACGTGTCCCTCTTGACCACAGTTGTAACAGACTCCTTTTTTCTTCAAACAAACTCCTTGATGATGCTTCCCGCAAACTACACACGGCACACCTTCCTTCCTAATCTCTACTGGATTATTTTCTGAATTAACATCACTATCCCTCTTACGTTTATTAAGATTACTACCTCCACTACCACCTATCATAATATTTCCTTCAGCCTCCTTTCTTTGTTCTTGACTATTCTTCAATACAGCTTCTATTTCTCCCTCAGCGATAATGGCTTTTTCTAATAAAGTTGAAAATGAATTAATTTGTAGCACATCTAACTTCTCGAGTACCAACGATTTCAATCCGTTCCTAAAACATCGTGCTTTAAGCTCCTCAGTGTCCACTCGATGTGGAACAAATTTTGCTAACTCGTCGAACTTGACAAAATATTCTGCCACTAACATATTCTTCTGCTTCAGATTCACAAATTGTTCTTCCATATTTTCCTTTAGACTTCCTTTCCTTGGCGGCATTATCTGATAAAAATCTTACATTAATTCTCCTTCTCTATACAAATTCTTATTAATAACAAAATAAGAATTTAAAAAAATTTCTCATATAATTGCATATTTATTCAAATAGCACACAATACATTTAGCTCCTAACACATAATACTATCCCTTTTTAAATAATATCAGGATTAACAACACAACTTTAAACAAAAGTTATAATTCTCCATTCACACATAACTATTCCCCGTTCATCAAACTTACCACACCTAGGGGTTCAGGAACTTGCCACAATTATATGAGTGTATGAACTTATCCTAGTCAGACCTTTGGCGTCCATTCGCTGAGGGGTTCAAAAAATTTCATATAATTATGAGTCATGAACTTACCATAGGTATGAGTTTTAAGAACTCAAAAATTAATCTTAATCTTATATTCATATAGAAAATAAAGATTTCACTTATACAAACATATATATTTACATATGATTAAACATCATTCCTGATATTACAACACTTAATATCATAACCTTCTACCAAAAGATACTAACGCTTAAACTTAAGCTATCTACCGTCCATTCCCTTCACCAGACTTCTTCTTGTTGGGACACTTGCTGAATTTGTGACCCGTTCTTCCACATGAGAAACACTTCCTCAATTTGGTTTAGGACAATGTAAAGAAATATGTCCTTCATGCTTACAATTGAAGCCCACGTTCTTCCGCATCATGCATTCTCCCACGTGAGTCTTCCCACACTTGCGACAAACTTGCTTCTTCTTTGGGGTTGAATTCTCAAAATTATCGCTGTCGTTGTTCCACTTTCTCTTTTTCTTGCCTTTCTACTGCTTGATTGTTCCTTCAGACTATCCACCACCTTCAGTCTTCATCCTTTCCACCCGCGCCTTGAGCTCGTTCCATTCTTCAGTCATTTCGCGTAACGCTTGCTCCGTCTTCCATAACACCTCCAAGAGAAATACTTTTCTCTAGAGTTCTTGAACTTCTGTAGATACTTGATCTTGTTCTCCAACTTTGATCTTATTCTCTTTCTCCACCTTAGCCTCTTCGGACTCTGCCTCCTCATCACCACTTAGATACATCTCGGGATAATCGTCATGATCGCTCCCCAGATTGACCATAGGTTCATCTTCTCCCACTACACATTAATCGATTCTGCTGGCTGGCACCTCGGCTCATCGCGGCATCTGGTGCAATGTACCGCCAAGCATCTCGCACTCATTTCATCTTCTCCAGACATCCTACAATCAGTCTAAATGACTTGATTAATACTCCTCCAGTACAAACTTCTCACACTGTGTTCACATATCTCACTATCGAATCTGTAACAACCCGATATTTTCTATATAAATAAATCAAAAATTTTGCGTATAATTTTTTTTTTATTTGAAGGATGGGGATTTGTACAAGATAATGTGTATGTAATTATGTAATAAATAAAATATATTTATTACATGAATATTTGCAAATAATTTTATTTTAGAATTATTGATTATTATAAAGTATATTCTTATAATAATTAATTTTACAAATGAAAATATTTTTATTAATTATTTTATATGAAAACATGATTATTATATTATTTAAATAATATATGAAATGATTATAGAATGATTATAATAATTATT
This sequence comes from Panax quinquefolius, assembly GCA_020205615.1. NCBI lineage: Eukaryota > Viridiplantae > Streptophyta > Magnoliopsida > Apiales > Araliaceae > Panax > Panax quinquefolius. Next base: position 113,090,125 of record CM035160.1, on the reverse strand, counting down.
TTATTATATGAATTTATTTCAGATTAATTAAGTTATTTATTTTTAACTTAATTATTAATGTTATATATATGAGATAAATCGGATATGGAATCCAAAACCCTAATTTTGGATTTAGATCAAGGAATGAGAATATTAATATAATATTATTTTAATTCTATTCTTTATGAATATATATAAATATATGTGTACAATGATAATGGTTGTCAATTATGATACAATATTACCAAACTCTAGTATTATTTTAATAAACCCTAATTCGATAGTCAAATAAGACTGTAAGATTTCAAGTAATTACGTTATGTTATAAATGTCACGTGTTATGCGGTATATGATTTGTATTGTCGGTTTTAACGCTAATTATGGAAAAACACTAGTTAGTAATTTAAAAACCCTAATACTAGAAACCCTAATTATTTTGAACCCTAATTAATATTTATGGACTCTAATTGATTAGAAACCCTAATTCGAAAGTCAATTACGACTTTAAAGAATTTGTTAAGTCATTTTGTAGTTATAATACTATGTTAATGTGTCTAATGACAGTTATTATACATTTATATTATAATTAGGAGAAACCTAATTTCTAAACATAAAAACCCTAATTTCTAAATGTTAGAAACCTTAATTAGAAACTCTAATTTAAAACTCACTTTGAGTTCGAAATTGCTATGTAACTGTGTGATTACGATTAAGGTGAAGTGTTATAGAATTTTATATTGATTAGGTAAACCCTAATTGATATTTAGAAATATTAAATTTCTAGAAAATCCTAATATTTAAATCAACAGGCCAAAAATGGTAACCACTTCGGTGGTAATCAGGGCCAAAACAATAAGAATGGACATTTTAAGAAGAGGATATTCAACAATGATGGAAAGACGTCAGCCCCAGCACCAGTTGTTAAGGAAGGAGATGACCACCTATTATATGCTTCAAATGCGGAGGGAGGACACATCGGTCCAAGCTGCATGCGATGTCAGTCAAAGCATGTTATAATTGTGGAAGAGAAGGTCACTTAGCCCAATTTTGTCGTTCACCGAAGACAAGTTCAGCTAGGATGGAGGCACCAAAGGCCGTCCCAGAAAAGTCAAAGCCGGTAGTGCAAGGGAAGGCGTTTGTTGTGACCTCCCAGAAAGCAAGGAACCCGAATGAGGTCATCACGGGTAAGCTTATCATAAACTCTAGCGAAGTCTATACTTTATTTGATACCGGTTCTACCCATTCTTTTATTTCTCCTACTTTCGCTCAACGATTAAATTTGACTCCGGAGAAATTAGACTTTGACTTATTTGTGGAAACTCCATTGGGAGAATCCTTCATTACATCCACTATTTATAAGTCTTGTTTGGTTCAAATCGGTACCCTCACATTACCTGTCGATCTTATTTCATTGAAAATACTTGCATTTGGCGTGATTCTAGGGATTGATTGGTTAACTACTCATCATGCAAAAATTGATTATTTTCGTAAGGTTGTTAACTTTCATATTCCTAATCAACCTATTATGCGAATTCAAGTGACCAAACCATTAAAATCTATCACGGTCATCTCAAGCCATAAAGATATTCGTTTATTGAAAAACAGATGTCAAGCTTTCTTAGCTCATGTCACGGATCTAAACAAAAATACGTCAATTTTGAATGATATTTCTATTGTTAATAAATTCCTTGACGTATTCCCTGAAGAACTTCCTGGCCTACCCCCAGAGCGTGAAATTGAATTTTGTATCGACCTTGAACCCAGTACAAAACCCATTTCAAAAGCCCCATATCGAATGGCTCCTATTGAACTTCAAGAGTTAAAGACCCAACTGCAAGAATTGTTAGACATTGGCTTTATTCATCCTAGTACTTCTCCTTGGGGTGCTCCTGTTCTATTCGTGAAGAAGAAAGATGGGAGTATGCGACTTTGTATTGATTATGGGGAGTTGAATCATGTCACCATCAAAAATAGGTACCCATTGCCACGTATTGATGACTTGGTTGACCAGTTGCAAGGAGCCAAATTCTTTTCAAAGATTGATCTTCATTCCGGATATCACCAATTGAAGATTAGTAATGATGACATTCAAAGGCGGCTTCGTAACTCAAGACGGGCATTATGAATTCCTAGTCATGTCCTTTGGATTTACTAATGCTCTTGCTGCCTTCATGGATATGATGAACCGAGTATTCAAGGAATATTTGGATCACTTTGTGGTCGTCTTTATTGATGACATCCTTATTTATTCCAAAAGCCGTGAAGATCATGAGCAACACTTGAGGCTGGTACTCCAAAAGCATCGTGAATACAAGCTTTATACCAAGTTGAAGAAATGCGAGTTCTGGCTTGAGGAAGTAACATTCCTTGGGCACGTAGTATCAAGTCATAGAATATCTGTTGACCCGACAAAAATTGAAGCAATTCAAAGCTGGGAGCAACCTAAATCAGTGACCGAAGTACGTAGCTTTCTCGGTTTAGCTGGTTATTATCGGAGATTCGTGGAAGGATTTCCTACACCCTTTCTGCCACATACAACGTTGAACCTCTTACACCGGGTTCGAACTATGCAGACCTGATCTCCTCTTCAATAGGAGTACGTAGGCAGCCATTTATGGTTCGGTCTCACCCCTACCAAAACACAAACACTTGTCATCTTGTATTGAGATCAAACTTCAATCCACTACATTTCATCGGCTTCAGACCAAAGGGATGGAATTGTGACAACCCGAGAATTTGAATATTTATAAAATCTTAAAATATTGAATTAAGGTTAAATAATAAACCTAGTCAGAAAATAAGTGAATGGATTTGAGATTTTCGGAAAGGAATTTTGTGAATTAAATTTTTTTTGTTGTTGAATTATTCAGGATTAAGGGTTTAGGTGAATATGATTGTATATGTGAAGTATGTGAGTGATTAAATAAATATATATTATAAATATGTATATATTTATTTAATATATAAATAGAATGAATGAGAAGTTATATAACCTAATATTATATATTAGGAATGAGAATTAAATAACCTAAGGGTTATAACAAGTGTAAAGTGCTAGTATTTAAATTTTATACTAGTATACTAACATAAGAGATTAATTTTATTATCTCAATTTATTAATTATTTTAAACCTGGCTTAATTGGGTTGCATAATAATATTATCTAAGTATTTAAATTTCATAATGAGTGAATTAGAAACCCTAATGAAATAATTAGGGTAATGTAAAATTAGTGTGATGGACCCATAATATTTGACCTGGCCCAAGCTATTAAATTGGAAAGCCCAAATGAATTATTTTAGAGCCCAACCTTTGGCCCAATTTACATGGATTATCTAGAAGCTAAATTACCCAAATTTGGCCATTAAAATTAAGGATTAAGTACATATTTTAGTATATTTTTAGAAATAATTACAATAATGGTGCATCTATAAAAAAAATTACAAAAGTTATACGCTTTCCCATATTTATTTACAATATTAATGCAATTATGATTCCTTAATTTAGGGGATTAGTATGCAATTAAGATTCCTTAATTTAGGGGATTAGTATTGGTGGACTGACATAGCAAATCTCCCTTATCTATTCCCGTTAATTGTTATTTTCTTATTTGCCACTCATCTCGCTCCTGCTCTCTCTGCCTATCCACCCTTTCCCTCTGCAACCAGCCCTCTTCTTTGTGCCTGACAAAATGTTGATCATCATTTCTGAGTCTTGTCTTGCTATGTCATCTCTCTTCTGCTGCTCCATAATTTCATCCCTTCCTCTTTTTTGACAACTCGTGTTTTCTCTACGGACACGAATGAGTTCTTCCTTTTCATCTCAGTCCCTCCTTAAGTGCACATCTTTTTTCTTATGTTTGCCATGAAAATCATCCAAGTTCCCAATTCGAGTCTTCAAATTATCACTCTCGTTTCTTTATCGCGATCCAAGGTAACCAATCCACACATCCATACCAAGGTAACCAAACTTTCATACCAAGGAATCCAAACCTCCATACCAAGGTAATAAAACCTTCATACCAAGGTAACCAATACACACCTGCAGTTTTTTTATAGTGCAGTTGGTAACCAAACTTTCATCTCAAGGTTACCTTAGTATAAAGGTTTGGTTACCTTGGTATAAAATTTTGGTTACCTTGGTATAAAAGTTTGGTTACCAAGGTAACCAATCCACACCTCCATACCAAGGTAACCAAACCTTTATACCAAGGTAACCGAACCTCCATACCAAGGTAACCAAACCTCCATACCAAGGTAACCAAACCTTCATACCAAGGTAACCAATTCACACCTGCTATTTTTTCATAGTGCAATTGGTAACCAAACATTCATCTCAAGGTTACCTTAGTATAAAGGTTTGGTTACCTTGGTATAAAGGTTTCATTACCTTGGTATAAAAGTTTGGTTACATTGGTATAAAAGTTTGGTTACCTTATTATAAAAGTTTGGTTACCTTGGTACGAAGGTTTGGTTATCAACATTACATTACACATCACTCTCTTATCTCTCTCTTTCCTATTCAGAAAACAAAATTTGTTTATAAAACTAGAACTGAAGGTGTTCCAGTGCTATTATTAATTAAGTAGCTAGCTCACTTATTACACGATGACACCAATTATGCCTTTATCTTTGCCCATGTCATGAACTCTAATTGCTCTCTGGTGCCATGGCATTACTAATGATCTTCTCCTCTGCCATATCTAGAGAATTTCCTTTTATTACCGAAAAATGGTTGCTCCCGCCACCACCGCCCCAGCCTCCACCTCCACCGTCTCTGTAACCACCACCTGAGCCACCACCGCCACCGCCGCCGCCGCCTCCACCACCGCCACCACCGCCATTGCTACCTCCTCAATAGCCTTCACTGTCGCCTCCGAAGACACCACTACCACCTCCTCAGAAGCTGCCACCTCCTCCGAAGCTTCCACCTAATCCGAAGTTGCCTCCGCCACCTCCTCTGAAGTACAAAATTTGTGCAGTCTTTCCTATGAAGATTTGAATTTGAATATTTGAATTTGAATTAATAGTTTGAATTTGATTTTGTTTTTGTGGTTAGATCACATATATTTGAATTTGAATAATTAATTATGATAGTTATTTCTCCTTAATTTTAGGTTTCCTTATTAATGTGAATTGCGTCATTTTTGTAATTATTTTGTGTATGTATTATTTTTATAAATACTTTCTAATTGTTGTATATTAGTGTTAAGGACCCTAAAATTAAAGCAAAAAGGGGGCTAATAAGGGGGGTGCACCAGGTATACAATGAGAAAGGAGCATGTGGGTTAAATTTTTTTTATTTTGGTCAAAAATGTTACTAACTTCCACTAACTCCCCATACGTGTTGAGCTAAGAATTTAGCACACACTTACACTAGTCTTGCAAGCAACTTTGAGATGATGAGTGAGAGAGAGAAGATTGTTGGGAGATAGCATTAGATATACATAATATTTCTACATATTTACTCATACACAAAAGTCATTTTCTTTCTCTTTCATCTTTCATTCTAAACTAGCAATCAAAGCAAAACAAGAAAGAGAGAGGGAGAACATAGATTCGGCAGCCTCAAGGAGGAAGGGGAAGAGAGGGCTTTTTTTTTTTTTACATCCCAAGTTCATCAACCTATGGTGAAAGAAAAAGAAAAGCTTTAAAGGTATAAACCCTAATCATTATTTAGTTTATTTCATTTTTGTTGTTTTTGATGAAATATCCAACTATGTTCTTGAACTCTAAAACTTTAGAACTACATGTTTTATGGTGTGTTATATGTAGATCTAACCATTTTAGGTATTAAAAGTTTGTTCCAAAGAAAGAAAAGCAAAACAGTTTTCAAACCTTAAAAAATAGTGGACTGCTGTCCCTAAAAACAGAATTCGGGATTAGCTAGGAGGTTCAGAAAATTCTAGGCTTTTGGTATATTGTAGTGCACTGAATAAGCTTTCCATATACTTCAGAACAGACTAAATCCGACTTCGGAGGAGAGAGTTATGACATTTCAAAGTAGTAGCGTCAAAACTGTCCAACAAGTGCGGTGCAGTCCACTTGAATGGAATTTCTGGGCTGATATGTTTGGAATCTGGAAAAACATCATTAGGGAAGAGTTGTAGTCCTGGAAGTTAGCTTCGCGTGGGTTCAATAATCGCCTAAAAATGTTTTAAAACAAAAAAGTTATGACTGTTTTAGCAAAAGAGGATAAATCTAGGAAAAAGATGAAAACTGTTGCGAGTGAAAATTTTTGGGGTCTGTTTTAGGCTGTCTAAGAGGTCCGAAATTACTGGTTTATATTTTTTTTATAAAACTTTGGTATACCATGTATAACATATCCAAAGTTGGGAATTTTTTGATAAACGAGCAAGGCGTGAGAAAATCAGGAAGTAGCTAGGTTGATAAGCGCACGACAGGCGAAGAAGAAGATCCAGCAACAAGACGCTCGCTTCAAAGCAAAGAAAGACCGTGTTGGCAGATTGTTCGACGTATTTTTTGCGCACTGTTTTGATTTGTTTTCGTGATACATTTTCGCTGTGTGATTTTTTTCTAAAATACTATGCCATGAGGTCTATAATACTCCCGAAATTTCGCTGTTATATGACTCATGATTCGAGAATTAAAAATGAGCAAACATGCATGTCAGAACTAAAATTTGAGCAAACGCCGAGCGTCGGCGCGTCGAGCGACTTTGACGTTCGACGTTCTGAATCGTGTTCCAGCAAAATAATAAGTTATGATAAATCTAATAAAGTCCTAAGGGACGAGATTTGGCTATATGTGATATTTTATGTCGAGAAACTTTATTTCAGGTATAAATAAAGCAATAAAAATATGTAATAAATATAAATTACATTTTAAGCAAAATAAAAATTAAGGTTGCCTATAAATTATTTTGTGGTGCAACAAAGGGCGAGAAACCTTTAAAATTTTGTATTAATCACAAATATGCGAGAAACCTTTAAAATTTTGTATTAATCACAAACATGATATTTTGAGGTTTCCGAGGCTCAAAAGGAGGCTTTTGAGTTGAGATTTACGTAACGGAATATATATATTTAATATGTAAAGAAAAAATGCGAATAATTATAAAACGAAAAATAAAGCGAATGTACTAGCAGAATAAAATATGTATATATGAGAAAACGGTCTGGGTTGACTCATGAATGAACAAAATAATATAAAAATTATTTAAATTAAAGAAATAATATAATAAATTAAGTTTTAGTATAAAAGCTATGCGTTAGCTGTTTAAACTCCGAAATTGCGAGTAAAGGTAAACGATATTTCTGAAATGGAATATAAATAGTTTAAGCTTCATGATATAAAATATTTACATATTAAAATGAATGAGACCTTTGTTATTTATATTAATAAGTGATTTGAATATTATTAAGAATGATTAAAATATTATTAAATGATTAATACTATTAGTTAATGAAATAAATACTATTAAATTATTTAAAAATTATTATGAGCTATTGAAAAATGTTTTGACTAATAAATAAATTATCTAAGATAATAATTAAGCGTTTAAGTAGTCTTATTGATAATAGGCTCGATAATTACCCGATTAGGCAGTCGAGATGTCGAATTAGTGCCGAACTCAACTCAGACTGTAATTGTTTGACTTGATAATAGGTCTTATGTGTTTTATTGACTATTAGGATTATATGGTAATGTGTTTAGGTTATTTTATAACTGTAATTAACAGTAATATACTATGATGATATTATTCTAATTTGTATATCGATATTATTTATATATTAGGTCTTCAGACAAAGCTTAATAAATTGCGTAACAGTAATTGACCGAACATGCAAGTTTTACTTAACTCTACTAAGAGTTGTTTCATTCAAATATGGTTATGGAAAATCATTACCGATTGCCATTGTAGAATTGTACTCTGTACATATTGCATGTATAAGTCTGGTATGAAAGGCTGATCACCTTCATTACCATTCTGTCTAGATATATTTGTTTAGGTGTAATACTTGTTCAGTCAAAAGTTTGTTCGTACTAATTCATAACTATATTGTTGAATTATAGCCAACTTATTATTCAGATTCTTTCAATCATGATATATCCTTAAATAAATTTAAACTTGATGGGCAACCTTCATGCCCACCATTGATATATCATGAAAAAACATTGTAGATTAAGGCGAATGCGTTGGATACAAGGAAATGTTAAAGACAGTTCCAGCTTTAAGATAATGTGTGCAGCTAGATTTGTAATAGTATTGTATGATAATAATGTTATATGTTAGACAACTTATGAATTGTGTATAAGTTAAGGTTACTTGACCTTGGGAAAAAATGTGTAAAGTTATTGTATAAACAATATATGTTTATATCTTCCGCAATAGTTATAGGATGATTGTACCAGATCCGCGGTGATTTGGGACCCAGATTTTGGGTTGTCATAGGAATTACCTGAACTCCTCCTAAATAGGAGATTCGGCGACCATCTAAGCTTCGGTTGTGCCTCAAAGAGCAATACCAATCCATAAGAGATGGAATTAACTAGGCTCCTCCTAAATAGGAGTACTGGCGACCATCTGTGGTACGGTCAATCTCATAGAGGAAAAGCCACACTCCTCTCCAAATTTCCATACAGAAACCAGTCCCAAGACACCAAAGATGGTAGAGATACACACAGATCAATGATCCATTCTGAACTGTCTAGAGACAACTCAATGTCCATCCATCAAGGAGGAATTTAGAATACATCAAGATCACAAGCCCTGAAGAAGTAGGAAAAATATCAAGCAAGTATCCAGGCATATCTAAAAGGGAAGTGATCAAAAATATATTTCTCTACTATATATATAATGATGTTTGATATACAAAATGTAAACTATACATGACAAAATGGTTAAGCTAGTCTGTGTAGGAAAATACAGGCCCATCTACAAATCAGTGTATATACGAGCTATCAAGCCCAACATGGCATCCCTCTCAACAAAAGGAGGTAATGATGTGGTCTCCTGTACAAAGGTATTCAGGCAAGCCAACAGATCTACAGACATTTGCATAATGACTCTATGCTCATCAATGTACGTGTTCATCTCTGCAATCATGCCAATGGTAAGGGACCTCACTGAAGTACCATCTGTAACGGCTACATCCCGGGTAGATATGGTGTTATCCCTCTCAACTTTTATGGCATCTCTGGCTGATCTGGCCTCATCCCGCTCAACAACAGCGGCGTCTCTATGAGCTAATACTTCGTCTCTCTCTAACAAAGCTGCGTCTCTCCCATCAAGGATGTCAACATCAAGGCTCTAGCCCGATCTCTCTCGAAGGTCATCAGATGAAGACTCTGCTCAAAGTACTGTGCTAAATGCTGGATCACAACAGTGCTAGTACTGGTAGAATCTAAAGGAGATGCTGGAAACCCAGTAAATGGCTCATCCTCGATGTGGGAATTAATATCCTCCATGGGCTCTCCATCGTCTGAATCACTACTCGGCACTATGGATACTTTCGCGGCCGATGAAGTCTTTGTCTCCATCCACACAGAATACTCTGACGAATAGCCCAGATGGCTAACAGAAAAAGAAGCTATCTCACGCTGATCCCAACATGCATACACCCGGGATCGGTCCTTTTTTTTCCCCAGCGGGGGCATCACGCATTCGAAAGATCCCCGACGGGGGCATAACGTGTTTTAATATGTCGAAGTACATATCCCCAGGGGGGGCATCACGTGTTTTCATATGTTGAAGTACATATCCCCGACGGGGGTATCACACATTTTCCGTTAATGCACGCGTCAGCGAAGATCAAGCGATCCCCGACGGGGGTTACAACGCGGGTTTATCTGTTGATTCACACGTCAGCAAAGGTCAAGCAGCCTTGACAGTTTGCCCAACAGGGGTTGTTAGTTCCAAGTAGGCAGAATAGATCTAGAAGGGGGGATTGAATAGATCCTTTTTATTTTAAATAATTTTCTCTATTATTTTGTATAGCTATTAAATTAGCATATGACAAACATTAGAATATTTTCAAGCACAACAGAATAAGTAAAAGATCCCCTTCATTGATATATTCATAATCATACATACATTGTTTGTAGAGTAAGTTTAGTTGTAAGCAGTTAAAACATACACAGTAGATTATAGCGAGCTTATAGTACATAATGTAAATGACATAATGTAAAAGACACAAGGGGTTTTAAGTGGTTCAGAGACTCAAGCTCCTAATCCACTCTTCTGCTTTCAACTAGCAGGATTTCCACTAAGGAAGGGCAGCACCCTGAATCACTATGATTCCTTCAAGGCCAGCAACCTTGGGACTGCAGTTCACTAAGAACTCTTCAAGGCTAGCAGCCTTGGGACTCCTCTAGTTCCCTAGGAACTCTTCAAGCCCAGCAGGCTTGGAACTTCGTTTAGTCCCTCCGGACAAGGACCCTTCCGGCCCTGGCTTCATTTAGTCCCTACGGACAAGGACCCCTTAGGCCCTGGCTTCTGTTGAGTTGTTTGTTTGTTGGAGTTGGTGCTGAGCTGCTAAGATGTCTTCATGCTCTAAACATCTTCTATACTTAGCAGCTTGGCTTGATCACCCTTGAAGTGCAGTTGAGTGTTTGCATAATGCTCAACTTCTTCGATTACTCAACCACTTCGGATGATCCCTTGATGATGTGCCTTGAAGATCTTTCCTCTTGATACATGATGGCTGCACATGATAGGTTTCTAAGATGACTGTAAGTTCTTCTTCTTGGTACTTAGAAACTTTCTCATGCTTGCCATCATGATGACGTTTGCGATCTCCCTTCTTGATACTTGATGTCTTCTCATGATGGACTTGCTAAGATGATTGTGAGCTCTTCTCTATTGTACTTAGAGTCTTCCCATGATGGACACCAAGATGACATGATGCTCTTCATTCTCTTGGTAGTTCAGAACACTCTTCTTGTAGTAGAACTCTCACTTCTACATAGTAGAACTCTCACTTCTACTTCTTCCTTTGCACGAATCTGAGTGTTCTTGGTGGATCGTAGAGTGAGCCTTCGAACTAGCTATCTTATGTGATTTAGAACAGTCCACCTTTTCTCCAAACTCAGTAACTCTAGCAACCCTCGATCTTTGAAGCTCTTCTAGATTTATACTCCTTCCCAATCCTTTCGTTGGAAAGTAGCTGTTGAAGGCTATTCAAATATCTTCACAGATCTCGAGTTGATAGAGGTAGACTGCTGATGTGACATGTCATACTTTATCTGACATTGCAGTCTACTATTTCACCTACCCGTCAAAGTTGTCACTTTAATATCTTGGGCAGGTTGAAGACTTTATTATCTCCTTCTGATTTCTCGATCAGAGGTTGTCCTTTTGTATCGATGCTCTCAATAAGCTTTTGTCCGAATACCATCCTTCAGATTGAACCGTTGCCAATGCTTGGTCTTGGTGTTTTGAACTCTACGATTACGATGCACGTCTTCGAGGACACGATCGTAGTGTCTTGTTGAGTGTTGCTCATTGACTGGTAGAGTTAACACTACGATCTTGAAGAGTGTTGATTGGATCTCCAATGAAGTACACCTCTTCCTTCTATTGTGTAGTGCTTCAATACTTCTGTTTGCTTCGACTGTTCTCAGATACTGATGGCCTAACTCCTTGCTCGGGTTCCCTCTGAATAGCAAGACACTTAAGATTTGGGGCGCGTCCAACTCGCTTTCTCCTTGTGATCTCCCGTTCACTTATCATCAATGGACTGACCCTACACTTAATGACTTCAGCCTTGTTCTTCAGAGGCTACCTAGTATCTCGATTCACTTTCCATCAGTTCTTTCTTTGTTTGGCAAACACTACGATCTTGGTTGCTTCCAAGATCATTGTCTTTTGTTCACTTGACATCTACTGCACTTGCTGACTTTCCTTAGTCAGTTACTGAAGTCTTCTTATGATTATCTTATGGAAGACTTCATCTCGAATAGCTTCACAACTCAATAGTGATGTTGATTGGGTTGGTGCTTAGATCTTCTTTTAGCTTGCATGCCATTCATTGAGTGCTCTCTAGTTCCCTTCAGGTAGGATGTATATTTGTAGTGCCAACTAGAGGCTTTGTTCCTTTGGATATTCTGGGAGTGCTCATTAGTTGAGAATCGTACTTGCTCTGCGATTCTGCCTATGCATTCTGAGCACTTCTGTTGAGGTCGTAGTTCTGCACTCTACGATTTAGCTTCGGCTATGCAGGCACTATGATCCTGAGATCAGATCTTGACACTCTACGGTTTCTGCCTTATGCTTGTTGTCTTCATCTGATCTTGCTCGACTACGATCTCTGCATGTAATCAATAGACTCTACGAACTTAGAGTGTAGTCTACGATCCTTAACATGGCTTCGACATCGATAGACTCTACGACTCAAAGTGTAGTCTATGTTTCTGTCTTAGCTTCGGCAGATGATCGGTCGACTTGTAGGTAGGCTGTCTCTACGATTCTGAACATGACTTCCTCAGTATACTACGATACCAAGGAAGCTTTTCTCGATATACCACGATCCTTCATCGTTTCCCCTGGCAGTCTACGAACTTCGAGATCTACTATCTTGCAGACTACAATTTTGCCTCGATAGCTCTCGAGTTATCCTTGACTCTCCTGGCAGACTACGATCTCTGGTGCAGTACTCGATGATCAAATAAGCCTATCTATTACATCATAAGATCAACCTAACATGCTTGATCTTTCTATTTTTATAGTCCTTGTACATCATTTCTTTTCAAGGACTTTACAAAGTTGTTTTGCTTATGTAGGATCAACCTAACATTCTTGATCAATTCATTCTAAGTCCTTGTACATATACTTCTATTATCTATCAAAGGACTTTATAGCTTTTCTTAATGCAAGCATACTTGCATATTATTATTCACACACATATATATATATCATAATCAAATCATATGTAAACATGAATATCATTCATATGTTTATTCCTGACAATCTCCCCCTATTTGATTATGACAAAAACAATTGGTGCATATGCATGTTATGAATGAATCTTATATACAGTGAGCAGCTGTATTTCTAAAACAGATAATCATGAATGTCATTTATAAAGATATGGCAATTTATACATTAAGATACTTTACATCCTGGATCCAAAACATACCTAACTAGTTAGAGATGTACCTCTTTGGCTGCATGTATGTTTCTAGGATGTCTGTTGATCAGCTACTCATCTGTTTGTTCTCCTTTTTCTTGCTCCCCCTGGGATAATGACCTTCTGTCTTTGCTTAGCTCCCCTTCAGCATCTTTCTGATCATGCTCCCCCTCAGACTCTGCGATCATGTGATCATCATCTTTTGGCTCCCCCTCAGATGATGATTCTTTTTCTGGTGCAGCTGCTGTCTTCTTCTTTGACTTCTTCTCTCTTATCCTTCTGCTTCTTCCTTGAGTGCCTCTTGCTCGTGTTCTTTCTATGTCTCTTTTTCTCCCCCTTTTTGTCATCAATCATTTGAGAGAGCTGCTCCATGTTGGAATTAAGCTGCTCTATCAGGTAGGAGGAGTTGACAACTTCAAACTTGAGTTCCTGTTGGCCTAGCTCAAGTTACACTGAGAAAGACTGCTTCAGGTCGTCAATCTTGTCAGAGAGGGCTTGTATCTGCTCTTCATTGGCCTTTTGAACTCGTAGAGCTTCTGCCTTCTGATCGTGTATGGCTTTCTGATAGATGTTATCTCTTTCTTGGAGTTTGAGCGATATCTCAGCCATAGTAGCTTGAAGTCTGTTCTGAAGAGAATTATGTCCTTTTGCTGTTAGCTTATGTGACTCTTCAGTGAGTAGAGATATCTTCTCACTTAATTCACCAGAACTCTTCAATAGTTCCTGCTCCAAAATAGTTTGATCCTTTTGTTGGTCAGCAGCTAGTTGAGCATCAAATTGGACTCTACGATTTTCATCCTTAGACAGATTTTCGAAAGCTTGGAGAATCTGAATAATCGTTGAGTTCTAATCACTGGTTGAGGATGAGGGAATGTCAGAGAGTAGTGATTGGGCAGTGGGAAGCTTCTGATTTTGAATTTGAGCAGTCTCAGCAGTAGAGTGACCAGACTCTACGATCATCTCCGTGATCATGTTCCTTCTTCCTTCAGAGTCCACTCTACGATCGTAGGGGATATAGTGATTGCCAGACTGTCGATAGACTTTGAAGTGGGGCTGGTCTTTGATTATTTTGGTTGTAAATTTCTTCACCCTTGGGAAATTCTGAGCCACCAGCTCCATGCTTGGGAAGTGAAAGATGTAAGACCCCGAATTTTATGAAATAAAAGTATTCAATTTTTCTTATAATTACAATTCAGTAAATGATTAAATTGATAAAAGTTTAAAGTTAAGGGTGAGATATGAATTTTTTCAAAATACGCAAGTGGTTATAAAATACTCAATTGTCGGGGAATATTCATTTGGTCGTGGAATATTCTTTACATCGGAGAAAATTAATTGCAATACGGCGCGTAGACCATTTGTGGGCCCCATGCTTGAATAAGCGTCGGATGAAGAAAGCGACAAAAATTGAGTTTTTATAAATAATGGCGTAATTATTCAGATTAACACCGTTGGAATACACGGTGGTTAAAATCTGATGTCTGGCGTTCGCACATTAGCACTGCGGTTTTACAGTATTTTGAATTATTGATCCTTACGTAGAAGAAGGCACTACTCAATAATTGTTACGGTAATTCTTCATTCAATATTTTATTTTATTGATTCAATAATTGCTGCGTTGATATTTTATATTATTGTTGCTTTCGATAATTGTCACCGCACATCATCTCCATTATCGGATCAATAATTCATATTATTTGGAATAATATTATTAGATAGCATTATTGGAAATGTCTAGAAAAAGTTACGTCGAGGAGAGGATTGGTCACCTAATTTGCCGGCGATGAAGGAGAAATTTTATTGGAAAGCCTCCTCTTTCTGAGGAGCGGCCTTGTTGTCATAATTGTGATTCTGTAATATTATTTATGAATAATTAATTATTGATTTATATGATAAGAAAATATTTATTTTATGTGGATATAAATGATGGATATATTTATTTTTATGTGGATAAAAATGAAGGAATTAATGCTGAGGTGTTTTATCAGTATTTTGTCGGTGTGGAGGTATTAAAAATCATCCGTTTGTGGATTTCGGATATTTTTGGTTTGGAATTTGGAAAAACCCAAAGCTACAAAGTTGTAGAGAATTTGATTTCAGTCAGAATGGACATAAAATTCGTATTTTTCTGATAAGCGGGTTATTTTCTATGAATTATTGAAGTTTCAGAAAATAAAATAATTTTTATTAATTTATGAGTGGGACCCACTTGTGTTTTAACACATGTGGGCTGCTAGCTTTGTTCAAAGATGGCTGGTGGCTGATCAAACGTGTGGGCATGCGTAGAAAAGAAGAAATAAAATAATATATTTTATTATTTTAGTCTCCTATGGCGTTCTAGCATTTTCCTATAAAATAGGTGCTTAGTTAGAATTGAAAAACACACCAGAAACAAGTTTTCTTTCTCTCTATATTGTCGAGCATATTCTAGTAAGTATTTAGATACTTTGAGAGTTGCTATTAAGGTCTGCAGTTTTCCTTGGCTTTTCAATTAGATATTCGGTAAAAATCTTTGCTCTTTTGAGGTAAGGGATTTTAAGGGTTATTATATTTTTCAGTTCATACTTCTTCCGTCCTTTAGAAAATTCTGGAAAAATTTGAAATGATATTTTGATGAGTTTTATTCATTGTGTCCAAAAATGGCGATTTTTGGATGTATAGATTAAGAGTTATGAGTTTTACGGGAAAAGACTATTTTAAAAGTAACCGCTTATAACTCCTTATGGTTAACTCCAAAATTGATAAATTTTTTATTGGAAGTATATCTATATAATATCAGTATACTCTATGAATTTCAGAATTTTGGATAAAAGTACAATTTATGATAAATGTCTAAATATTCTAAGCGATTTTGGCCATATATGAAAATAGTAAATGAATTTTAAAAATTCTGAGAAAAATATATGTTTAATATGGGACTATATCCTGCTAAATCCCAGAAAAGAAATATTTTTGGAACTGATTTGGTATTTTTCATGAAAATGGACTAGTTATGAGTAAATGAATTAAATATGTTATGTGAAGAAAATTGGAAAATAGGATTTTATGGCTTGAGAATCCTATATGAGGTATATGCAGATTTTTGATGAGGGTTTTGGTTATTGGTGATGAAATCTTATGAGTTTGGCATTTTAGGATGATTAAATGCATTATTTAGTAAAGTGTAAACGATTAAAATAAATTGTTTATAAGTTTAAGAAATGTTATTTCAATATCATTATTATACCAAAATATTGGTATGGATTTTATTGTGGAATTTCTACCTTTTTGTGTGGGGTTTACTATTCATGAGTTACTAGTCACGAGTTACTATTCATGAATTACTATTCCCGAAGTTACTATTCATGGGTTACTATTCACGAGTTACTATTCATGATAAAATTGGTTTCTTTTTCTAACCAAATTATAGTTGATTTATGAATATTACTCTTGAGATTAAAACTATATGTTGATCATAATATTTTTATTATCATATATAACATTTTTATAACCCTAATGATGATATTTCTCTTTGACTTGAGTGTAAAGATGGGTAGATTTTTGGTATGATCATGACTATGGGTTCTCTTTTGGCGATGGTTCAAAGTTGAATTGTTGACTGGTATGATCATGACCATTGAATTTATAATTGAATATCTTTAGCTTAAGTGCAAAGGTGAATTGATCAACATGGTAATAATTATTGTTTATATAATTTCTGAAATGATTATATATTTCTTTGAGATATTAATATATTTGGCCTGTAGTGCAAATATGAACTGTTGATGAATATATTTGGCCTGTAGTGCAAATAGGAACTGTTGAGGAATATCTTTGGCCTGTAGTGCAAAGATGAATTGTTGATGAATATCTTTGGCCCATAGTGCAAAGATGACCTGTTGTTGAATATCTTTGGCATGTAGTGCAAAGATGGTCTGTTGATGAATATCTTTAGCCCGTAGTGCAAAGATGAAATTGTTAGTATGATTATAAACAAGAACTGTGATTTGGTATAACCATGATCTTTGATATTTCAGGTAAAGACATGTGATGAAAATTATCTTCGTCTTAGATGCGAAGAGAAATTTAGAATCACAATTATGATTATGAGTTATTCATATGATTGTGGACCAGAACTGTTGATTGATGTTACAGGGATAAAACATTGTTTATGGATTTTTAACATAGAGAAGATAATAGACTTTATGGTCTATTTGACTCTTCTAATGGATTGCTCGTTCCGCTGCAACTATGGTTGAAATTTTTATCATCTACCATATGTTCTAAATATCTAATTTATTATTGATGAAGGCTATTGATAATTTAATTATCTTTAGTCATGATATTCTTTACTGGGCTAGTTGTGCTCACCATTCTGTTTCACAATTCCTTTTAGGTAATAAGAGTGTAGCTGGGTCGAGCGGGGGTAACAGGGGAATAGAACGGTGGTCATCATTTAGTAGTTATATTTGGTGAATCAACTAGGGTGAGGCGAACCCAACGTTAGAAGGGTGTTTTGCCACTATCATACAAGATGTCTAATGACATACAACCTCGTGTCATCATAAGATAAGGTTGTGCTCATCCACTTGCTGAGTATATTTACGAGCACTACCTATATAATCTTGGTGTTTGTTTGAAGTATAATTCTCATTTAGAGACAGTGGAGATAATGATATGTCAAGAGAAAACTCACCATTGGGAATAATATGATAGTAATCTTCTTGTTTTTCTTTGGGGTCTATTGAGTCAACCAAGGATAATTTTGTGGCCATATGATATCTATCATAACCTAGACGCATGGCCTCCCATGTACGAAGGTTTCCTTGAGCACTTCCCAAAGATTCTAATTTCTAAAACAATTTTTGACTATACCTTTATGTAAGGTGTCATTGTGACGTGCTATCCAAGGTTGGGATGAGTGTCACAGTTGGTATATATTTGTATCCAAACTCACAGCATATGTGTTATTGTATTTTGCACAACAATTGTTGTAATAAAGTTGTAGTTGTTTTCTGTACCATGTATTTGGCGACTCAGAATGGGTTGGATGGAATGGACCTATTTTGGGGTTGTCACAAGAGAAGCACCAGCTGAGATATCTTCCATCTCCTTTAGTGTGGGCCTTTAGCTATGGCATCCACTGGAAGAACCATCTCATTAGCAAGTCGTCAGGATTGTAGAGAATGGTTGAGCAGTCTAGCTCCATATTGTTCCAGTTTTTGGCTATGTCAAAGGTAGTCATTCTTACTACCTTGAGCTGCTCATTTCTATAGTTCACCCATTTCTCTGATGGAGCATCTGGTAGATCATTTGAAACTTCCACTACGATCCTTCTGCTAAATCTTACAGAGAGAGAACTGGATAATCTTCTTGTTCGTCTTCTTCCTAAGGTGCAGAACCAGAATCTTCTTCAATCTCTTCTCTCTCGGAGCCTGAAACATATTGATTATTTTCAGCAGAAAATTCTTCTTGCTGCATTTCATTCTCAGAACTTTCTTCAGCAAGAACTTCCTCCGATTCATTTTCTTCATTGTTGGTTCTATCCTCAGCACTATCTTTCTGTGATGCAGACTCATCATCACTTAATTCAAGAGGGGCATTTGATTGATTACTTCTCCTCTTGGAGGAAAATTTTGCTTGCAGTCTGTAGCTCTTCCTTCTTCTTGGAGGTTCAATTTGGGGAGAGTCAGACTTTTCTTGCTCTTCAGACTCTAACTCCTCTGGTTCAACAGACAGACTTCCTTGGGGTTCATCACTGGCCGGGGCATATCCTTCTTCTTTAAACACAGCATTGTCTGACCCATTATTTGGGCTTGTTGGGGCAGTTGCAGTTGGGGATGTAGTTGGGTCATCTTGAACCTTTTCTTCATCATTCGAGTTAATTCTTTGAGGATCAGCCATAGGGCTTGAGCATTCCTCTTCATCAGCAGATGCTGAATTTTTATTCCTCAATCCAACTTCACTTTCACTGCTGGATTTGGTCTGTGAGGACTCAGCCTTGACATCTTTTGCTGACTCTACGTCCTTCTCTTAAACAGATGTACTATTTTGGGAAGCTGAGGCTGGTTCGTTTTTCACCTTAGCTTTCTTGCTGAATGGCCCTTAAAGCAGCCTGTTGCTTCTCCTCTTTGTTGTTTCAACAGTTAAAGCTCTTTCTTCTTCAAATTTTTCTTTGATGGATAGACTCCTTGGTGGGGCCTTGGCTTTCTTCACATTACCAGCTTTCTTCACACCTTTTGATTTCTTTCTGGCTGGTGTGATTTCTGCTGGTGCAGAGCCATCAGACTCAGAGCTCTCTGCCTCTTTTGTTTTCCTCTTCTTTATAGAGGCTCTGCTGCTGCTCCCGGTTGTCAGCCTTCGGTTCTCCTTAGGGTTCTTCTTCCAGTTTGCAAATAGTTGTGGAGACATTACCTTGCGAACATTCAGAGGCTCTCCCTCATCATCCTTGATCTTCCCTCCTAGCTTCTTCTTTAGAACAATACTCAGCAGTCTACCATGAAACACCTTAGTCAGGGGGTTTTTGGTGGACTTCTTCTCAGCCTTTTCTACCCACTTGGAGATTTGATCGAACAAGATAGCTACAAAGTCGATTTTTTTCTTTAGAACTATTGCTGACATTATCTTCAACTGTTGGTCAAGCACTGTGTCATGTGCAGTGTCCTTGCACAGTATGCATTTTCCAACTATTTCAGCAAGGAACTCATACTCTTCAGGAAATTCCTTCTTCTTCATGTCTTTAAAACTAGGGTTTCTTTGGTACCCCATGAACTTCTTTGCTTGTTCAGTATTGAAATCATCAAGGTTCTTCAGCCCTTGGTTAGAAAAACCTAGGCATTGATTGAGGTCAGAAGACTTTAACTTCAGAGACTGACCTTTAACCTTGGTAGATAGGGTTCCGGAGTTTATGGAGGCGTTTGAGTAGAACTCTTTAATCAGGTCAATGTATACTCGAGTACTTGCCTCAAGACATTCTGAGAATCTAGCTTTCTTCACAAGCTCGAGAATGTCCCTGAACTTCCTTTTGGATTTCTCAAACGATTTGGTACCGAGCTGAATGCCAGTGATTACTCGCCAGTTTTCCATTTGAGTAGTTCGAAGAATGTTGGTATTTGATTTAGAGATGTTTATAAGAGATGGCTGAATGTGATTTGGTAAGGCTCTGGAGGGTTAACTTAATTTTGGCTCTTGAGAGGATTCTAGGGTTTTGAAAATGGGAGTGAGAAAGGTTCGATAGCTTTTTGGTAACTGTCTGCAGATTTGAAATTGTCTTTTTGGAAGTTCCTTCTAACTCTGCATAACCAGTGATGTGTCAACCGTCCATTGGTTGCACGATGCCCAGTAATGAGCTGTAACTCCCCATAACTTTTCAGTTAGATATTTCCTTTTAGAAGAGTAAACGTTTAGATGACGTGGCTTTGACCGTTGACCTTTTGATTCATAGAGTAGCATGGTAAGGCAGCTATGGACTCTACGATTTCCTTTGTTGACTCAACGATCAACTTTTGAGAGATGCTACAGTGGATGGATTTATCTTCTATCCTCATATTGATGCGGTATAGTTTGATCACTGATATACTCGAACTTATCTCCTCATTTTGAATGGTTGAGTAATTGTCTCATTTTCCAATCTCCTTGTGAACTGGAGTACCCTTTGGTAGAACTACGATCGCCGAGTTGTCTTCTACGATCGTTGAGGTTGCACTGCGATCGTGGAGTTCTCTTCAACCTCGACTCTACGATCTTTGACTAACTTGGTCCTTGAGATGAATTTGATCAAGCAATTCTTCTGGGACAAGGTAGCTCAGGAAGGGCCAACCTCTTAGAGTGAGCTAAGGGTCAGATTTGTCCCTGAGGTGCTTTTAAGATGAAATGATATAGAAGTGATTTGCAATGACATCTCATACGACCTTTTCTGATGGGGAGATCCTCTACCAACTTTAGACAATTTCATTTGCTGTAATCGTGGTGTCCTCTTGCTTCTACACTGCGATCAGATGCTTAATCGTAGGCACTCCACGATTTTGAGTTGGGTGGCTGAGAGGTTATCAGTAATACGTTTTGAGACGTTCCTGCTGACTATGGATCTTCATTTGGTTTATCAGCCACAAAGTTTTGGGACTCTGTAGCTGGTATATTTCTTCATAGTTTATTTCAGTTCTGTTTGCTTCTTAACATATAACTGCTCCCCCATTGTTGACGTTGTCTTCCCAGATAGATGTGATTCCCTCTTGTTCAGGTTCATTTAAAGGCAGTCTTGCATATCTCCTTCTGACTGGAATCTCCATCATCACTTAGATCTACTTGTATCGTAGAGATGAGTATTTTCAGGACTGATCACTCTATGATTATTTGACAGCACTACGAACGTAGTCTTCTTTGACAGTTGTGTTTGTGAAGTTTTTCTCTCGTAATAAGTTCTTCTTGAATAATGCTCGATAATCTTCTGTTGTGAGCTTCCTTGAGGATTCTTCTCATATAGAATTCTTGACCGGCTTTTGAGCACATAAGATCCTTTCCTTCTTTAGCTGAATGGCTTGCTTCCATATACAGATAAGCAGCCATGTAAGCTTCATTCTGATTAGCTCAGAGGCTCTTCAAGGACAGGCTTGGACATATAGGAATTTTGTTAGAATCAATTCTGAACAGTCTTTGGCCTTCTGCTGGTTGAGTCTTCTTGACTGAAGTCTTCAACTTCATCATTCCTTAGTGTGGTCAGACTGACCAAGTACCTGCAGGTTTAAATATATTTCTAATTGTGGTACCCATAATTAAATAGGTCCTGCTAGGTTAGTTTTCTAAACCCCTGTTCCTCTCATTTGGATAATCATCATATTTATCACCAATAGACATATTCATGCATACAACTATCTTAAGATAATATATTTTAAGATGCATGGTGAGTGTGTGTAGGATTTGACATTAAATAACACACTCATTATCTATGATGGATTCATCATTTACTGGGTTATGTTCATAATGTTTAAGTGTTCACAGAGTGAGAATCAACTCTACGATTTAGGAGTATCTAGTTGATTCATTGAGGTGATCAGTTTCTACGAATCAGAAAGTTCCTCTTGCAGAGCTGATCATACTCTGTGTGTTGTCAAACACTTAGAACCTAGGCTTGTACATACATACTAACCCACCAGCAAAGATTACTTCACATAAAGTGTATTTGGCATATGATGCTCTTATGACCCATTTCAGATTTCCTTCAAGATGTCATCTTCAACCTAAAACTTGGATGGAGAGAAAGTTTATAGTCATTTGAGTTTCCATCCTCAGGTTACTTTCTCTCTTCACCTTTTTAGGTAGATTATGACTCCTTGATAGAATACTGTTATAATTCATAGGAAGATGCAATTATGATGTATACATTTATAATAGTGAGGAACCGTACCTTTTTACTGTCAGTTACTAAACAATCACTTATCTTAGATATACTGAGTTTAGGTATTGATGTGCATAGCTTTTGTGACGCCCCCAAAATTAGGTATACATCACCCATCTTGGGTCGCCAGATACATGGTACAGAATTCAAATACAACTTACTAAAACCAGCATGGGTATGCAATACGACAAAACATAAAGCGTGAGTTTGAATACAAATATTATCTATTAGAGATTATACAAACTCAAAACGAGTCCTCATTACAATTATTATCACACTATTTCACAGAATAGTGAGGACTACTAATGCTATCCTCTGGACCATCACTCCGTTCCGACTCGTCCCAAACTATATTCTCATTTTCAAGAGAACGTTGAAGAAAGGGTGAGCTCAACTAGCCCAAGAAGAAATATTATGACTAAGATAATGCGAATAAATTATCATTAGCCTCCAACAATGTTAAACCGATAAAATACAATAGACATCAAGTTTAAGCGCAGCACGGAACAAGCAATCCATTAAAAGAGTAAAGTAGAGAATAGAATCTACTATCTTTTATGATTTAAAAGTTTTCATCACTTTTATCATTTGAGACTCATTTCAATAAATAATCCACATCATTAAATCATCCCCGAACTACGAGCCAAGGATATTCTTTAGTATCACGACCACGAATTATCCATGCACCATGTGCCAAAGATAATCGTGTTTTCATCAATGGTCCCGATCATGCCATAAAACAATTCATCTTTGCTCCTTGGTCAAGAGAATCCATAGCCATAATCATACCAAAAGCGTCCATCAATGCACTACTGGGGCAATGAGGACTTTTAATTTTCACATCATTTATAACATTACGGCCATGATTATCTTGAATAATCACGGTCATAATCATACCAAGTCCATCTATGCACTCTGGACCACGATGACTTTCAACATAACATAAATATGAGGATGATGACAATGATATAAGAATTCAATTAAACAAGTTCAAGAATTAATTTGTCCAGAACCAATAACGTCCAAATTGTCAACATGATACTTCTTTGTAGAATAAAATTCAAGAATGCTTAGAAGAATATTTCCATGAAAATATCTTGGATGAAGCGCAAATATCAAGGATATTCCACTAATTTCATGGAGTATAGAAGTCAAAATTTTAATCAATCGAGTATAATACCGAATGGAATAACAAAAGATATCACCATGCATGCGGTGCCTTATGATGAGCGGTTATTCCAATAGAATAATAATAACGAAACCATGTCGGGTGAAATTCACACCGATGACGAGGATGTTCCAATGAGAATAATAAATAAAGATGCAGAATAATAGAAGAATGTCACCAAGTATAGGGTAGCTCTGGCGTATCAAAAGTTATTCCAATGAACAATAAAGAAATGGAATAACAGAAGTTCTCTTCTTGAATACAAAAGAATAATATCCCTTACCGTAAAATAATACTTTATATAAGAGTAATGAAGTAGCAGAAAACTTTTCTTCTATCTCTCTATAGTTTCTCTCTCTACAGTTTAGTGAATTCATAAGAAAATAATGAAGGAATGAGCTTCTATTTATAGGAAAATGGAATGCATAGTAACTAATCCATGAACGGTCCAGATTGATTTACTTTAATCTGACGGTCCATATTTAAAGAAAAATCTTTTAAATAAAATATAATATATTTTATTTATATAAAAAAATTTTACTATGCAAACACTATGCGGGCACTATACAAATACTATGCATAATAAAATATAATATATTCTATTTATAGAATAACTTTAATAATGTATTCTGTTTTATATAAAAAGATTTTACTATGCAAAACACTATGCATAATAGAATATAATATATTCTATTTCTAGAATAACTTTAATAAAGTATTACATTTTATATAAAAAGATGTTTCTATTTTATTACATTAATAATCTGAATAAAACAAAACTTCTAAATCAACAATAATTAAATCAAATAATGTGAGATACCATAAAGAACTATTGTAGCAATAATTGAACAAAACTGAGTGACTTCTCACATAAATATCAATAATCAATACCGTGTGCTACTATGCAACAACGCCAGACATCGTACTTTACTACCGAGTAGTTCAACAGTATCAACGGTAAAACTTCCGCTGTTATTTTCAATAAAATATTTTTGTCGTTTTCTCAATCCGACAATAATTCCGTTGTGGGGTCCACCAATGATTGTGCCGTCGTACGAATATTTCCTGTTTAAAACGAATATTCCCGACCAATCGAATATAATATGACAACTTGCATACTTTGCAAAATTTATAAATATTACCCACAACTATAACATTATCTCAAATTCACACCATAATATAAAAAAAATATTTCGAGAAAATTAATTCTTTATTCATAAAATCTGGGGTTTCACAGCTTTACTTTTGCTCCTGATAACTTATTGCTCTTGTTGGCCTTTATTCAATCAGTCGTGCTCTTGAAGATGTAGCCTGAGAATCTCAGCATCTTTAGTTCTTTCGACATCCTTCAGTTTAATAAGTTTGCATCCAGCCGATGGTTGACCAGTTCTTTTTTAGATTGGTGGATGCTTGACTCTTTGTAATTGATGTCTCTTGAGCTCTCTCGTCTGGTCTTCAGACTACAAGACTGACTGTAGGCAAGGATTGGTCTTGTTCATGTAACAATCGAGACCATGGACCAATCTGAGAAGCTTTAGGTGTATATACACATTTAACCTATACACAATATTTCCAACATGTGAGCTCATCTGCATATAACAAGTTACTTACTACTAAACTAAGTTTAGAACAATGTTAGCACCTGGGATCAGACTCAAAGCGATTAGCTTTTGAATGTAGCATGAGAACCTGCTTTGATAGCAATTGTTAGTTCCCAGTAGGCACAATAGATCTAGAAGGGGGGTTGAATAGATCCTTTTTATTTCAAATACTTTTCTCTATTATTTTGTATATCTATTAAATTAGCATATGACAAATATTAGAATCTTTTCAAGCATAGCGGAATAAGTAAAAGATCCCCTTCATTGATATATTCATAATCATACATACATTGTTCGTAGAGTAAGTTTAGTTGTAAGCAGTTAAAATATACATAGAAGTTATAGCAGTTATAGTACATAATGTAAATGACATAATATAAAAGACACAAGAGGTTTTAAGTGGTTCAGAGACTCAAGCTCCTAATCCACTCTTCTGTTTTTAACTAGCTAGATTTCCACTAAGGAAGGGCAGCACCCTGAATCACTAAGATTCCTTCAAGGCCAGCAACCTTGGGACTTCAGTTCACTAAGAACTCTTCAAGGCCAACAGCCTTAGGACTCCTCTAGTTCCCTAGGAACTCTTCAAGCCTAGCAGGCTTGGAACTTCGTTTAGTCCCTCCGGACAAGGACCCTTCTGGCCCTGGCTTCATTTAGTCCCTACGGACAAGGACCCCTCAGGCCCTGGCTTATGTTGAGTTATTTGTTTGTTGGAGTTAGTGATGAGCTGCTAAGATGTCTTCATGCTCTGAACATCTTCTATACTTAGCAGCTTGGTTTGATCACCCTTGAAGTGCAGTTGAGTGTTTGCATGATGCTCAGCTTCTTCGGTTACTCAACCACTTCGGATGATCCCTTGATGAACTGACTTAAAGATCTTTCCTCTTGATACATGATGGCTGCACATGATAGGTTTCCAAGATGACTGTAAGTTCTTCTTTTTGGTACTTAGAAACTTTCTCATGCTTGCCATCATGATGATGTTTGCGATCTCCCTTCTTGATACTTGATGTCTTCTCATGATGGACTTGCTAAGATGACTGTGAGTTCTTCTCTATTGTACTTAGAGTCTTCCCATGATGGACACCAAGATGACATGATGCTCTTCTTTCTCTCGGCAGTTCAGAACACTCTTCTTGTAGTAGAACTCTCACTTCTACTTCTTCCTTTGCATAAATCTGAGTGTTCTTGGTGGATCGTAGAGTGAGCCTTCAGACTCACTATCTTACGTAGTTTAGAACAGTCCACCTTCTCTCCAAACTCGGCAACTTTAGCAACCCTCGATGTTTGAAGCTCTTCTAGATTTATACTCCTTCCCAATCCTTCAGTTGGAAAGTAGTCGTTGAAAGCTATTCAAATATCTTCACAGATCTTGAGTTGACAGAGGTAGACTGCTGATGTGACATGTCATACTTTATTTGACATTGCAGTCTACTATTTCACCTACCCGTCAGAGTTGTCACTTTAATGTCTTGGGCCGGTTAAAGACTTTATTATCTCCTTCTGATTTCTCGATCTGAGGTTGTCCTTTTGCATCAATGATCTCAATAAGCTTTTGTCTAGATACCATCCCTCAGATTGAACCATTGCCAATGCTTCAGTCTTCGGGTGTTTGAACTCTACGATTCTGATGCACATCTTCGAGGACCTGATCGTAGTGTCTTGTTGATTGTTGCTCATTGACTGGTAGAGTTAACACTACGATCTTGAAGAGTGTTGATTTGATCTCCAATGTAGTACACCTCTTCCTTCTATTGTGCAGTGCTTTAATACTTCTGTTTGCTTAGATTGTTCTCAGATACTGATGGTCTAACTCCTTGCTCTGGTTCCCTCTGAATAGCAAGACACTTCAGATTTATGGCGCGTCCAGCTTGCTTTCTCCTTGTGATCTCCCGTTCATTTATCATCAATGGACTGACCCTACACTTCATCACTTCAGCGTTATTCTTCAGAGGCTATCCAGTATCTCGGTTTACTTTCCATCAGTTCTTTCTTTGTTTGGCAAACACTACGATCTCGGTTGCTTCCAAGATCGTTGTCTTCTGTTCACTTGATAGCTACTGCACCTGCTGACTTTCCTTAGTCAGTTACTGAAGTCTTCTAATGATTATCTTGTGGAAGACTTCATCTTGAATGGCTTCAAACCTCAATCTTGATGCTGATTGGGTTGGTCTTAGATCTTCTTTTAGCTTACATGCCATTCGTTAAGGGCTCTCTGGTTCCCTTCAGGTAGGATGTATCTTTGCAGTGCCAACCAGAGGCTTTGTTCCTTTGGATATTTTGGGAGTGCTCATTAGTTGAGAATCGTACTTGCTCTGTGATTCTGTCTATGAATTGTGAGCACTTCTGTTGAGGTCGTAGTTCTGTACTCTACAATGCAGCTTCGGCTGTGCAAGCACTACGATCCTGAGATCAGATCTTGACACTCTACGGTTTCTGCCTTGTGCTTGTTGTCTTCATCTAATCTTTCTTGACTATGATCTCTGCATGTAATCAATAGACTCTACAAACTCAGAGTGTAGTCTACGATCCTTGACATGGCTTCGGCATCGATAGACTCTACGACTCAGAGTGTAGTCTATGTTTCTGTCTTGGCTTCGGCAGATGATCGGTCGACTCGTAGGCAGGCTGTCTCTACGATTCTGAACATGACTTCCTCAGCATACTACGATCCTGAGGAAGCTCTTCTCGATATACCACGATCCTTCATCGTTTCCCATGGCAGTCTATGAACTCCGAGATCTACTATCTTGCAGACTACGATTCTGCCTCGATAGCTCTCTAGTTATCCTTGACTCTCCTGGCAGACTATGATCTCTGGTGCAGTACTCGACGATCAGACAAGCTTATCTATTACATCATAAGATCAACCTAACATGCTTGATCTTTCTATTTTTATAGTCCTTGTACATCATTTCTTTTCAAGGACTTTACAAAGCTGTTTTACTTATGTAGGATCAACCTAACATTCTTGATCAATTTATTCTAAGTCCTTGTACATATACTTCTATTATCTATCAAAGGACTTTACAACTTTTCTTAATGCAAGCATACTTGTATATTATTCATTCACACACATATATATATCATAATGAAATCATATGTAAACAGGAATATCATTCATATGTTTATTCCTGACAGGGGTGTTCATCCGTTGATTCATATGTCAGCGAAGGTCAGGCAGCCCTGACGACACATACTGTTCGCAGTAAATCCAACAGAACATTAATATGTCTGGCGATACAAACCAGAAAGGATCAACATCATCGAGGAGGTTCGATGATGGAATATGTTATACACATCCTCAAATAGACAAAGCTTTATCGCCATAGATCTCTTGTACACGAGAGGCACATATTCAGAATAAAGTCTGTATCAATGATTAAGGACTTTGGTGATAGCCCCAACGTCAACATCCTAAAATATTTGGATCACATGTTCAATCTTGTTTGTAAAGGCATCGCTGCTGATCCCAGGCAGAAGCAACAGGGAGCTGGCAATCATCCCAACTTGTTGGAGAACAATCCAACAACACACTTGCATCATACATTTGCATCATGTTGCTGCACATGGCATAATGTTTATCTTGTTGCATTTCAAGTGTCTAGGATTCTTTATCCTATCCATGTCATTGCATTGCATAAATATGATAAACAGGGGCATCTGTAGACACTCGAAATTTTCTGCACACCTGTCACTGACATTGCAGGAGGGTAGATTAGTCTTTTAGAGATAACCCTGGAAGACAACTCATATCCAGTTTGGATACTACCGGAAGTTTAGTCTCAACCCCGGAACACACACTGGGAGTTTCAGTTCCAACCTCGTAGATAACCTCGAGGCATGCAGTTCAAATATAGAAAATTCCACCAAAGATGGCCGATTCATCTCAGATATAACACCGAGATATTCAGTCTCAGTCCCAAAAATAAAACTAGGAGTAGCAGTTCCAACCTTGGAGATAACCCTAAAGAGTGCAGTTGTAGTTCCAAAGATAACCCCAGAAATGCTTGGTTCAAATGCATGTAATTAGCTTCAACCTCGACACTCACACCGAGGCACTCAGTACAAGACCCGAAGATACCACTGGGAAGACAGGCATACCTCAGAGATGACACTGAGGACCTTCAACACTTGCAGCTGTCCAATCTCAGAGATAACCCTGAGCAACGTCTGCTTTATTAGCCCAAATCGGATATAACCCCGGTGAGGGGAAAAGTCATCATCTTGCCACCTTGACGCCACATCGCACCGTCTCAACATCTCATACATACATTTTTACATAGCAATGTCCCACAAGAACCAAGGAAGTCTAATCTCGAGTGACTATTACGCAGGGCAACGGATAGAATTCGAAGTTTTAAGACCGGAGGGCATGGTCCCATCTTCCTGACTTCGTACAACTTCTAATCCCATGTTATTGTGTAACTCTCGACAACGGCGGTCTGAAATAAGTCTTATATAACCTCAGTCGGATGCCCGGATTGCAATTCTGAAAGTTCAAGTGGACATCACAGTGCATGTGTGCACGTATTTCGAGACTCACAGGACTTCCGAGCGGGGGCACCTGGGCTGGCATGCAGTACATCTGCGGCTAGCCTCATGTACACCTGCGGCTCCCCCCTCTATAAATAGAGGGCTTAGGGTGGCCATTTTGTAAGAGAAAAAGGCAAGGAAACCCTGTTAAATTTGCTCTGTACACACCCTAAACTGAGTGCTTTCTCATTTTAAACACTTGTGATCTCACATATAGCTACTATTTGTACCAGCGGGAGCCGAGTGTTCATCCACTTAAAGTTATAGAAGTCTTCTTTGGTAGCCCACTGTAAGCCTTCTTACACACTTTGAAGCCTTTCTCTTCATCTTTGCACACACCATTCTTCACGTTGAGAGTCTGTTGCATGTGTATACCCGAACTTCGGTCCGTGGTTTCATTTCAGTTTGTATATATATATACTTATCTATATATATTTTTATATATGGACTAACATTATCGAGTTATGCCTCGATTGAGCCTAGACTTATGTCTGGAGCATTTATTTGCTTTCGTATATATATATATATACTTATATATATGAACTGTGTGTCGAACTTTTTTTGATGAGCCTGGATTTTACATCCGGAGCGTTTACTGCTTTAATATATTTATATGCTTATATATATCAACTGTTGTCGGACTTTGTTCGATGAGCTTGGATTTTACATCCGGTGCGTTTACTGCTTTTATATATATATTTACTTTTCGTCCCGCCTGGAGTTTACTTCGTGGCGGTTGATTGCTTTTACAGCTTTATTTATATTTCTAATCCCCCATGGAGGTGCTTCATGGTGGCTGGTCATATCTGTATATATATATTTACAGCTTTTATATATATAACTGCTTATTGCTTTCATATAAATTGCGGCATCATGTGAGCCTAGGAATCATGTGATCACAGATTCAGTCAACTGGATCTAGATTTGGTTTTCGTGATGGACATTTTTAGCTATAAGAAGCTTGAAAATTTATTCACGGTGTTCGGATTCCCTTAGATGGTTTTCATGCCCACGAGGAGTTTGACACAGCTTTGTACATTATTTTCTCGAAGATGCTTCGCATCTGGAAAATTAAAAGCAATTAAGTCGAACACTTAATAAATATGGAAGTGTAAAAGGACTCAATTACTATTGAGCACAAGGGTTTGAAAAACCTTTTTCTTACAAAACATCATTGCAATATTTTGTTTAAAACTAAATTTTTACATAAATTCAAACCCTGTGTATATAGGTGCGAACGAGGCCTCGCACTACTTCTATATAAATAGCACATTGACCCACACACACACACATTCATATAACAGTTTCTTGAAAAATGGCGGTCACTGTGGTAACACGGATGTCGGGGGGTGCCTAACACCTTCCCTCCACAAATCAAGCCCCCGGACCGTAATGAATCTCGGTTTCACAGACCCGTTTAGCAGTGTCACATCACTGGGTCAATGTGCAAACCTTTTCTCGGTTGTGTTGGTACAACCATATAAAAAACCAACTGGCAACTCTTATAGTCCAATCGTCGACATATAAATGTCAGACCTTTTCACAACTTGTTTTTTTAAAAAAATCTCACCTAACATGAGAACACCAAAGAACAAGAACAGAAAGGGACAAATAAAAATCCCGACGTCGACATTCTTTATCATCAAACATGATTGGCTTGTGTGCATACTACTTTCACTGTTCTCTAGAGTAGCTATGATTGAGCTTAGAAACCATGATGCTAATATACAGTTTTATTTTTTTTCTTTCACGTGTGTTTTACTACTGTTCTTTTTGTGTTAGATAGTTTGCTCGAGGACAAGCAAAGACTTAAGTTTGGGGGTATTTGATGAGTGTGATTTATACCCACGAATCGGATACTTTATGGCTTAAATAGTTGCCTGATCTTTGTAGATTGTATATAGTTTTATAATAGTTTAGTATCATTTTACTTAACCGATGTAGTGCAGGGCTTATTAGGACTTTTCCATGCTTTTAGGGGAAAAACGGTCATTTTGCATGTAGCCGCGTCGCAGCGCCAAAGCCTAGCCTTGAGGTCGCGCCGCAGCGCCACCTCCGGTGCCCAGGCAGAGAAGGCTTGCTCTTGACCTAGCAAAGAGGAGAACAAAAGACATATATAAAAAGAAAGCCTTTCTGAATCAAGGAGGAGATATCAGATAACTTAGCTTATATAGAATAGTTTTTATTCCGCTTTTGTTCTTTCTCTCTCTAGTCCTTAGATAATGTTTGTAAGTATAGATTAAGTAGTTTAGGGAGAAGTTTGGGTTTTCCTTGGAGCTTCAAGAATACTGAGCTACACGAATTGGAAAGCTTGAGAGGAGCGAAATGCTTGGAGACTGAAGAACCTCGACATAGTTTATTCTTATCTATTTATTTCCTCTGATTTTGTAGTCCATAAATGTTGTCTTTATTTCTACTTATATTTTGTTCAATAGCTATGAACTAAGTGTGACGCCCCCAAAATTAGGTATACATCACCCATCTTGAGTGCTTGGATACATGGTACGCAAATTCAAATACAACTTAATAATCTGCTGTAGGTATACATAATACGCAATAGACAAAACATAAAGCTGTGAGTTTGAATACAAATATTGTCTACTAGAGAGTATAAAAACTCAAAAGGAGTCCTCATTACAATTATTATCACACTATTTCACGTAATAGTGAGGTCTAAACAACATCTCTGGGTGAAGATGACAAAATGAGTGGTGACCTTATCTTATGATTATAACGTTGACATCACGATTAAATCTCATTTTAAGAATCGTATAATGCGGTAGTGCGTTCAACTACTTCTTAACTGCCGGGTGTTGTTCAGATAATCTTTTGCATCATTGTTGAATCTCCTCTTCTTGAAATGTTCATTCTTATTGTTTTGTGATAGCAATTACCCAAACAGGTTTTACCATTTCTGGTTTAATGATTCTTCCATACTTATTATAATTCTCAAGTTGCGTTGACATGTTATGCGTTTTCCACTGAAGCATAATCAACGAATACAAACGAATTACAATATCCGCGTCGACAAATTCGTGAACTTTGCTACATTACAATTATTAATCCTCATTATTCACAGAAAGTGAGGGACTACTAATCATCTAGGATCATCACTCTGTTCCTCGATTAGTCCCAAACTACGTTCT
The DNA here is from genome assembly GCA_020205615.1 of Panax quinquefolius. Taxonomy (NCBI): domain Eukaryota; kingdom Viridiplantae; phylum Streptophyta; class Magnoliopsida; order Apiales; family Araliaceae; genus Panax; species Panax quinquefolius. The sequence continues at coordinate 113,057,236 of CM035160.1, read as the reverse complement.
CATTTCAAGAGAAACGGTGAAAGAAAAAGGTGAGCTCAACTAGCCCAAGAAGAAATATTATGACTAAGATAATGCGAATAATTTATCGTTAGCCTTCAAATGATGTTAAACCGATAAAATATAATAACTATCAAGTTTAAGCGCAGCGGAACAAGCAATCCATTAGAAGAGTCAAGTGGGGAATAAAATCTACTATCTTCTATGATTTTAAAGGTTTTTCATCACTTTTATCATTTGGGACTCGACAATAAATAATCCACATCATCGAATAACCCCCGCACTACTGACCAAGGATATTCTTTAGTATCACGACCACTTAATTATCCATGCACTACTGATTTAAAGATAATCATATTTTCATCAACGGTCCTGATCATGCCATAAAACAATTCATCTTTGCACTACGGCCAAAGAGAATCCATAGCCATAATCATACCAAAAACTGTCCATCAATGCACTACGGGCCAATGAGGACTTTTTCCACATCATTTGTAACATTACGATTATGATTATACCGAATAATCCCTGGTCATAATCATATCAAGTCCATCTATGCACTACAGGCCACAGATGACTTTCAACATAATATAAGCATGAGGATGATGACAATGATATAAGAATTCAATAAAACAAGTTCAAGAATTAATTTATCCATGAACAAATAACGTCCACATTGTCAACATGATACTTCTTTGTAGAGTACAATTCAAGAATGCTTACAAGAATATTTCCATGAAAAGATACTGGATGAAGCGCACATATCAAGGATATTCCACTAATTTTATAGAGTATAGAAGTCAAAGTTTCAACCATCTGAGTATAATAAAGAATGGAATAACAAAAGAAATCACCATGCATGCGATAGGCCCGCATGAGCGAGTTATTCAAACATAATAATAAATAACGGAATCGGTCCCACATAAATGCATGAACGAGGATATTCCAATAGAATAATAAAGAATGGAACCCAGTCCGGCGTAAAACGCATGACGGGATATTCAATAGAATAATAAAGATGGAACCGAGTCCACGAGGCGTAAAAGCATTGTGACAGGATATGTAATACTCGCGAATTTTACTAAATTATAATATGGAGAATAAAGATTTGTTTGTATATTTATTTGAATATAAATGTGACGATTTGAATGTTTGAATTGTGATTCTGGGGACAGAATCCTTGTAATGAGGGAAGGATGTAACGATCCGAAATTTCAAATTGTAATTTAAATATTTATTGAGTTATATAAATATTATTTGAGGTGTTTATTGTTAAATAAATATTTATTGATGTGATTGTTGATGAATATAAATGATTGGAGAATTTTCTAAATTAAATTAATTTATAATTTAGAGGTTTGTATTATAACATGAGGTGTTATGTTGTTGTGTTAATTTAATAATTTAGATGGTATGTTAAATTATTAAATAAAGTTATAATGAAAATTATAATTTGGTGATATTTGCTAAAATGCTATATTTAATTAAAATATGGTATGTGACTATAATTTTAAACTAAAGTGTTTATTAAAATAAATTAAAAAGGATTTAAATTAGTTTTGTCAAACAAGGCTTAAGTATGATTAATTCTTTAAAATTTAAATGGTTGCCAAACAAGCCTTGGCATTTAGGATTTCTAGTTTTGAAAATCAAATAAAATAAATAATATAAATTAAATAATATAATTATAATAGATCGTTTATTAGTTGGTAAATGATATATTTAGTATAGGTATTATGGCTATATCGGTTTATTGTTTACGCTTAAATTAGAGATAGTCTATTGAGAAGGAAAAGAGAAGAGAAGAGAGTCCGAGGGTGAGAGAGATTAAGAGAAGCTTGAGGATTTCAAAGCCAATACTAGTGATTTTAGCAAGAATTATTTTAGTAGTTGAAGGTATGTTCTATAACTTTGATATAATATATGTATATGTATGAGTTCTATTATAATTTACATGTTCTGTGAATTCAAAATTCTAAGTTTACGATTATACAATTGAGTACTTGTAGTTGTATGTGTTTATGATGATTAGAATTTGTGTTTAAACCAGAATAGTATGCTAATTGCGTTTGACAGTAGGAGGAAAGTAATGTTAGTATATGAATTCTTTGTATGGCATAGATAAATACCAATTTGGATGGTCAATTCTTATGAAAAACTGTAAATTAAAACTTTTATTTGGTATTTCATTGAAATACGAGCATAACGTAGTTCGAATGAGATAATTTGATCAAGTAATGCATTCACAGTGTTGATTTCTAGAATGAATATCAAAAATGGAGTTTTTGGTTTTAAAATATGCTATTCTAGTATTTAACTTTTCTAGAATTATGGTTTAAGTTGTGTTATGTTAGTATTTGTATGCTTGGTGAAGTTTATGTGTAATTTTCATAAGTTATATATGTTAATTGGTGTTAGAAATTAAGAATAGTAGCTTGGATTTGTTTCTGGTTATGGGTGTTACAGTAATTGCCCAAAGTTTTAAAGTTCGCGCCCAGTGTCAAAAATGGGCCGAAGAGCTCGCGCTAATATTTGGAACTCGAGCCCCGAAGGTTGAAAAATTATACGAGTTAGGCGTTTTGACCTCCTGTGGTAAAATGGCCATAACCTTTGCATACGAACTCTGATTGAGTTAATTCAAGATGATTCGAAAAGAGGACAAATAGGCCTATAACTTTTATTCTTTAAGGTTCTCAATTTGAAATCTTTATGAAGGGTCAAAATGGTCATCTTTAGGACTATTGTGTATTTGGAACCAATCGGAGGGCGTCGGGATGCGCGAATGCAAGTGCAACCCTTTGTGTATTAGTATAAATTAATGATAACATGTTAGACATGTAATAGGATGTTGTATCAAGTTGTTAATATGCATGTGGTGTAATTACATGATCACTTAAGTAGTTGTAATAAAGCTAAAAAGTAATGAAAAGATGCGATGTTGTTTAAACTTAAACTTAGTTAGTAGCTTTACTAAGACTAAGAAAGCATCTCATGAAGGTAATGTTAGTGTAACTAATGTGTATTGTCAATACATATTGTATGTGTAGGACTTGGGGTGAATGTGAGTAGTGATTGTTTAACATACGAACGAGGCAAGTTCCCTAACCTTTGCTACTTTATTATTGAGCAAGGTTACTTTTCACTGTTATGTTTATACTTATGCAAATTCTCTATTTCTAATCTCTTGTTTAATGATTTATTGTCATGCAAGTTCTTTAACCCTCATTTATTGTTGAGCAAGTTGGTTAATCTTTGTTTCTTTATTTCAATCGAGATTATCTTGGTTATTCAAAGTCTGTAATTTTATTGTAAGAAGTGTGTTTATTCAGCTATTCATAACTGTTGTTTGATCTTCGTTCTTCAATATCATTGTATTATCTTACATTATTGTATTAAACTCTAAGTTGCTTAGCAAATCTTTATCAATTCAACTAATCCTTAGTTGATGAATGTTCTAAACTCCAAATTAACCATGAAGTCAACTCAAACCAAACTTCCTTTGGTTTGTTTATGTACACACAAAATTTTGAAAGCATGTTGTCGATGATAATATTTGTTAAACTTAGAAATCGTTAATACTCTAGCTCTTATTGATTCATCGATATACCTTGTTCATAAAGATATTATAATCAAACCCTTGAATAGTTATTGGTTCCTATTTGATTCAACCAGTACTTGGTTGATAAGCGTTCTAAAAATCTAGACTTCTTTTGAAGTTAATTCCCAACCAAACTTCCTTTGGTTCGGAACCTGATAATCTAAGCTAAGATGAACAACCCTATATCAGGGGATTATTTTAGAGTTACGCAATAGCATTAAAATGTTTGCGCAATACATAGTACAAATGGCTGATCAACTGGAGTACGGAATGATGGTCTATATAGTCGTTTAGACTGTTAAAGGTTACAGTAAAAACACCTATGAACCTAGGACATAGATGATGATTATAGTCTTTTAGACTGTTAAAGGTTAAAGTAGAAATACTTGAAAACCTAGAATAGAGTTCGTGGTCTTGTGACCCTTAGTGTATTCTTTGATGTTGATATCTATTGTTAACTTAAACGTTCATTATTCCTTTGAACTCATAGCTGTTGAGTTAAAGTTTATTGTTCCGGTAAGAATACTTTACCCTTGAAAGCTCGGTTAATTGCCATTCATAAAATGTTATTGTATATTATCCTTCTTGTGGGCAATTGTTTGCTCACTCTTGCACAAAACAATGCAGATAAAGTTACGAAGTTTGAAAAGCTTTCTACAAGCAAGGGCAAGGACAAAGTGCTTGATTAGACAACAACGTTTAAATTATATTTTATTTATGAAGCTTATGTAATAGATTTAATTATGATTATGTTTTAGTTTTCCGCTGATGATTGTAATAAAGGTTAGATGACCTGGGATTTATTTGAGATTATGTAACCCTTTGGTGGGAGATTTATTGTTTAAGCTTTTTAGCTTAATTATATCATTCGTTTATGGGTAGTTAGTTATGATTTAATTGGACAGTGAACACCAAATCTGTGGGATTGAGGTGCCCAAATTTGGGGGTGTCACAAGTTGGTATCAAAGCTTTAGGTTATGAACCTTAGGTGGGGAAACCTTAGGCTATAACCTTCTAGGAGATAGAAAATATAGAGGTGATAAACTCTTATCGAGTTCTAAGGAATGAATTGAGGGAAATTTATTGAGGTTAAAACGATAAAAGAATTTATGTGTTTATGTGTTAATAACTTTTGTGCTCGCAAGTACATAGGAGTAGAAAGTATTATACACATTAAGTTGTGGAGTTGTTAAAGCTTTGTTTTCGGAATGGCTGATGAAGGAAGATAGGGATTAGGATACCTGGGAAGTTCATACTGTTAGGTTTGTAATATTCAAGAACGTAATCAAATTGCATAAAAGTGCGGAAACGTGTAAAAATCATAGTTTAAAATTTTACAAACCATATACCCGGATCACCCTTTATGCACAATTATTAATTAAACGAAAAGATAAAGAATAAAATCATACCCTTGAAGATCGAGCTTCCTCAGGTACAAGTTCACCTCCAAATCCTTTTCGCGTTCAACTTGAATCCACCAAGGTATGGTTCCTTCCTTTGATCAACGTTAGCCACCCATATGTTTGGCCTCTAGAGGTGATCCACCAAGGAAAAATAAAGATTCAAGAAGATGGGTATTTGGCTCAAACCCTAGTTTTTATCTCTATAGAAAAGAACGACTCTCCAACAAATTAGAATTATGTATCATTGATATACGATATAAGACTTCTCTTATAAAGATATCAAGTAACCTATTAAAATAAGGTATTTTAATTAAACTCTTTTAATTAAATGGGCTCCCTAATCTTATTAGGGATAATTAATTAAACTCCTTTAATTAATTTTTCCTCCTAATCCTATTAGGAATAAATGAGAGTACTTATATTAAATTAATTCCTAAACTCTTTTAGAAATTAAAATAATAATAATTGTAATAATATTAATAAGACTCCTCTTATTAATTTATATTTAATATTTCTAAAATATTAAATAATAAATATTAAGCTATTTAATTTATTCTATCACCATAGATTAAATTAAATATACATAACATATTATTACGATTATGCCATTAACTTCTTAAATAATTACTCTTCCTTTTATGGTGTGACCCTTTAGGTTCTCCATATTAAATAGGTTGTGAATAAATCAATTAGAAACAATTCTAATCTTATTTAAATAAATAAATTAAATAATTAATTTATTTAAATAAATAATATTTATTCTACAATAGGGATAAGCTCCTCCTAGCGATCAACGACTTTCCAGATAATATAGATTTCAACATTAATCATTAAAGAACCTTTGAGTAAATAGTTACCGTGACAATTCAATCCTTCCACCATACAATGTCCCAATTAAATATAAGACATGGAATTCTTTGTCAAGTCTTATTTTATTTAATTATATGTATTTCGATCCTTAAATGCACAACTCAAATAATGCAAATTAGAAACTCCTTTCTAATTTCATTTCTCGCCTTAACAAGGACCACTCTTGGGTTGTCATTTATCGAATCACATAGGACATTTCTCTTCTTTTTATAGAAGTGGTAGATTCTTTATTGATCATATATTATCTCCATGTACAACTTATTATACCCAAGCATACCCTTTGATACCCTAAGGGTCTTAAGGAATAAGTTAAAGTATAACTCATCATACACAAGATACTATGATGATCTCAAGTCCAAGGATTACTTGTACTACTATCACTACTGTAAATTCCTATTGACGAGCAAGTAAAACTCCATTAGGTATTCCATAATGAGCCCGTTCGGTGAACTTATTCTCTAATAAGCACCTACATACTTGTTTTAGTGTCTCCACACAAATGATCATGAGATCAATCATCCTCATCCAATGAGCAACAACGTATGTACCAATCTATCCGGATTCACTAATCCCCAATTTAGTAATCCAACGATTGGGAACTATTTTAGTTTTAAGCTTTCTAAGAATTTAGATCTCATTAGAATGATCATCATCATTATTCTAAAAGCATTGCTTAAAACTATGGGTTTATCACATATTAAAAAAAGATCATGTAGATAATTAAAAAGCCTTTAATAAATTAATACTTTTTATTAATAAATGAATAAGATTGTTACAAAGTATATGCTTTATCATCAAACATGATTGGCTTGTGTGCATACTACTTTCAATCTCCCACTTGCACTAAAGTCAATCGTCATGGTATCTCATACTCTTCTTCTCTAAGTAGCGATTATCCTGTTTGTTGGATAAGCTTTAGTTAATGGATATGTAATGTTGTTCATGAGAGTCCACTATCTCTATAGTGATTTCCCATCTTTCAATGATTCTAATAATCAAATGAAAGTGCCACAACACATGTTTAGATCCAAGATGAGACTTAGGAACTATTCCTAGTTACGTAATGAACTTTTAATCCAAACAATCAACTTGCGACTTTATTTATAGCTATATACTTTGTCTTTATCACTAAACCAAAGAACTCTTTCATTGTTTGGAACCTTTCCAATTCAACGCACACCATTGTTTCAAGATAACGCTTTACCTTAAAGTGGATTTTTCATCATCTTGGTGCGTCGAAAAACTTGAGTCTGTTAAGCCCTCTAGTTTTAATTTAGACCCACCATGAATATGATCACATCCTTAGTGCTTGGGTTAATCACTTTAACATGTTTTCACCGACTCATAGTGAACTTCTCCATAATATGACCGATCAACATCATGTCTCGTACATTTCATTGCATACATGATTGTCACTCATGCGACTCTCTCTTCGAGAGAGTCTGTGGGGACTATTAAGAGATACACTCCATAGCTCATCGACATGAGACATCTCTTGGAGTTTGCCATGCTAAACGACTTTAGCATCAAATGAATATACGTTCCTTGGGTTAAGTCGAGCATCCTCTTAAATCTATCTATATAGATTTATATCCCCAATTAAGATACTCTTCCAAATCATTCATGGGAAATGTTTAGACAACTTTATCTTTACTGATTGTAGCATTGGTATGTCATTCCTTATCCGTAGTATATCAACATATAGTACTAGGAATGTCACGATGCTCCCACTGACCTTTTTGTACACACTAGGTTCATTCTTATTTTTGATAAAATCAAACTCTTTTGATTGCCTCATCAAAACGAATGTTCCATATTTGAGAAACTTGCTTCAATCCATTTCTCTGAGTGTCTACAACACTTACCTCATCAGTATGTAATTTGGATCATCATCTTCTATGATGTGTACCTCATCATCATCATCATCCATGATGAATCCATACCTCCTAGGTATCTTTGGTACTATTCGATTTATGATTAGGTTTGTGGTATAATAGGTACATCTACGTGTTCCTCTTATTTGACTTATAGTATTTTGTGGTTCTTGATCTCTTTAAGATCTATTATCCTCCCACTAGCCCCTTTTAATGATAAACACCTTTATCTTAGAAGGCAGCGTGTTTTGTAACAAACACCTTTTGCTAAGTAGAATAATAGAATATATACCCTAAACTTACTTTAGGATGTCCCATAAATCTGTACATGTCAAATCTTGTCCCAAGCTTATCATTTGAAACATTTTCAAATAAGTTGGACAACCCCTTATCTTAACATACTTAAGATTAGGAATCCTCCCTGTCCATAACTTTTATGGAGTCTTGGGGCCGGATTTTGAGGTTACCTTTTCGTAGATATGCAGTAATTTCTAGGACATGACCCTAGAAGGATACTGGAATGTCGGTAAAATCATTATGGACCGTACCATGTCCAACAAGGTATGATTTTTCCATTCAAATACATCAATCAATTATTGCGTATCAGGAGGCGTCCATTATGAGAAAACCATTTAAGATAATCTAGAAACTTATTTCACAAGTATTTATTCCTTGATCTAATCAAAGAATCTTAATACATTGTCAATTTGTTTCACTTCTGAATTCTTTGAACCTTTCAAATAATTCATACTTGTATTTCAAGAAATAAATACACACATTCAACTCTTTGAATGATCATCTCCTTTTCTTATACTAATTTGTTCAATATGCAAAATTATTTTCATGTAAGTCAAGTATACAAAATTTTTTAAGTAATATTCGATTCTATACAAAACATTATTATTATAAATAGAACAACAATTGTTCTTAATTATAATACCAAAGATTTCATTGTCAACAATAAAATGGAAATAATATTTTAACAAGAAGCGGAATACAATAACAACTTATTGACTTAATAGATTTGCCGTAGGCATTGCTAAACTATAAGTTTCTATGGCTAATGTAAACAACCTTTGCTTCATTTCCACACATAGGATTACTTATATTTGTTTAGCTTTCTACTTCTGCTTGGTCCTTCATAAATCTATATTTATGATAACCAAAGTCGGTATCCAATACCCAAGTAGAACCTTGACTTAAAGAAAAATTTATTTCAATCATGATCAAAAGCGTATTAGAAGAAACTTCACTAAGCTTCTTTGGTTAGCCTCTGCAAGATGCTTCTTGCGCTTTTCTTTCAGTGTCAGGGCTTATAGCGGTGGAAGCAAACTCCTTTGCTATCCGTGATCGCTTTTTGTTCTTATTATCCTTTGTTTATGCCTTTCTATTTACCTTCTTTGAATCGTTCTTCTTTTCAGAAGATCCTTTGGCCCCTACCAGTAAGACTTGATCTTTCTTGGTTGAAAAGTGACTCTCAACATTTTTCAACATGTTAAGCAAATCAGGGAGGCTGATATCTAGCTTGTTCATATGAAAAATTCACAACAATTGTGAAAGGAGTCCGGGGTGAGTCTGAGATCAAATCTTGGCTCAACTCTCCATCCATGACAAAACCGGTTGTCTAATTGATCAATCAAATTGATTATGTTAAGAACTTTTGTATGCATACTATAATGCAATTGGCCATTCTAGATCGGAAGAGCTCCTTAGATATCTCGATATCTATCGGTCCTACTTTCTCACCATCAACTACTTGATGATATGCGGGAATATAGTAGGAGCATCCATAGTTCATCTTGCCGATTTGAAGCTCATTACTCATGGATCTGAGCATGATGCATTGAGCCAATTGTGCATCATCTTGTCACTTTCTAAAAGTATCAATCTCTTCCTCGGAGGTATTGTCTGCAACCATTGAGGAGGATAGGCGTATTAAGGACATAAGATAGCTTTTTCACTATGAGAACTATTCTCAAATTCCTTAACCAATCCGCTTTAATTGATTTCGATTAATTTAGCATCTAATATGCTTGCATGATGATAGTAATTTTAGACATTGTAAAATTCGTAAATGAATTTGTAATTAACAACATTTTAACATACATTCTTTTATTAATTACCAAAATAATTTAGGTCTTGTTTTAAATTGGTATCTCCCACTATTTTCTTCAAACTATATTACCTCTCTTATATAGTTCGCAAAATCTAATTAAAGATTTGCTAGTGAGAATAAGGATCCCATTCCAAATGTATATAGCCTTGTGGTGACACAACAAACTATATATAAATAAATAGGTAGACAACTTTTGTCAATTACATCAACTATCTGACTTCTTTTCTTTTGCCTCTTAGATTATTTTGATCAGTGGTGGCACATCCAGAATCAAAATTATCCAAGTTAAGTCCGACCCTAGCACTCCATATATTCAAAAAAAGAAAAATATCATCCTTGTGGTGATACAACAAAACAATATTGTTCAATTTTCTTTATAAGCATCAAATGTGATAAATTAACATCTTAAATACTTAATACTTGCCTTGTGGTGACACAACAAACTCATATTAAATATTTAATACTCTATTAATTTTATCATGCTAGAAGGCGATGTTCGATATTCCAAATATCTTTGAACGCTTAGGACTTAATATAAAAATTGAGGGGTTTGTTATTAATTTGTCTCATCTTTGTTTAGCTTACATGCATATATATATATAAAATCGCGTCGTATTAATAAACATGCAAGCATGTTTGCATAATATATAATATATATAGTATAAGCATGCACATATAGAATACTATATTCTACCCGGATTGATTATGGACTTTTATTCTAGTTTGGTTCACTAGAGCCACTAAGTGAACCAAAATTGAAACCCTAGGGGTGCAAGAAATTATATTTAAATATAACTATTACATTTAAACCCGGGCTCCATTACAACCGGGTCTTCAAGCGCTCCTTGCTCCTTGATCTCCAATTTTTCAAAATTAATTCTAACTATTCCTATTACAAAACTATTTAAAATAAATAGAAACCTTGATCGTGATCGAGGGAAGTACATAGGAGGAGTTAGAATTTACATTAAGAAAAAATTAGAGAAGGCGAAGTCTGTGAGACCCCATTTAATAAAACCCATACATTCATGCATCCAACTAAAATAAAATCCAATCATATTGGTCAATAGTCCATAATCAATCCCATTTATTATCATACACATCACCATATGCATCAATAAATAACATTCATCTTATGAATAATAAACATTTAATATATATATTGATATCATTTAATGGGCAAATTTAGTTAGTATAAAATCTAATTTTGAATCAAAATAAACTCCTTTATTTTAATCCAAATTTAAATCAAAATAAAACTATTTTATTTTAATTTATCCAATTTTGAATAAAATAAACTATTTTATTTTAATCAAAATCTTTAATCAAAATAAACTCCTTTATTTTAATTAATTATGGAATCCAATTCCATGTAATAAAAAAAATTATTAAAGGAAACACGGATTATCTTTCCTATTCACAAATAAACTCTTTTATTTTGAATAATATGAAATCTTATTTCATATCTAAATAAACTCTCTTTATTTAAGGAAAGGCGATTCTTTTTCCTATTCCAAATAAACCTTTTATTTTTGAATAATATGAAATCTAATTTCATATCAAAATAAACTTCTTTATTTAAGGAAAAATAGAATCCAATTTCAACTCCAATTAGTTATCATGGAATCTAATTCCACTCTAATTAGATTAGATGAAATTTAATTTTAAAATTAAAATAAACTTTTATTTTAATTATAAAATTATTAAAATATTATATATATATATATATATATAATATTACGGTAATATAATATATATTATATATATAATATTATATAGTTAACGGCATGATATGTTTCCTGTTAAAAAAAATATTCACGTGGATGTTAATTAGGTTATGACATCCCTTGAATCACGTGAAGATATATTAGGTGACCATCACCATAATCATGCCATCATTAGCAATCATTAACAATCATTAGCCAATCATGCCAATCATTAACCATACACGGAATCTTGGAGGAATTCTGATTTTTTTTTTTTTTTTTTTTTTATTATTTTTTTTTAATTTTTCCGGCCCTTTATTTCCGTGCACGCTATATAATCATGATTCAAATGAATTCCTTGATTTTTCGTTAATATATAAACTTCTGCCGAATTAGCAGCTTCGCGATTTTTTTTTTTTAAATTTTATACAATTAAATTATGCCCAATTAAATTGTTCTAAACACATATCAATATACATATTAAATTAAAACAATTAATAATTTGCATAAAGGTTTGGCTCTGATGCCACTGTTAGGTTTGTAATATTCAAGAACGCAATCAAATTGCATAAAAGTACGGAAACGTGTAAAAATCAGAGTTTAAAATTTTACAAACCATATACCCGGATCACCCTTTATGCACAATTATTAATTAAACGAAAAAATAAAGAATAAAATCATACCCTTGAAGATCGAGCTTCCTCAGGTACAAGTTCACCTCCAAATCCTTTCGCGTTCAACTTGAATCCACCGGGTATGGTTCCTTCCTTTGATCAACGTTAGCCACCCATATGTTTGGCCTCTAGAGGTGATCCACCAAGAAAAAATAAAGATTCAAGAAGATGGGTATTTGGCTCAAACCCTAGTTTTCTATCTCTATAGAAAAGAACGTACTCTCCAACAAATTGGAATTATGTATCATTGATATCTGATATAAGACTTCTCTTATAAAGATATCAAGTAACCCTATTAAAATAAGGTATTTTTAATTAAACTCTTTTAATTAAATGGGCTCCCTAATCTTATTAGGGATAATTAATTAAACTCCTTTAATTAATTTTCCCTCCTAATCCTATTAGGAATAAATGAGAGTACTTATATTAAATTAATTCCTAAACTCTTTTAGAAATTAAAATAATAATAATTGTAATAATATTAATAAGACTCCTCTTATTAATTTATATTTAATATTTCTAAAATATTAAATAATAATATTAAGCTATTTAATTTATTCTATCACCATAGATTAAATTAAATATACATAACTATATTATTACGATTATGCCATTAACTTCTTAAATAATTACTCTTCCTTTTATGGTGTGACCCTTTAGGTTCTCCATATTAAGCGGTTGTGAATAAATCAATTAGAACAATTCTAATCTTATTTAAATAAATAAATTAAACAATTAATTTATTTAAATAAATAATATTTATTCTACAATAGGGATAAACCTCCCCTAGCGATCAACGACTTTCCGAGATAATATAGATTTCAACATTAATCATTAAAGAACCTTTGAGTAAATAGTTACCGTGACAATTCAATCCTTCCACCATACAATGTCCCAATTAAATATAAGACATGGAATTCTTTGTCAAGTCTTATTTTATTTAATTATATGTATTTCGATCCTTAAATGCACAACTCAAATAATGCAAATTAGAAACTCCTTTCTAATTTCATTACGCCGCCAAGGACCTCTTTGGGTTGTCATTTATCGAATCACATAGGACATTTCTCTTCTTTTATTAGAAGTGGTAGATTCTTTATTGATCATATATTATCTCCATGTACAACTTATTATACCCAAGCATACCCTTTGATATACCCTAAGGGTCTTAAGGAATAAGTTAAAGTATAACTCATCATACACAAGATACTATGATGATCTCAAGTCCAAGGATTACTTGTACTACTATCACTACAGAAATTCCTATTGACAGGCAAGTAAAACTCCATTAGGTATTCCATAGCGAGCCACGTTCAGTGAACTTATTCTCTAATAAGCACCTACATACTTGTTTTAGTGTCTCCACACAAATGATCATGAGATCAATCATCCTCATCCAATGAGCAAGCAACGTATGTACCAATCTATCCGGATTCACTAATCCCCAATTTAGTAATCCAACGATTGGGAACTATTTTAGTTTTTAAGCTTTCTAAGAATTTAGATCTCATTAGAATGATCATCATCATTATTCTAAAAGCATTGCTTAAAACTATGGGTTTATCACATATTATAAAACAGCATCATGTAGATAATTAAAAGCCTTTAATAAATTAATACTTTTTATTAATAAATGAATAAGATTGTTACAAAGTATATGCTTTATCATCAAACATGATTGGCTTGTGTGCATACTACTTTCACATACAGTCTGAGTATGGTTTGTATTTGGAAAGCCGTACCTGTTGTTTTCTGTGGTAGCACTTGGGTATGAGCTTGAGTTTGAATGCAAGGATAAATTTAAGGTGATCAAGGTGAAAGATGAGTACGAGGAGGGGGACTTCTCAAAGAAGTGTGTAATCATAACATTGAGTTATGAAACAAGGTCAAGAAATTAGAAGGTTAAGCTGTAAAGCACTAAGCCACGTTAGCACAAGAAGATGTCGCGACTCAAGACCTTACTGTAAAACTTGTAGATGTAGAACATATACTATCTTAGTCAGAATATTAAAGAGGATAGTTATTAGCTGAGAATGAGATTGCGCAGGAATGACTAGGGAAAGAAGTCAGCGAAGTGTGCGAGAGCTGAAGACGTGTGGGTGAAGGCTTCTAAACGCATAGATCGTGTTGAAGACAAGTTGAAGACGGCCAAACGAATGATGAAACTTAGAATTTAGTATTCTACTTTCTGTGTAGGTTGATATTTATTTTTTTGTATGTGGTGCATAGTCAATGATTCGTATCATGGAGCAAGAGCGCAATGAAGATTATGCAATATGGAATGTTCTTGTAGATTGCAAGAAAAACATTAAGATTATTTATAAATCACAATGAAAATTAATAAAATGTAAATCCTGACTTTTGAAATAAATAGTGGGATATGATGATGTAATCCTAAAATTTTATTATTACAAGTATAAATAGTAGTGAGGTTATTTTGTGATGTGGTGATGTAATAAACGAATAAACACATCGTTATTTATTATCTATAAGTGGTTAAGATAAGTTTGAAAATTTTAATACATGTGTGGACAATGATCTAATGGTATAAGTTTTAAACAGTAAGATGCCGCCTAGAAGAAGACAACAACGCCGCGAGAGACCCAAGGAATATGCATACAATAGGGAAGCTAACGTAAATCCGATTGCCACAATTGGTGAATTTTCTGGTGGGAGCACTGGCAAATCAACTGAATTTCTGGCTATACAATCAAATCTCGAGGTTCCAACCAAATTCGTTTACAACAGAAATGGAAAGAACGATTGATGTAGATGGGGAAGGTAATACTTTGGCGCATATAATCAAGAGCAGAGAGGGAAGGAAGAGTGCTGATGATAAGGTGGATGATAGTTATCCAGTGCTTTGGAAAAGAAAGTGGGACAATAATATTAACGCTGAAAATCAACAAGGGAAGGAAAAGAAGAAGGTGGAGGCGTGTAGCAACTGCGGAAAGAAACATGTAGGTGTTTGTTTGAAGGGAAAAAGGGTGAGCTTTAATTGTGATTTGAAGGGCCACATTGCACCAAAGTGTTCAAGACCGAGGAAGGAAGCCTGCTTCACGTGTGGATCGAAGGAGCACTTGGCTCGAGAGTGCCCAAAGAAAGCGGTAGAAAAAGTAAGTGAATGCAAAGGGGGTAGTGGCAAACTGGTTATTGTAGAGTCAACTCCGCCGTGTCGACCAACTGAACAATCATCCAACATGAAGATACAGAATGAAATGCAAGGTATGGCTCCGATCAGTTATCTATACGGCTGCGAGTTAATTAATTCGTGTGCCACTTGAAAATTTTGCCTGATGAATTCGTTTAGAAACTAGATTCGCTTCAAGAAAAGTTAGACTATTTCCTAAATATGGAAAGTGTGAATATTGATTCTTTTAAGTTGATGTGTAGAATTTCTGTATTAGAATTAATATGACACCTGTGATGTCTCTACCAGATAATACAGGAATGTTGTGTTGTATAGCGACGCATCCTATAATATACTAGGCTGTGTGTTTAGGCAGAGCGACAAGGTCATTTCTTAAGTATTGCGTCATTTAAAATTTTTTTATGTGAAAGGGTATTTGACTCACGATTCAGAGTAGAGGTATTACTGATTTCCCTAAGGATTTAACGATGTTATTTTTGAGTAGTAGGGTGAGATATAGAAAAAAAGAAGAAGAAAAAAAAAGGTAGTAGTTATTTTTGTTAACTGTGCAAAATGGGTTCATAATAGAAATGACTAAGTGGTGGTAGGAGGTAAGATATATGAAAAGGCAGAGGATAAGCTTTTCAGATGAAAAATAGTAAAACTTTGTTGGATAGAGTTAAGGAAGACTATTCAGATGAAGGTAGTGTCAATTCAAAAATCGATACTGAATGATAGTTGAAGTTAGAAGGAAGAAACTAGGTTTCGCTAATACTAGGAATTGAAAATGAAGTTTTGCATAAAATTTATATATTGAATCAACTAGGAAGCACGAAATTATATATTGCCTTCGATATTACTATTGGTGGCAAGACATGGCGGTATATTTTGGTCCATCAAAGTTATCGTATTATATATCGAAAGCGAGTGTGTGAAGTTATGAAATCGTTTCAAGACATAATGTTTCGTGTCAATTGTGTCGAATCGAGATTCACGATTTACATCGAATTTTCAAAAGGAATGTGTGGAACTTAATTAGAAATAGTATGTCATATCGTTTTGCAAATCGATTGCCAAACTAAAAGGAAGTCCAAACATCGGAAGGCGTCTTTAGCGCATGAGAAGTTTTGATAATGTCATACGAGGAATCCAATGAGCAAGTTATGGGTAAGTTAAAATAATTTAAGAGTAAGGTAATGTTAGGTGGGTTTTCAACTGAGGACTCATATGGTGACTAAGTCGTACAAACATTTGTGTGGGCAGAGGTTTTGTGCATATACTTGGTTTATCACATTGATAATCATTGAAATAACGGTATCGCGTTATCCATGTATATGTGGTGGAAAGGTGATTCTTTTCTCATGTATATATTTGATAGTTAGATGATATTAGGATTAGGTTCGGTTCTTAAAACTAAAGCATATTGTAAGTTCATGACTCATAATCATATGGTATATTTTGAACCCCTCAGCGAATGGACGCCTATGGTCTGACTAGGATAAGTTCCTAAACTCATATGATTGTGGCAAGTTCCTGAATTTCCAAAGTGTGGTAAGTTTGATGAACTATAGTGGGTATAAATCAGTTATAGTATAGGAAGCGTGAAAGAGGTGAAAAGATGGTTTTGAGGTAGCCTTACCTCTACAGTTAGAGCGTATTCGTAATGTTTTTCATGTTTCGGTGATATGATCAAACAAGCTCGACTGTAATCGTGATGATACGCAACAGTTATGGTTGTTCTACGAGGAAATTTCTATTTAGATAAGTTAACAAGAAAGAACAAGTGCTCAGAAATAAAGTTATACCTTCTGTGAAGGTGATATGGAGGAACAACAATGTCGAAGAGGCTACGTGGGAACTCGAATCTGATATGATGAAGAATTATCCTAAGTTATTTATTTAGTTTGTGTCTTCGATTTTGGGGACAGAATCTTTGTAAGTAGGGGAGAATGTGACGATTTGAATGTTTGAATTGTGATTCTGGGGACAAAATCCTTGTAAGGAGGGAAGGATGTAACGATCCAAAATTTCAAATTGTAATTTAAATATTTATTGAGTTATATAAATATTATTTGAGGTATTTATTGTTAAATAAATATTTGTTGATGTGATGGTTGATGAATATAAATGATTGGAGAATTTTTTAAATTAAATTAATTTATAATTTAGAGGTTTGTATTATAACATGAGGTGTTATGTTGTTGTGTTAATTTAATAATTTAGATAGTATGTTAAATTATTAAATAAAGTTATAATAAAAATTATAATTTGGTAATATTTGCTAAAATGCTATATTTAATTAAAATATAGTATGTGACTATAATTTTAAACTAAAGTGTTTATTAAAATAAATTTAAAAGGATTTAAATTAGTTTTGGCAAACAAGTGCTTAAGTATGATTAATTCTTTTAAAATTTAAATGGTTGCCAAACAAGCCTTTAGGCTTTTGGGATTTCTAGTATTTGAAAATCAAATAAAATAAATAATATAAATTAAATAAATTAAATAATATAATTATAATAGATACATTTATTAGTTGGTAACCCATATATTTAGTATAGGTATTATGGCTATATCAGTTTATTGTTTACGCTTAAATTAGAAATAGTCTATTGAGAAGGAAAAAGAGAAGAGAAGAGAGTCTGAGAATTGAGAGAGATTAAGAGGAAGCTTGAGGATTTCAAAGCCAATACTAGTGATTTTTAGCAAGAATTATTTAGTAGTTGAAGGTATGTTCTATAACTTTGATATAATATATGTATATATATGAGTTCAGCATAATTTACATGTTCTGTGAATTCAAAATTCTAAGTTTACGATTATACAATTGAGTACTTGTAGTTGTATGTGTTTATGATGATTAGAATTTGTGTTTAAACCGTAATAGTATGCTAATTCGTTTGACATGATGGGAGGAAAGTAATGTCGTATATGCATTCTTTGTATGGCATAGATAAGTACCAATTTGGATGGTCAATTCTTATGAAAACTGTAAATTAA
Source organism: Panax quinquefolius (assembly GCA_020205615.1). Lineage (NCBI taxonomy): Eukaryota > Viridiplantae > Streptophyta > Magnoliopsida > Apiales > Araliaceae > Panax > Panax quinquefolius. The sequence goes on along the minus strand of CM035160.1, from coordinate 113,038,868 downwards.
AACTTGTATTTGGTATTTCATTGAGATACTGAGCATAACGTAGTTCGAATGAGATGATTTGATCAAGTAATGCATTCACAGTGTTGATTTCTAGAATGAATATCAAAAATGGAGTTTTTGGTTTTAAAATATGTTATTCTAGTATTTAACTTTTCTAGAATTATGGTTTAAGTTGTGTTATGTTAGTATTTGTATGCTTGGTGAAGTTTATGTGTAATTTTCATAAGTTATATATGTTAATTGGTGTTAGAAATTAAGAATAGTAGCTTGGTTTTGTTTCTAGTTATGGGTGTTTTCAGACAATGCTGCCCAAATACCAAATTTTATACCAAATACAAAGTTCAAAGTTCCCAGCATCAAAAATGGGCCAGTAGCTCGCGCCCCAGCGCTGGAAGTCGCGCCCCGGTGCTGGTACTTGCGCCCCGGCACCGGAAAAATTGTCTGAGTTGGGCAGTTTTGACCTCCTGTAGTAAAATGGCCATAACGTTTGCATACGAACTCCGATTGAGGTAATTCAAGATGATTTGGAAAGAGAACGAATAGACCTATACCTTTTATTCTTTAAGGTTTTCAATTTGAAATCTTTATGAAGGGTCAAAATGGTCATCTTTAGGACTATTGTGTATTTGGAGCCAATCAGAGGGCGTCGGGAAGCGCGAATGCAAGTGCAACCCTTTGTGTAATAGTATAACTTCGTGATAACATGTTAGACATGTAATAGGATGTTGTATCAAGTTGTTATTATGCATGTGGTGCAATTACATGATCACTTAAGTAGTTGTAATAAAGCTATGAAAAGATGCAATGTTGTTTAAACTTAAACTTAGTTAGTAGCTTTACTAAAACTAAGAAAGCATCTCATGAAGGTAATGTTACTGTAACTAATGTGTATTGTCAATACATATGGTATGTGTAGGACTTGGGGTGAACGTGAGTAGTGATTGTTTAACCTACATGACGAGGGCAAGTTCCTAACCTTTGCTACTTTATTATTGAGCAAGGTTACTTTTCACTGTTATGTTATACTTATGCAAATTCTCTATTTTTAATCTCTTGTTTAATGATTTATTGTCATGCAAGTTCTTTAACCCTCACTTATTGTTGAGCAAGTTGGTTAATCTTTGTTTCTTTATTCCAATCGAGATTACCTTGGTTATTCAAAGTCTATAATTTTATTGTAAGAAGTGTGTTTATTCAGCTATTCATAACTGTTGTTTGATCTTCGTTCTTCAATATAATTGTATTATCTTACATTATTATATTGAACTCTAAGTTGCTTAGCAAATCTTTATCAATTCAACTAATCCTTAGTTGATGAATGTTCTAAACTCCAAATTACCCTTGAAGTCAACTCAAACCAAACTTCCTTTGGTTTGTTTATGTACACACAAAATTTTGAAAGCATGTTGTCGATGATAATATTTTTTCAACTTAGAAATCGTTAATACTCTAGCTCTTATTGATTCATCGATATACCTTGTTCATGAAGATATTATAATCAAACCCTTGAATAGTTATTGGTTCCTATTTGATTCAACCAGTACTTGGTTGATAAGCGTTCTAAAAATCTAGACTTCCTTTGAAGTTAATTCCCAACCAAACTTCCTTTGGTTCGGAACCTGATAATCTAAGCTGAGATGAACAACCCTATATCAGGGGATTATTTTAGAGCTATGCAATAGCATTAAAATATTTGCACAATACATAGTACAAAGGGCTGATCACCTGGAGTACGGAATGATGGTCCATATAGTTGTTTAGACTGTTAAAGGTTACAGTAGAAACACCTGTGAACCTAGGACATATATGATGATTATAGTCTTTTAGACTGTTAAAGGTTAAAGTAGAAATACTTGAAAACCTAGAATAGAGTTCGTCGTCTTGTGACTCTCAGTGTATTCTTTGATGTTGATATCTATTGTTAACTTAAATGTTCATTATTCCTTTGAACTCATAGCTGTTGAGTTAAAGTTTATTGTTCCGGTATGAATACTTTACCCTTGAAATCTTGGTTAATTGTCATTCATAAAATGTTATTGTATATTATCCTTCTTGTGGGCAATTGTTTGCTCACTCTTGCATAAAATAATGCAGATAAAGTTATAAAGTTTGAAAAGTTTTCTATAAGAAAAGGCAAGGACAAAGTGCTTGATTAGACAACAACGTTTAATTTATATTTTATTTATGAAGCTTATGTAATATATTTAATTATGATTATGTTTTAGTTTTCCGCTGATGATTTAATTAGATGACCTGGGATTTATTTGAGATTATGTAACCATTTGGTGGGAGATTTATTGTTTAAGCTTTTGAGTTTAATTATATCCTTTGTTTATGGGTAGTTAGTTATGATTTAATTGGACAGTGAACACCAAATCTGTGGGATTGAGGTGCCCGAATTTGGGGGTGTCACAATAAATATATATATATAGCATCGACATGTGTTGTGATGAGCATTTTAATTGATTAAGCCAGTGATAATTAAACAATGAGGTAAAACTAATGAGAAGCTTAGTTTAAACTTGTGGAATTATGCCTAGTGTGGCAAGATGATGAATTGAGAAAATATTAATCTAACTAATGATGGAATTAATTAGTATTACTAATAAGTAAATTATTTCATAATGAGGTTGATTTATTTTTTATTCGTTAATTATCATGAATAATAGTGTGTGAAGAGGAATCATATATAATAAGGTTTTTCATTTAATATAAAGTGAGGTGTGACATTGTAATGAAAATAATTATTATATAACACTATGTGATAAAACTAAGCTTGACTTAGGTAATTGACCAAGTTGTATAAAAAGTCTTATGTGACATATTGATGTGTGTGGGAATAATTCAATGGGTATTTTAAACCTATGAGAGAAAGTAACTTGATTAAATAAATAAATTAATAATAAGTAGCATTGGTACACAATTAAATTATATCCTAGTCTAGAATAATTATTACTTGAAATAAATCAATGTACATGAATTATATGATTTTATGTGTAATATATGAGTGGGTGTATTTGTATGCTCTAGTGTGAACAAAGGGTAAAATGAACCTAAGTGTGCTACTAAAGTCTTTGAGAATTGGTGGTGTCCCAAATTGAGAGTCACTCTATTTCTCCTTCACGTTATAGGCCATTGGTCTAGTCCCTCATTACCAACCCCATAGCTAGCAAATCATGGAGGAGGGAGTGGGCTACTTAGTACTCTTCCACCAAATCCTCCATAACCATTAGCTTCTTCTCCATTCCAATGGTTTGATTTATTGTACAAAACCAAATTGGTCACAAGCTTGCCTATAAATAGAGCCCTTCTCATTCATAAACATGTTGCTAAATTCTCTGAGAAAAATTCTAATGTGTGAGAGTGTGGTTGGGCTAAGCTTACATAATCTGCAAATTGAAGCTAGAGTAGCAATTCAACTTCAGAAAAGGTAACCTTTCCTCTAGATGTTTATACACTCAAGCTTTGCAAAGTTCTTAGAAAAACACTTGTTTGAGTTGAAATGTTTATGGTTGAAACATGTTAGAATCTGTAAATTTATGTTAGATATTGTTAATGTGGTCAAAAATGAATTCAATGACGGTTAAACGAAGTAAAACGATCAAATAACGAATCCATCATGAGGAGAATTTCTACATGTGTTAAACTTTGGAAAAATGGCAAAAATCTTGAATTGATCCTTGAAATTAATTGTTTGTATGTGTAGGAATGTTAGAAGCATGCTAGGAGTGTTATGTAGCAAGTTTATAGCAATTATACATTATTACATTGTTGCTTGGATGAGAATTGGGTGGAAAATTTCACAAATATCCGAACAAGAGGCGATCAGGGATACACGCCGTGTTTTAATAGGGACTTGCTAGCTACGTGGGGTCCTGAAGATAAATGCCCGCCCCTGGGAGGGGGGTGTCAGAACAACTAAAGAAGTTTGCTTTGTTGTTTGATGCAAGAAATCTTAACTTCACTTAAATTCAAGAACATACATACTCCTTAAACTTGTATTCAATGTATGTTACAAGTTGTTTAGTAGGTTTGAAGTTGAATCATAACCTTTTTAAAGAAAAGTTAAAAGATAAAAACCATGTTTATAAAACCTTACTCCTTTTTGAATCTAACCCATTCAGTATATGTTTATAGCTTGGTTAGTCTCGTAAATACATATGAAATATGAACTTAACATACCTTGCATGTATAGATTGATAGTCATGACATCTTAGTGATTGAAAACCAATTGAGATGACAAACTCTATGAATTATATTGTGAACTTAGGAACAATTAGAATATGATACATATGCCTCTAGAGATATTCGACATGTTCACGCATCTAGTTAACCATTGTTATAAATTATGCAAGCATGTGTAGAAAGAAGTTGTTTGGCAATATTATGTGGTATAATGAATACTATGGCTAGTTGATTGATGTAATGAACTCTTTTAACTTTGAAAGAGGGAAATGTATGAATAACTTTAATAAAGGGTCAAAACTAGCTTAAAGGTTCGTTAATATGTGAAACAACTTAAAAATACGTAAGGTAAGAGGTATTTTGAAAATACAAAGGATGAGCATATGGTACAAAAGACTTTAAAGGTAAAATCAATGTGAGTTACGCATCTATGAGTTTGAATGTGTGTAGCCTACATGAATTTAGATATATGTGATGGAAGTATGTGAAAATGTATATCAAGTATATATGACTAATGAATACATATACATACATATATAGGATATCGTAGTTCATTGAAGTGATATTATGCTTTAAGTGGTAATCAACGCTAAAGGCAAGTCTCCTAACTCTCACAACTTTGGATTTTGTGTGAGTTCTCTAACTTCCATTGATTCACATATCGAATACAAGTTATCTAAATTCTTTACATAGTACATTGTATATATTCAAATTTATTAACATACTTATATTGAGCAAATGTCTATTACTATTCGAAAATCAATTACTTTGACATTATTGCGAGCATTAGACTTATTGTTCTTAAAGTACATTATAAAAGTTGTCTAAACCTTTGATTCGGTTAGACTGTTATCATATGTTAGAAAGCTATCCAAACCAATTGACTTGGTGCGGACTCTTGAAAATCTACTGAGATGAACAACCCTCTTAAAAAGGGAAATTCTATATTGTCGGGGAACCGACGTGCGCACACAAGTATGATTAAATGTTATGCATAACGTAGGGTACCTTAGGCTGATCACCTGTTGTACTCGTTTATCTTGGATTGCAGTATAATACTGTTAATTCTAGTAAGAGTTCATAGTCTTTAATGACTGCTCAATGTTCATTTTTATTGAACCTCAAAATAATTAAACCTTGAAATATTATTGATATCCTTCAATCTTTAGTGACATTTATCAAACACTTTGATATTTCTTGATATAGTTGAACTACCATTTACTGTTATACCCTTGAAGATTCAAATGCTATAACTGTTCATTCACTTTGCTATATCACTTGCTGGGCAAACTTGTTGCTCATTCTTGCTTCCCTAAAAACATTACAGTTAAGGCAGAGCAAGGCGGTACCTTGAGAAAGGACAAGGGGAAGGGCAAGGCTACGGAGTAGCTTAGTTCTTTAAGAGTATTAGTATTATTATTTCTATGCGTATTATGATGTATTAAGGATGATTAATTATGTTTAAGTTTAATCACTGGATTGTTGTAGTAATGGTTACGGAACCTTGGGACGCGAATATTTATATTATATCAATGTAAATTATTCTATTATTCCGTTGTTGATGATTTTGGTGTGATGATAGAATTAGCACGTGGTATAACCAAATTCGAGATACGAAAGTGTCGAATTTGGGGCGCCACTGAGTTGGTATCAAAGCAATAGTTATAAACCTTAGGAGCGAGAGTCCTTAGATTACAACTTAGGAGAACTTGGAAGATAGAGAGGGATGAGACTCACATAGAGTTTTCATACGGAATAACTTAGTGTGTTATAGAATATAACTTCATTATATACAATGAACTTATGTTATTTGACATTCTAATGGAGTTGTTGTTTGTTTTGTCTTATGTTGGTGATTGTAGGATAACTGACATGGGAGGACCTAGTCGAGTAATAGAAGAGGAGACACGTAATATACACGTGGTATTTGAGTCACCATTGATAGCAGAGCCCATATCAGCAGTGGCCCCTATCGATGATGATGACGAGGAGGATGAGATGGAGTCTCTACCCGAGGAGTCTGATCTGGAGGAGGAGCTTATGGAGGAGGAACCTATGGGGGATGAGTCTATGGAGGACTCCGACGGGACTACTTTCGAGGATCGGATGTTGGGAGAATATGAGGAGCGGATTCTGGAGTTAGGATGTAGAGTGGAAGAGCTAGAGATGGAGGCTAGGGAGAGGGAGTCTGAGTTCCAAAAATTGAGGGGCGAGGACCATCAGAGGAAGTTAGCTATACAAGAGATAGAGGTGGAAATTGCATCAACACAGGGAGGTAGGGATCCAGTTGGGAACCTTGTTTCATAGGTCGGTGGCTAGGAATATGGAGCTGGCAGGGAAACTAGAAGAGTCTGAGCAGAGGGAACTTAGTGAGAAGACTGAGAAAGAAGCTCTCCGTACTTAGTTAGAGATGGAGGTGATGGATAGAATTCACTTCGAGGAGAAGTGGGAGGATTCCAATGACAGGGTAGATGATCTAGAGGATGAGGTGCGGTGCAAGAGGAGGAAGATGAACAAGATGGGCTATGCTCTACGCACGGCTATGGAGAGGTTGATCGACAGGGTAAATCACTACCCAACTGAGCAAGGACAGACCCGACATACCATAAGTCGGGATATGGTGGCGCGCATTACACAAAAGGAGTATCAGAGCGCCGTGGAGCGTGGGATGTTAGATTGAGTCTAGAGGAAAAATCTCAGTAGTATAGTAGTTTATTATGTGTTGTTAATATGTTGTTGTGATCTTAGTCTTTGTGTAAGCCGTAAAATGATGGTAACCCCAACTTTTGAAAAAATGTTAAAGGGGTAGTAAGCTAGTGTCGTCCCCGTCTTTTGTGATATTAGGGGATAAGTGTTGTCATTTATAGAAGTATGCTAGAGATAACCATATGATGTAATGAGTTGGCATATGAATATAAATGATCTTAATTCCAAAACGTGTTATAATTTTTTTTTTTATTAGGAAATGTCCAAGTAATATAACTAAATGATAAAATGGAAAAATTTTATGATGCAGAAACATGCCGCCCAGACGTAGAGTAACTGCACCAGAAGAATCGGTTAATGATGAGAGAGGACCAGTGGACCCGATACAGAGGCTTGTTGACTTGTTAGGAGAAGCTCTTAGGGGAAGAAACGAACCAGTACCACCCAATCCCCAAGTAGCTCCGGTCGCAAACTTCAAGGACTTTAAGAGCGTAGGACCTCCGAAATTCGTGGGTACTACCGATCCTATCGTAGCACAAACGTGGATCAAGGAAATGGAGAAAGCCTTTGCCATTGCTCGTGTGGGTGAAGACCAGAAAACCGTGTTTGCTACATACATGCTGAGGGGTGAAGCAAACTACTAGTGGGAAGCAAATCAACAGAGAGCGGGAGAAGGAATTTTACCCTGGGAAAGTTTAAGATGTTGTTCTTCAAGAATTACTTCCCGAAGAGCATGAAGAATAGGATGGAGGTAAAATTTCTAGAACTGAAACAAGGAGAGATGACGGTGGCACAGTACGCGGCCAAGTTCAATGAACTCGCACGATTTGCAACACATCAAGTCTACACCGAAGAGAGGAAAGCTCGACGCTTCGAACTAGGACTAAAACCTTGGTTGTTCAACAAGGTGTCGGTCCTTTAAATTGACTCGTTCGTCACATTGTTAGAGAAGGCGATAATTGCTGAGGGAGGTAGCGAGGCATTGAGCCAATACAACAAGGAGAAGAAAAACAAGAATGTAGTGGGAGAAACTCGTGGAGGGAGTAGTTGTGGTGGAAGCCATCTGGGAAAAAGGAAATGGGATAACCGTAACAATAACAACAACAACACCAACAATCTAACCATCAGTCAGTCAGAGGGTTATCAAGGAGGGTTTAAGAAAAGAACTGAAGCTTGTTCGAAATGTGGGAGGAATCATCAAGGGGAGTGCTGGAAGGGACGCAACGTCTGCTACAACTGCGGCCAGGAAGGGCACATTTCACCTAACTGCCCAAAACCGAAAAAGATCAAGGGATGTTTCACGTGTGGCTCAACTGAGCATCAAATCAAGGATTGCCCAAAGAAGGGGAGCAGCGGAGGAAGCGACCAACAAAGAGGGGGCAACAAGCTGATGATCGGCGGACCAACGCAATCCAACCAACCGACTGCCCGAACCTTTAACATGACTGTCCAGGACGCAGTGACTGCAAGGGATGTAGTGTCAGGTATTCTCCCAATCAATAATATAAATGCATATGTATTATTTGATTCGGGCGCTACCTATTCCTTTGTGTCTGAAGAATTTGCTAGGCAACTAAACATAACCCATGAACGCTTAGAAAATTCGTTGAACATAGACGTTGCAAATAAGGAAATAATCCCCATAGAGTTTGTTTACCGAAACTGTCGTGCGAACATTAGAGGACACGAACTAAAGGTAGACTTAATTCTGATTAAACTGGGAGAGTTTGATGTAATATTAGGAATGGATTAGTTATTCAGCCACGCTGTGATAATCAATTATCAAGAGAAGAGTGTGAACCTTCAGGCTTCAAATCAGTCTAAGGTAGTGTTTTATGGTAGTTCATCGCTCAAGCAATCGTGTTGCCTTACGATGATGCAGGCCAAGAAATTGTTAAAGAAAGGATGTGTAGGTTATTTGGCCTATATAGTAGATACTCGGAAAAGGGGGTCGAAATGAAGAATATATCGATAGTCAAAGATTTTCAAGACGTGTTTCCAGACGATCTGCCTAGTCTTCCGCCAAACAGAGAAATCGAATTTATAATAGACTTAGCACCAGGAATAGCACCGATTTCAAAAGCCCCATATCTTATGGCACCAGTGAAAATAAAGGAATTGATGATACAACTGCAACAATTGCTAGATAAGGGTTACATTCGGCCAAGTGTGTCTCCTTGGGGAGCACTGGTGTTATTTATAAAGAAAAAGGATGGATCGATGATGCTCTGTATGGACTATTGGGAATTGAACCGAGTGACGATTAAGAATAGATATCCATTGCCAAGGATAGACGACCTTTTCGATCAATTGAAAGGAGCGAAGTGTTTTTCCAAGATAGACTTACGAACGGGTTATCATCAGTTGAAAGTGCGAGAGGAGGACATACCAAAGACAGCGTTTTGAACACGTTACGGACATTATGAATTTTTAGTGATGTCATTTGGGTTAACTAATGCTCCGGCAGCATTCATGGACTTGATGAACTGAGTTTTCAAGCCATACTTAGATAAGTTTGTAGTAGTGTTTATTGACAACATTTGGATTTATTCAAAAACTAGGGAAGAACACGCCGAACACCTGGAGATGGTATTGGAAGCCTTACAACGGGAAAAGATGTACGCTAAATTTTTGAAATGTGAATTCTGGATGGAGAAGGTTCAGTTTTTAGGACACGTAATAGATCAAAATGGAATTTTCGTGGATCCTGCAAAAGTGGAGGCGGTAAGTAACTGGGAACAACCAAGGATGCCAACAGAAGTAAGAAGTTTCTTAGGTTTAGCTAGGTACTATCGAAGATTCGTCCAAGATTTTTCTATGATAGCAACCCCACTGACCAATCTAACGAGGAAGACGGTGAAGTTCGTATGGACGAATAAATGCGAGGAGAGTTTTCAAGAATTGAAGAGGAGGTTGAGTGAAGCACCTATATTATCATTACCGGATGATACATGAGGATTTATAGTGTATAGTGATGCGTCGCATAGAGGACTTGGTTGTGTGTTAATGTAACATGGCAAGGTCATTGCGTATGCGTCACGATAGTTGAAAGATTTTGAAAAGCGATACCCTACCCATGACTTGGAGTTAGCAGCGGTAGTATTTGCTTTAAAGATTTGGAGGCATTATTTGTATGGAGAAAAATGTGAGATATACACAGACCATAAGAGTCTGAAATATATCTTCACATAGAGGGAGTTGAATATGTGACAAAGAAGGTGGTTGGAATTAATCAAGGATTACGACTGCGAAATTCTTTATCACCCGGGAAAAGCAAACGTAGTAGCCGACGCTTTAAGTAGAAAAGGAAGGGAGAAGTTATTCAATCTGACAACTCAAGAAGAATTAATAAGAGAAATGGAGAAGTTGGAAATAGAGGTGGAAGAACCAAAAGAAGCAGGAGGAAAATTATTCGTGATGGAAGCTCACCCGACGTTACTGGATAGAGTAAAAGAAGCACAAGAGAAGATGAAGAATGTGAGAAGATAAGGAAGAGAATAGTAGAAAATGAGGAGGAAAAGTTCAAAGTAGATAAGGATGGTATATTAAGATTTGAGGGTCGAATATGGGTTCCAGCTATAACCGAACTAAGAGAAGAAATTTTGCATGAAGCACATAATACTACGTACTCTGTTCATCGAGGAGGCACAAAGATGTACCGGGATCTTCGACATCACTTTTGGTGGCCTAATTTGAAAAGAGAAGTTGCAGAATGCGTTAGTAGATGTCTTACTTGTCAAAGGGTCAAATTAGAACATCAAAGGCCTAGTGGACTACTTCAACCGCTAGAAATACCAGAATGGAAATGGGAGTATATTACCATGGACTTCGTGGTTGGACTTTCGATCACACAGAAGGGTTATGATGCCATTTGGGTTATCGTGGACCGACTAACAAAGACAGCTCATTTTTTACCTATCAAGATTCGATTCAGTTTGAACCAATTAGAAAATTTATACGTAAAGGAAATCGTGTCACGACATGGAGTGCCAGTGTCGATTGTCTCCGATCGAGATTCGCGTTTCACGTCAAAATTTTGGAAAAGTTTGCAAGAGCGAATGGGAACTCAGTTGAGATTAAGTACTTCTTATCACCCTCAAACCAACGGACAAAGTGAATGAACCATACAAACATTGGAGGACATTCTTAGAGCTTGCGTGATGGACTTCAAAGGGAATTGGGATGACCATTTACCATTAGTAGAATTCGCTTAAAATAATAGCTATCATGCAAGTATTGGTATGCCGCCATATGAAGCTCTTTACGGGAGAAAGTGTAGAACACCATTATGTTGGGACGAAGTTGGAGAATAACGACTTTTGGGACCAGAATTAGTTCAACAAACGACTAACGTGGTAGCAACAATAAGGGTCAGATTGGTAGCAGCTCAAGATCGCCAAAAGAAATACGCCGATTTGCATCGTCAGAGCCGAGATTTTGAATTCGAAAGTTTTGTGTTTTTGAAGGTCTATCCCTGGAAAGGAAAGATCATATTCAGGAATAAAGGGAAATTGAGTCCGAGATTCATAGGACCGTTCAAAATTTTGAAACGAGTGGGCGAAGTGGCATACAAAGTGGCATTACCACCTGAAATTGGAACACATCCATAATGTGTTTAACATTTCGGTGTTACGCCCTTACAAGCCCGACTACAGACACGTGATCTCCTATGAGCCTATTCAAGTAGAGAAAAATTTAACGTATGAGGAAACTCCTATTCAAATACTAGATAGAAAGGAGCAAATGTTGAGGAATAAAATTATATCTTCTGTAAAGGTGGTTTGGCGAAACCACGATACCGAAGAAGCCACGTGGGAATTAGAGGATAAGATGCGTAGGGATTATCCCCATTTATTTGAGTAACTTTGTACAATTCCGAGGATGGAATTTTTATAAGGGGGGGGGGGAGGATGTAATACCCTCGAATTTTAATAAATTATAATATGGAGAATAAAGATTTGTTTGTATATTTATTTGAATATATATATATATATATATATATATATATATATCGACATGTGTTGTGATGAGCATTTTAATTGATTAAGCCGATGATAATTAAACAATGAGGTAAAAGTAATGAGAAGCTTAGTTTAAACTTATGGAATTATGCCTAGTGTGGCAAGATGATGAATTGAGAAAATATTAATCTAACTAATGATGGAATTAATTAGTATTACTAATAAGTAAATTATTTCATAATGAGGTTGATTTATTTGTTATTCGTTAATTATCATGAATAATAGTGTGTGAAGAGGAATCATATATAATAAGGTTTTTCATTTAACATAAAGTGAGGTGTGACATTGTAATGAAAATAATTATTATATAACACTATGTGACAAAACTAAGCTTGACTTAGGTAATTGACCAAGTTGTATAAAAAGTCTTATGTGACATATTGATGTGTGTGGGAATAATTCAATGGGTATTTTAAACCTATGAGAGAAAGTAACTTGATTAAATAAATAAATTAATAATAAGTAGCATTGGTACACAATTAAATTATATCCTAGTCTAGAATAATTATTACTTGAAATAAATCAATGTACATGAATTATATGATTTTATGTGTAATATATGAGTGGGTGTATTTGTATGCTCTAGTGTGAACAAAGGGTAAAATGAACCTAAGTGTGCTACTAAAGTGCTGAGAATTGGTGGTGTCCCAAATTGAGAGTCACTCTATTTCTCCTTCACGTTATAGGCCATTGGCCTAGTCCCTCATTACCAACCCCATAGCTAGCAAATCATGGAGGAGGGAGTGGGCTACTTAGTACCCTTCCACCAAATCCTCCACAACCATTAGCTTCTTCTCCATTCCAATGGTTTGATTTATTGTACAAAACCAAATTGGTCACAAGCTTGCCTATAAATAGAGCCCTTCTCATTCATAAACATGTTGCTAAATTCTCTGAGAAAAATTCTAATGTGTGAGAGTGTGGTTGGGCTAAGCTTACATAATCTGCAAATTGAAGCTAGAGTAGCAATTCAACTTCAGAAAAGGTAACCTTTCCTCTAGATGTTCATACACTCAAGCTTTGCAAAGTTCTTAGAAAAACACTTGTTTGAGTTGAAATGTTTATGGTTGAAACATGTTAGAATCTGTAAATTTATGTTAGATATTGTTAATGTGGTCAAAAACGAATTCAATGAAGGTTAAACGAAGTAAAACGATCAAGTAACGAATCCATCATGAGGAGAATTTCTACATGTGTTAAACTTTGGAAAAATGGCAAAAATCTTGAATTGATCCTTGAAATTAATTGTTTGTATGTGTAGGAATGTTAGAAGCATGCTAGGAGTGTTATGTAGCAAGTTTATAGCAATTATACATTATTACATTGTTGCTTGGATGAGAATTGGGTGGAAAATTTCACAAAAAAAATCCGAACAACAAACAGGGATACCCGCCGTGTTTTAGTTAGGGGACACTTTACGGGGGTCCTACGAGGGAAGTCTTGTAACAACTAAAGAAGTTTGCTTTGTTGTTTGATGCAAGAAATCTTAACTTCACTTAAATTCAAGAACATACATACTCCTTAAACATGTATTCAATGTATGTTACAAGTTGTTTAGTAGGTTTGAAGTTAAATCATAACCTTTTTAAAGAAAAGTTAAAAGATAAAAACCATGTTTATAAAACCTTACGCCTTTTTGAATCTAACCCATTCAGTATATGTTTATAGCTTGGTTAGTCTCGTAAATACATATGAAATATGAACTTAACATACCTTGCATGTATAGATTGATAGTCATGACATCTTAGTGATTGAAAACCAATTGAGATGACAAACTCTATGAATTATATTGTGAACTTAGGAACAATTAGAATATGATGCATATGCCTCTAGAGATATTCGACATGTTCACGCATCTAGTTAACCATTGTTATTGTTAATGTGGTCAAAAACGAATTCAATGAAGGTTAAACGAAGTAAAACGATCAAGTAACGAATCCATCGTGAGGAGAATTGCTAAATGTGTTAAACTTTGGAAAAATGGCAAAAATCTTGAATTGATCCTTTAAATTAATTGTTTGTATGTGTAGGAATGTTAGAAGCATGCTAGGAGTGTTATGTAGCAAGTTTATAGCAATTATACATTATTACATTGTTTCTTGGATGAGAATTGGGTGGAAAATTTCACAAATATCCGAACAAGGACTTATCAGGATACCGCCGTGTTTTTTTAGGACTTACACGCCCCTACGAGGGGTCCTGAAAGCATAAATGCCCATTTGGGGAGGGGGGGGGGTGCTGTAACAACTAAAGAAGTTTGCTTTGTTGTTTGATGCAAGAAATCTTAACTTCACTTAAATTCAAGAACATACATACTCCTTAAACTTGTATTCAATGTATGTTACAAGTTGTTTAGTAGGTTTGAAGTTGAATCATAACCTTTTTAAAGAAAAGTTAAAAGATAAAAACCATGTTTATAAAACCTTACTCCTTTTTGAATCTAACCCATTCAGTATATGTTTATAGCTTGGTTAGTCTCGTAAATACATATGAAATATGAACTTAACATACCTTGCATGTATAGATTGATAGTCATGACATCTTAGTGATTGAAAACCAATTGAGATGACAAACTCTATGAATTATATTGTGAACTTAGGAACAATTAGAATAGGATGTATATGCCTCTAGAGATATTCGACATGTTCACGCATCTAGTTAAACATTATTATAAATTATGCAATCATGTGTAGAAAGAAGTTGTTTGGCAATATTATGTGGTATAATGAATAATATGGCTAGTTGATTGATGTAATGAACTCTTTTAACTTTGAAAGGGGGAAATGTATGAGTAACTTTAATAAAGGGTCAAAACTAGCTTAAAGGTTCGTTAATATGTGAAACAACTTAAAAATACGTAAGGTAAGAGGTATTTTGAAAATACAAAGGATGAGCATATGGTACAAAAGACTTTAAAGGTAAAATCAATGTGAGTTACGCATCTATTAGTTTGAATGTGTGTAGCCTGCATGAATTTAGATATATGTGATGGAAGTATGTGAAAATGCATATCAAGTATATATGACTAATGAATACATATACATACATATATAGGATATCGTAGTTCATTGAAGTGATATTACGCTTTAAGTGGTAATCAACGCTAAAGGCAAATCTCCTAACTCTCACAACTTTGGATTTTGTGCGAGTTCTCTAACTTCCATTGATTCACATATTGAATACAAGTTATCTAAATTCTTTACATGGTACATTGTATATATTCGAATTTATTAACATACTTATATTGTGCAAATGTCTATTACTATTCGAAAATCAATTACTTTGACATTATTGTGAGCATTAGACTTATTGTTCTTAAAGTACATTATAAAAGTTGTCTAAACCTTTGATTCAGTTAGACTGTTATCATACGTTAGAAAGCTATCCAAACCAATTGACTTGGTGCGGACTCTTGAAAATCTACTAAGATGAACAACCCTCTTAAAAAGGGAAATTTATATTGTTGGGAACCGCACGCGTGCATTACACAAGTATGATTAAATGTTATGCATAACGTAGGGAACCTTAAATGATCATTGTTGTACTCGTTTATCATGGATTGCAGTATAATACTGTTAATTCTAGTAAGAGTTCCTAGTCTTTAACGACTACTCAATGTTCATTCTTATTGAACCTCAAAATAATTAAACCTTGAAATATTATTGATATCCTTCAATCTTTAGTGACATTTATCAAACACTTTTGATATTTCTTGATATCCATGAACTACCATTTACTGTTATACCCTTGAAGATTCAAATGCTATAACTGTTCATTCATTTTGCTATATCACTTGCTGGGCAAACTTGTTGCTCATTCTTGCTTCCCTAAAAACCTTACACTTAAGGCAGAGCAATGTGATACCTCGGGAAAGGACAAGGGGAAGGGCAAGGCTACGGAGTAGCTTAGTTCTTTAAGAGTATTAGTATTATTATTTCTATGCGTATTATGATGTATTAAGGATGATTAATTATGTTTAAGTTTAATCACTGGATTGTTGTAGTAATGGTTACAAAACCTTGGGACGCGAATATTTATATTATATCAGTGTAAATTATTCTATTATTCCGTTGTTGATGATTTTGGTGTGATGTTAGAATTAACACGTGGCGAACCAAATTCAAGATACGAGTGTCTGAATTTGGGGGCGTCACAGGATATTCTAACAGAATAATAAAGAATGAAATAACAGAAGAATTTCACTAAGTATAGGTAGTCACTGATATCTGAGTTATTCCAATGAATAATAAATAATAGAATAACAAAAGTTCTCTTCATGAATACAAAAGAAATAATACCCCTTACCGTAAAAGAAACTGAATATAAGAGTAGGGAAGTAGTAGAATACTTTTCTATAGTTTCTCTATAATTTCTCTCTCTAGAGTTTCAGTGAATTCGTAAGAAATAATGAAGGAATGAACTTCTATTTATAGGAGAATGGACTGAATAATAACTAATTCATGAACGGTCCAGATTGATTTACTTTTAAACGGACGATCCATATTGATTTACTATTAAAACTTAAAGCAACGATCCATACTTATTTACTATTAAAACTTTAAACTAGCGATCCATATTGATTCACTATTATAACTTTCCACCAGCGGTCCATATTGATTTACTATTATAACTTCAACCAACGGTCTGAAAAATTAGCACATCTCCTCATGGAATAATATTGTACCCAAAAATGATTTGAACCGAAAAGAAATATATTTTACAGGTGATCAATAGTACCCCGTCAATAGTAACTCGTTAATAGTAACTCATGAATAGTAACTCATGAATAGTAACTCGTGAATAGTAACTCATGAATAGTAACTTGTGAATAGTAACTCATGAATAGTAACTTATGAATAGTAACTCATGAATAGTAACTCATGAATAGTAACTCGTGAATAGTAACTCATGAATAATAACTTGTGAATAATAACTCGTGAATAGTACTCCGACATGAAAAGTGCCCCGAATACCCGATTGAACAATATAACATCCAGACATCAATTATACTAACATAAATAAGTCCAACACAATGGAACTATAAAATTCATCTTTAATTAACACGAACTTATTCATCATTAATATTATAATTCACAATATTTAACAACCACGTCGTTCCCAGGAAAGATGGGGCTTTCCGATAAGGATTTCTCCTTATTGGCGCACAATTAGGTGACCAAACCTCTCCTTGACAGAACTTCTAGACATTGTCAATATTAAAAATAATAATATGAATAACTTTGCCGTCTCGGTCATTGAATTAATAATATATCATATTATGCAAATGATACTGTAACAATAATTGAATCAATAATATGAGAAATATGATGCAGCAATTACTGTAGCAATAATTGAGTATAACTAAGTGACTTCTCACGTACGCATCAATAATCAATATCGTGTGCTACTGTGCAACTACGCGTATTACTGTACTTTTAACACCGGGTGTTTCAACAGTTAATGGTAAAACTTCCGCCGTTATTTTCATAAAGTATTTTTGTCGTTTTCTCAATCCGATAATAATTCTTTTGCGGGGACCACCAATGATTGTACCTTCGTACGGATATTCCCCGACTAAAAGAATATTCCCCGACCAATCGAATATTATATAACCACTTGCTTACTTTGCAAAATTTGTAAATATTACCCACAACTATAACATTACATCAAATCAACACCATAATAAAAAAAAATTATTTCGAGAAAATTAAATCTTTATTCATAAAATCTGGGGTCTCACAGTAAGTATTGACTCTAAGGTTATAATGGAACCCTTTGTTATTTAAATTGACTGTCTTATCTCTTTGGTTGGCACAATATGGTTTGGTTAAATATATTCATGATTAATGATTCTCGTTAAGACATTAGTGATGATTTTGGTAATCTACATGACACTGAAAGGAGGATTGTAGATTTATACCTAAATATATTGACATGTGATTATGGGTTTCGACTGCATAAGTTGTGCGTAGAATAGACATATATATATGCGCCACGTGTGACCTAATTGAGAACTTATGCCTAAATCATTTTTAGGTTAATTCGCATAGACATGTGTAGGATTATCACCTAGCTTAGACGTTCTTGTATGTTTTATTCCCTATCGGGTGGAACTGGAGAGAATATGTTTGTGCATACCTCGACAGAGGTGTATGAGCACTTGTGTGTTCTCGATCGACAAATTGTCGTGACCATTAAGACCAAAGAGAGAAGGGTAGGTAGTTTGATGAAGCATATCACGCCAGGTGTTCGACAGAATGCCTGTGTGGGGTGAAGTTGTAACCTTAGCTTGTAATTCCTTCGATTACCATTCGTTATCCATTTACTTACTTTGATAATTAGTTATAACTAGATTAATCACACTTCCATTTATTGTTGTTCGAATAAGACTTTAGCGATACAAAGTCGGTAATTAGTAAATATTAGTGATAGTTCATCGTGGGTTCAACACTTTCCTTATCACTTTATTACTTATTAGACCGCGTATACTTGCGTATTTTTAGTGATTGGTTTTCCGACCAACATTAGGCGCACCAAAGTTTCCCATGTTCGGGATGTTCATACTTAGTCGGGAATCTGAACCAAAAAAATTATGTTGGATACAATAAAGTTCTATCATGTTCAACAATATTTTTAAATCTATGTCTAGCCGATTCAAATAGCATAGACGACTTTTTAATTAACATATACATACTGGAAACCAATAAGTATGTATCAACATGTGATTAAATACAATGATTATTCAAGTGAGGTCACTTTTATAACCATGCTTAGAAATTAACGAACATAATAAATATCATGGTCTACAATAATAGAGTTAAAGAACTTGTACAACATATTATAGTTCAATAATGTACTTATACAGAATCATTGCATAAGTATATACAAAGGTTAAGATACTTGAATAATGAAAAAGAATAGTTCAGATACTAGCTTACACATGTCCATTGCATAAAGTAAATGCAAAGGGAAGATACTTGCATGATCAGATGCTTACACAACTTAGCTTTATCTTTTATATCGAGACCTATCATTAATAAGATCATTCTGTTGATTAGAATAATATATCGTAACACACAGTACTGCAATTTGTAGTCAACACATAACCTAATCACATTATCACATAATTATAATAGTCATTGGGACATAAACAAACACTTATACAGACAAACTATATAAGTCAAGATCAATTTTTGAAGCATTTCGGTGTACCGACGGCTTTATCGGGTAATTATCGAGTCTAAAACTCTATAATTCAATATTCGTTTAGATATTTTAAATATTAGTCGTATTATTTTTCAGTGGCTTAAAATAATTTTTAAACAATTATTATAATTTATCATGATTTTTCAAACAATGGAATCATTTTTAAATAATTACTATTAATATTTTAATATTAATGTATTATTCACCAAAATATTAAAAGTCCTTAATTATAACTTAAAATATTTTTAAACCATTTATATCCTTTTTAAATGATTTATAAATCAATAAAACCATTTTTAAACTATTTATATAATATAATTATTAAATAAATTTAATATCATTTAATATTAAATTATTAATAGTATTTACCTTAAAATATTAAAAGTTAAATTTAATAACTGAAAATAATTTTAAACTATTTATTTTTATTTAAAATGATTTTTATATTATTAAAATCAATTTTAATTTATTTATTTAATATAATTATTAAATAAATCTATTATCATTAATATTAATTAATTAATGAAATTTGCCTTAAAATATTAAAAATTATGTTTTATAACTTAAAATATTTTTAAATACATTAATATCATTTAAAATAATTTTTAATATAATAAAATTATTTTTAATCAACTTATTTAATACATTTATTAAATAAATTAAATAGCAATAATATTCAAATAAATATTAATTTTAATGAAAATATGTCAAATTATTAAAAGTTAATTTTATAACTTCAAATAATTTTTAAAACTAATTTTGTAATTTTTATAAATTTATTTCTATTTTTAAATGATTTTAGGAAATTTAATTAAATAAAATTAAATAAACTATCGCTATAGCTTTTAGCGAGAGAAAGTGTAGCCTTTGGTGTTCTTGAGCCTCAAGAACATTCAAAGTCAGTGAACAAGGGACTATGTTTGACCAAGAATAAATCTCTGATCAATGTGTTTCTGGGCTAGACAATGATCATATATGGTAGTATATATGTAATACTACAAGTAACAACAATTAACAAGGTCATACAACATCACAGCTGTGACGCCCCCAAAATTAGGTATACATCACCCATCTTGGGTCATCAGATACATGGTACAAAATTCAAATACAACTTACTAATACAACTATCGTGTACAATACGACAAAACATAACTGTGAGTTTAAATACAATTATTGTCTACTAGAGATTATACAAACTCAAAAGGAGTCCTCATTACAATTATTAACACACTATTTCACGAGAATAGTGAGGACTACTAATGCTATCCCTCCGGACCGTCACTCCGCTCCCCGACTAGTCCCCTCGCTAAGTTCTCATTTTCAAGAAGAACGGTGAAAAAAGGGTGAGCTCAACTAGCCCAAAGAAGAAATATTATGACTAAGATAATGCAGAATAAATTATCATTAGTCTCCAACAATGTTAAACCGATAAAATATAATAGACATCAAGTTTAGCTGCATGAACAAGCAATCCATTAAAAGAGTCAAGTAGAAAATAAAATCTACTATCTTTTATGATTAAAAGGTTTTTTCATCTTTGTTATCATTTGAGACTCAACAATAAATATTCCACATCATCGAATCATCCCTGCACTACGGCCAATGATATTCTTTAGTATCACGACCACAATTATCCATGCACTACGGGCCAAGAATATTTGTGTATTCATTAGTGGTCATGATCATGCCAACAATCGTCCCATCAATGTACTACGGGCCAATGAGGACTTTTACCACATCATTTGTAACATTACGCTTATGATTACACCGAATAATCCACAGTCATAATAATCATACCAAGTCCATCTATGCACTACAGCCACGAGATGTCTTTTTCAACATAATATAAACATGAGGATGATGACAATGATATAAGAATTCAATAAAACAAGTTCAAGAATTAATTTGTCCAAGAACTACTAATGTCCAAATTGTCAACATGATACTGCTTTGTAGAGTAAAATTCAAGAATGATCAGAAGAATATTTCCATGAAAAGATAATGGATGAAGCGCAAATATCAATGATATTCTACTAATTTCATGGAGTATAGAAGTCAAAACTTTAACCAACTGAGTATAATAAAGAACGGAATAACAAAAGAAATCACCATGCATGCGGTACTTCGCATAGACAGGTTATTCCAACAGAATACTAAATAACGGAACGTGTCGTGCGAAATTACGCGCACAAGCTGGGATGTTCCAACAGAATAATAAAGAATGGAATAACAATGAAATCACCATGCATGCGGTACTCAGACAGACGAGTTATTCCAGCAGAATACTAATAAGGATAGAATTAGGTGCGGCGTAAAAGCGCATGCATGTGAGGATATTCAACAGAATAATAATAAAAAAGCGGAACCGGTCCCTGCCAAAAACGCATTGACATGATATTCCAGCGAGTAATAATAAAGACGTTATCGTCCCGGCGTAAAATGCATGTGAACGAGGATATTATCAGCAGAATGTAATAGTAAAGACGAAATGATAGAAGAATGTCGCCAAGTATAGGGTAGACCGCGTATACAGGTTATTCCAACAAAATAATAAGCAATGGAATAACAACAGTTCTCTTCATGAATAAGAAAGAATAACACCCCTTACCGTAAAAGAAACTGAATATAAAAGTAGTTAAGTAGTAGAATACTTTTCTTCTATCTCTCTATAGTCTCTCTCTAAGTTTCTCTCTCTAGAGTTCAGTGAATTCGTAAGAAAATAATGAAGGAATGAGCTTCTATTTATAGGAAAATGGAATGCATAGTAACTAATCCATGAACGGTCCAGATTGATTTACTTTAATCTGACGGTCCATATTTAAAGCAAAATCTTTTTAATAAAATATAATATATTCTATTTATAATCTAATAAAACGAATAACTTTATAAAACATTTTATTATGCAAATACTATGCAGGCACTATGCAAACACTATGCATAATAAAATATAATATATTCTAATTATTGTCTAATAAAACAGATAGCTTTATAAAAGTATTCTATTTTATATAAAAAGTTTTTACTGTGCAAAACACTATGCAACACTATGCATAATAGAATATAATATATTCTATTTATAGAATAACTTTATAAAAGTATTCTGTTTTATATAAAAAGATTTTTTGTAATATTACATTAATAATACCAACAAAACTGAGTGACTTATCACGTAAGCATCAATAATCAATATCGTGTGCTACTATGCAACCACGCGTATTACTGTTCTTTTAACACCGGGTGTTTCAACAGTTAACGGTAAAACTTCCGCCGTTATTTTCATAAAGTATTTTTGTCGTTTTCTCAATCTGACAATAATTCCGTTGTGGGGTCCACCAATGATTGTGTCGTTGTACTAATATTCCCTGTTAAAACGAATATTCCCCGACCAATCGAATATTATATAACAACTTGCGTACTTTGCAAAATTTATAAATATTACCCACAACTATTATATCAATTTCACTCCATAATATTCAAAATTAATATTTATAAAAAAATCATCTTTATTCAAAAAGTTGGGGTTTTACAATCTCCCCTTCTTATGAAATTTCGCCCTCGAAATTAGGGTACGTACCTGGTATGTCGAAGAGGTAAGGATACCTTGATTTCATTTCAGATTCTAACTCCCAAGTCATTTCCTCAACATCGTGGTTTCTCCACAAAACTTTGACTTGAGGTATAACCTTGGTGCGTATAATATGTTCCTTCTTATCCAAGATTTGAACAGGAACCTCTTCATACGTCAAATCTTCCGCTATTTCGTCCGGTTCCAACTCAATAATGTGGTTCGGGTCTTCCACATATTTACGTAACATGGATATGTGAAAAACGTTATGAACACGAGATATACTTGGCGGTAAAGTGAGTTTATAGGCCACAGTTCTTACTCGATCAAGGATTAAAAATGGGCCGATGAATCAAGGATTAAGCTTTCCTCTCTTTCTAAATCTTGTAACTCCTTTCCATGGAGCAACACGTAACAACACATGATCTCCTATATCGAATTCCACGTCCTTTCGATGAAGATCAGCATAACTCTTTTGTCGATCTTGTGAGATTTTTATACGTTGCCGGATCGTTTAAATCTTTTTCGTAGTCATACGTACCAACTCTGGTCCCAACAACATTGCTTCACCCACCTCATCCTAGCATACTGGAGAACGACATTTTCTTCCATACAACGCTTTGAATGGAGCCATGCCAATACTTGCTTGATAACTGTTGTTGTAGGAAAACTCCACCAATGGTAAGAACTTGTCCCAACTTCCCTTGAAATCAAAGACACAGAGTCTTAATAGATCTTCAAGAGTTTGAATAGTCCTCTCTGACTATCCGTCCGTCTGAGGATGATATACCGAGCTAAATCGTAAATCTGTGCCCATAGCTTTTTGCAAACTAACCCAAAATCGTGAAGTGAATCTTGGGTCTCGATCAAAAACTATGGATATTGGCATACCATGCATTCTTACAACCTTGTTTATGTACATACGAGCAAGACGTTCAAGTGTATAAGTTTCTCGTATCGGTAAGAAATGAGCAGACTTGGTCAATCTATCAACAATGACCCAAATCGCATCTATGCCTTGAGAAACTTTGGGAAGACCAGTAACGAAAACCATAGTAATGTTCTCCCACTTCCATTCTGGAATTTCAAGTGGTTGCAATGGACCTTTTGGTACTTGATGCTCCGCCTTGACTCGTTGACATGTTAGACACCTTGAGATAAACAACGCTATCTCTCTCTTCATATTTCCCCACCAAAATGTATGTCGAAGATCATGATACATTTTGGTACTCCTAGGATGGATTGCAAACGGTGTGTTGTGCGCCTCCATCATGATTTTATACATTAAATCAGGGTCGTTAGGAACACAAAGTCTGGAGTTGACTCGAAGTATTCCTTCTTCATCGATTCTTGTTTCCGGCATTGCACCTTCTTGCACTTTCTTCTTCATACGCATCAGCTCCGGATCAGA
Source organism: Panax quinquefolius (assembly GCA_020205615.1). NCBI lineage: Eukaryota > Viridiplantae > Streptophyta > Magnoliopsida > Apiales > Araliaceae > Panax > Panax quinquefolius. The sequence continues at coordinate 113,014,774 of CM035160.1, read as the reverse complement.
ACTCGAGCAAACTTTAATTTTATCAATTAAAGTCGGTTCTACTTGTATATTTGCCATCATCATGTGGGTCCTTGGAGTCTTTATCTCTATCTCCATCCTTTGCAAGTCATACAAAATGGGCCTTTGCATTGACAATATTGCACTTGTACCCGCATATGATCTTCTACTCAATGTGTTAGCTACCACGTTCGCTTTTCCAAGATGGTATTGGATGGTATGATCATAATCTTTCAATAGTTCAAGCCAACGTCGTTGTCGCGTGTTGAGTTCCTTATGAGTGAAGAAATATTTGAGGCTTTTATGATCCGTAAAGATCTCCACTTTCTCCCCATACAAGTAATGCCTCCAAAATCTTTAGTGCGAAGACAACAGCTGCCAACTCTAGATCATGAGTAGGATAATTCCTCTCATATTCTTTGAGTTGTCGTGAGGCATAGGCTATGACTTTTCCATGTTGCATGAGAACACATCCTAACCCTTTGCCCAAAGCATCACTGTAGATGACAAATCCCTCCGAACTAGATGGTATTGTCAGAACAGGTGCTGAAATGAGTCTCCTCTTGAATTCTTGAACACTTTTCTCATATTCCTCGCTCCAACCGAACTTTGTATCTTTCCGAGTGAGCTGAGTTAGTGGAGTAACGATTCGAGAAAACCCTTCTACGAATCTCCGATAATAACCAGCTAAGCCGAGAAAGCTACGTACTTCGGTCACTGATTTAGGTTGCTCCCAACTTTGAATAGCTTCAATCTTTGCTGGGCCAACAGATATTCTATGACTTGATACCACGTGCCCAAGGAATGCTACATCCTCAAGCCAGAACTCACATTTCTTCAACTTGGCATAAAGCTTATATTCACGAAGTTTTTGGAGTATCAGCCTCAAGTGTTGCTCATGATCTTCACGACTTTTGGAATAAATAAGGATGTCATCAATAAAGACGACCACAATGTGATCTAAATATTCCTTGAATACTCGGTTCATCATATCCATGAAGGCAGCAGGACCATTAGTCAATCCAAAGGACATGACTAGGAATTCATAATGCCCGTACCGAGTTCTGAAAGCCGTCTTTGGAATGTCATCGGTTCTAATCTTTAATTGGTGATATCCGAAACGAAGATCAATCTTTGAAAAGAATTTGGCTCCTCTTGGTGGTCAAACAGTCATCAATACGTGGCAATGGATACCTATTTTTGATGGTGACATGATTCAACTCCCGATAATCAATACAAAGTCGCATAATCCCATCTTTCTTCTTCACGAATAGAACAGGAGCCCCCCAAGGAGAAGTACTAGGATGAATAAAGCCAATGTCTAACAATTCCTGCAGTTGAGTTTTTAACTCACGAAGTTCAATAGAGCCATTCGATATGGGGATTTAGAAATGGGTTTTGTACTAGGGTTCAAGGTCGATACAAAATTCAATTTCACGCCCGGGGTAGGCAGGGGAAGTTCTTCAGGTGGAAAACGTCGGAAATTCATTAACAATAGAAATATTATTCAAAACTGACGTATTTTTGTTTAGATCTGTGACATGAGCTAAGAAAGCTTGACATCCGTTTTTCAATAAACGAATAGCTTTATGGCTTGAGATGACAGTGATTGATTTTAATGGTTTGGTTGCTTGAATTCGCATAATAGGTCGATTAGGAATATGAAAGCTAACAACCTTATGAAAACAATAAATTTTTGCATGATGAGTAGTTAACCAATCAATCCCTAGAATTACATCAAATGCAAGTATTTTTAATGCAATAAGATCGACAGGTAATGTGTGGGTACCAACTTGAACCAAACAAGACTTATAAATCGTGGATGTAACGAAGGTTTCTCCCAACGGAATTTCCATAGATAAGTCAAAGTCTAATTCCTCCGGAGTCAAATTTAATCGTTGAGCGCAAGTAGGAGAAATAAAAGAATGGGTAGAACTGGTATCAAATAAAGTGTAGACTTCGCTAGAGTTTATGATAAGCTTACCCGTGATGACCTCATTCGGGTTCCTTGCTTTCTGGGAGGTCACAACAACGCGCTCCTTGCACCACCGGCTTTGACTTTTCTGGGACAGCCTTTGGTGCCTCCATCCTAGCTGAATTTGTCTTCGGTGAATGACAAAATCGGGCTAAGTGACCTTCTCTTCCACAATTATAACATGCTTTGGACGGCATCACGCAATTTGGACTGTTGTGTCCCTCCCCTCCGCATTTGAAGCATATGATAGGTGGTCTTTCTCCTTCCATAACAATGGTTGCTGGTTCTGACGTCTTTCCATCATTGTTGAATCTCCTCTTCTTGAAATGTCCATTCTTATTGTTTTGCCTCGATTACCACCGAAATGGTTACCATTTCGGCCCGTTGATTCCCTCCACGCTTGTTGTCACCGCTCGATGACTGCTCTCACTAGTATTATCATTTTGTCGGCTGCTCTCTTTTGGTTGCGTTGACTCGTTATCGCGCTCCACCAACTGAGCCCTATTTATAACATCTGAATACAAACACAGTTTATGAGAAATAAGATGTTGACGTATCTCCGGCTTCAAACCTCTTAAAAACATTCGCGCCATTCTCTCTTCATTATCCAACAAGTGGGTCGCAAACCGGGATAACTCCGCAAATTTTTCCTCGTATTGCGACACGGTCATATTATTTTGCTCCAATTTGATAAACTCCACCTCCTTCATGTGTCGTTGAACAGCTCTTGGAACTTCTCCCAAGACATCTTCAGTACGGCAGGTTGAGTACGTTTTACCGATTCCCACCAGTAATCTGCCTCTCCGCGTAACATAAAGGCGGCAAAGGGAACCTTTTGCTCCTCGGAGCATCCCAATACATCAAATATCTTGGTGATCTGCTTTATCCATGCTTCCACCATAAGTGGTTTTCGCTCTCCCTTGAACTCCAGTGGTTCCAGCTCCTTGAACTGTTTAGCGGTGACCGCCCGAGAGTTTCCAGCGTTTCCACCTACATTTTGGACAAGAGCCGCTCTCGCCTGATGTTGCTAAAGCCTCTGAACAATCCATCATTCATCATTTGGTCAGTGTTGTTGTTTGCATGAGGATTGTCCCCTTCCTGATACACATTCTCCTGATTATTGATATGTGGAGACTCAACGGTCTCTTGTGCTCCATTGTTATTCTCAACATTTTCGGATGTCATTTTCAGATACTGCCACAAAACAAAGGTTAATTGACATGTAACATAATATCTCTAAACTCTGACCAACCAATTTAAATACAAAATAAATTTAAGTAGGTCATACTAGCGAAGGAATTCCCCGTCTCTCCCCTCCTAGTTCTAGTCTCACATCTTAGCCAGGGATCATATCCCTAAGCTTTGATACCAACTGTGACGCCCCCAAAATTAGGTATACATCACCCATCTTGGGTCGTCAGATACATGGTACAAAATTCAAATACAACTTACTAATACAACTGTCGTGTACAATACGACAAAACATAACTGTGAGTTTGAATACAATTATTGTCTACTAGAGATTATACAAACTCAAAAGGAGTCCTTATTAAAATTATTAACACACTATTTCATAGAATAGTGAGGACTACTAATGCTATCCTCTGGACCGTCACTCCGTTCCCCGACTAGTCCCTACTATGTTCTCATTTCCTGAAGAGAACAATGAAAGAAAGGGTGAGCTCAACTAGCCCAGTAAGAAATATTATGACTAAAATAATGCAGAATAAATTATCATTAATCTCCAACAATGTTAAATGGATAAAATATAATAGACATCAAGTTTAACTGCAGCGGAACAAGCAATCCATTAAAAGAGTCAAGTAGAAAATAAAATCTACTATCTTTTATGATTAAAAAGGTTTTTCATCACTGTTATCGCTGAGACTCAGCTTAATAAATATTCCACATCATCGAATCATCCCTGCACTAGGGCCAAGGATATTCTTTAGTATCACGACCACAATTATCCATGCACTACGGGCCAAGAAAATTTGTGTATTCATTAATGCTCATGATCATGCCAACAACTGTCCATCAATGCACTACGGGCCAATGAGGACATTTACCACATCATTTGTAACATTACGATCATGATTACACCAAATAATCCCTGGTCATAATCATACCAAGTCCATCTATGCACTACAGGCCACAGATGACTTTCAACATAATATAAACATGAGGATGATGACAATGATATAAGAATTCAATAAAACAAGTTCAAGAATTAATTTGTCCAAGAACTACTAATGTCCAAATTGTCAACATGATACTGCTTTGTAGAGTAAAATTCAAGAATGATCAGAAAAATATTTCCATGAAAAGATACTGGATGAAGCGCAAATATCAAGGATATTCTACTAATTTCATGGACTATAGAAGTCAAAACTTTAACCAACTGAGTATAATAAAGAATGGAATAACAAAAGAAATGACCATGCATGCGGTACTTCGCATTGACAGGTTATTCGAACAGAATACTAAATAACGGAACCAGATCATGTGAAATTCGCACCAAGCGGGATGTTCCAGCAGAATAATAAAGAATGGAATAACAATAGAAATCACCATGCATGCGGTGCTTCAGATGTAGACAAAGTTATTCCAACAGAATACTAATAAGGATGGAATCAGTAAAGGCATAAAACGCATGCATGTGAGGATATTCCAACAGAATAATAATTAGAGCGAAACCAGTGCCGTGTAAAAAACGCACGCATGGATATTCCAATGTAATAATAAAGGCGGAATCAGTCCGGCGAAAGCGCATTGCATGTGATATTCCAAATGTAATAGTAAAGACGGAATGATAGAAGAATGTCGCCAAGTATAGGGTAGACCGCGTATATAGGTTATTCCAACAGAATAATAAGCAATGGAATAACACTTGTTCTCTTCATGAATAAGAAAGAATAACACCGCTTACCATAAAAGAAACTGAATATAAAAGTAGTTAAGTAGCAGAATACTTTTCTTCTATCTCTCTATAGTCTCTCTCTATAGTTTCTCTCTCTAGAGTTCGTTGAATTTCGTAAAGAAAATAATGAAGGAATGAGCTTCTATTTATAGGAAAATGGAATGCATAGTAACTAATCCATGAACGGTCCAAATTGATTTACTTTTTAATCGACGGTCCATATTTAAAAGCAAAATCTTTTAAATAAAATATAATATATTCTATTTATAATCTAATAAAACGAATAACTTTATAAAAGATTTTACTATGCAAAATACTATATCTGAGCACTATGCAAACACTATGCATAATAAAATATAATATATTCTAATTATTGTCTAATAAAGCAGATAGCTTTATAAAAGTATTCTATTTTATATAAAAAGTTTTTACTATGTAAAACACTATATAACACTATGCATAATAGAATATAATATATTTTATTTATAGAATAACTTTATAAAAGTATTATTCTTTTTATATAAAAGATTTTCAGTATTATTACATTAATAATACCAAAGCAAAACCGAGTGACTTATAACGTAAGCATCAATAATCAATATCGTGTGCTACTATGCAACCACGCCAGACATCGTATTTTTTTTTACACCGGTGTTTCAACGATTAACGGTAAAACTTCCGCCGTTATTTTCATAAAGTATTTTTTGTCGTTTTTCAATCCGACAATAATTTCATTGCTAGGGTCCACCAATGATTGTGCCGTTGTACTAATATTCCTGTTAAAAGCGAATATTCCTGACCAATCAAATATTATATAACAACTTACGTACTTTGCAAAATTTATAAATATTACCCAAAACTATTATATCAATTTCACTCCATAATATTCAAAATTAATATTTATAGAAAATTCATCTTTATTCAAAAAGTTGGGGTTTTACAACAGCTGCCAATTATAAAGCTTAGAACTAGTTGTCATACATGTTTTTCATGTTCTAGGTTGCCCAGAAACATGAAGTCATGGCCGGTCAACGACTTTGGTGGCCTTATATTGTGCAATCTATTCATGTTATAGGTGATTTAGACGTCAGGATTTGTAGACAAACTAACAGAGTACATGTTTTGAGCACTTATCATGTCTAAACATCATTAAGCAGTAAGATCTAAGGCCTTGAACAAGCTATCAGAGTTATTCTTCATTTTTTGGGTTACGCGGAAATGAAGAACAGTTCGTGTAGCCTACTTTGGGCTTCCACAACTTGTTCTTGTACCATTTTTGTGATATAATGATTCCAGTGTGCAGCCAACATGCATGTAAGTGAAGAGATCCATTAGATAAAATCAATATAACAGCAACATAGAAAGAAGTTCTATACCGATCAAAGTCTGTCAGACATCATGTTCATCAAATTTTTGGGTTACCCAGAAAACTAATTTCATGATCGTTCGGCCTTCTTTGACCATCCACTAAATCCAGCCTATTTGAGGTTTAGGTGTTCTAATAGAATGAATCTACAGTCCAAGTACCAAACTACAATCTAGATACTACATCCATATCAAAGAATAAAACAACAGAAAGATCTAGGTCCATATATTTCTTGTCAGAGCTTTCTGGGCAAGAATATGGGTTACCCATAATGGTCAAGTCATGGTCGGTCAACGTAGTTTGACCATCAATAACTTTCAATTTATAGCAGATATGGGCTTGATTCAAGTTCCAGAACATAGATCTCATAGTATACTATATGTTAAAACCTTTAAACAACCAAAATAATAAACATATTGAGATCTATGAGGTCTGACATTTAGTTAGATGTTGTGTTTTAATGTTAAAACATGTTGTATGTAGTATATATTGATGATCTGGGTTGCTAGATGTTAGATCCATAACATCTAGAGGCTCGGATTCGAAGTTTTTAAAAATCTGAAAAATTTTATTTTTGTTTTTTGACAATGAATGTCAGACCTCAGATCTTAGTGATTTTTAGTTATTTTTGTGTTTTGAAAGTTTGTAGTTGTTATATGCTATGAGATCTTTGATCTGAAACTAGAATCTAGCCCAGATTACGAACAGGTTAAAAGTTATGGCTGGTCAAACCTAGTTAACCGAGCATGACTTTCCAAATCTGGAAAACTCAGATCGTACCCAGAAGGCTCTGACAAGATCTTCATGGGCTCGGATCTGACAATGGTTTGATGATCTGTTATTGTTATTGTATCTAATTTGTAATATGTTATATAGACTACATGTTAAGGCCTTTAGAACGCATAAACCTCTAACTGACTGGATTCAGTGGCCGGTCAAACTAGCCAAGTTGATCACGTTCTCTGTTTTGTGGGTAACCCAGAAAACATATGAACGTGTCGTCTGACAGGGTTTGACCGGACGATATTTGTTGATTGTGATGTTTTTATATGTAGTTTAAGTGATGGATCTCTTTCTTATCATGTTGTCTACACACTGCAAGTCTTAAATCTCAAAACCATTCCATGAACAACAAGTTGTGGAAGCCCAAATATGGCCAGTCGAACTGTTCTTCATTTCTGGGTAACCCAGAAAATGAAGAATAGCTCTGACAGCTTGTTCAGGACCTTAGATCTTTCTTATTTCTGATGTTTAGACTTGACTAGTAATCAAAACTTGTACCATGTTAGGTACTCTAGAAGGCACGAAGTCTAGACCACCCATAACATGAACAGATTGCATGATGTAAAGAATGATGTAAGGCCATGAATATCGTTGACCGGCCACGACTTCACGTTTCTGGGTAGCCCAAAATGTGAAGAACATGTCTGACAACACTTTTGAGAGCTTAGATCTCTCAGATGCGATGGTAGTATTACATTTATACTACAATCTAGACACTTTAGGATAACCAGAATACCTTAAGCTCATGGAGAAAATGATGGTCAAACGTGACACCTTGCTCATTGACATGCATTTCTAGGTTTCATCAAGAACACCTAAGGAGACGGTTTCTGTCGCTAAAGGATATAGCGACAGTTTTATTAATTTTATTTAATTTATTTTCCAAAAAATATTTAAAAATAGAAATTAATTATTAAATTCCAAAAATAGTTTTAAAAATTATTTTAAGTTATAAAAATTAACTTTTAATAATTTGACATATTTTTCATAAATATTAATATTTAATTGAATATTATTGATCTTTATTATATTTAATAAATATATTAAATAAATTAATTAAAAATCATTTTATTATATTAAAAATCATTTTAAACAATAACAAGGTATTTAATAATATTTTTAGTTATAAAACATAACTTTTATTATTTTAAGATAAATTTCATTAATTATATAATATTGATGATATTAGATTTATTTAGTAATTATATTAAATAAATAAATTAGAAATGATTTTAATATTATAAAAATCATTTTAAATTAAAATAAATAGTTTAAAAATATTTTAAGTTATAAAATATAACTTTTAATATTTAAAGGTAAATTTCATTAATAATTTAATGTTAAATGATATTAGAGTTATTTAATAATTATATTAAATAAATTGTTTAAAATGGTTTATTGAAAGTAATAATAATGACTTTTAATATTTTGGTGAATAATACATTAATATTTAAATATTAATGATAATTATTTAAAAATATTTTTAATGTTTTAAAAATCATTTAAGGATAATAAAATGTTTTAAAAATATTTTAAGTTATTATAAATAACTTTAATATTTTTTGCAATAGTTTCATTAAAAGTTTAATATTAATTAAATATTAATGATAATAGAATTATTTAATATTTAAATTATTTAATAATGATTTCAGTGTTTAAAAATTCATGATAAATTATAATAATTATTTAAAAATTATTATAAGGCTATGAAAAATAATTCGACTGATATTTAAAATATCTAAACGAATATTGAACTACACGATAGAGTCTTAGACTCGATAATTACTCGATAAAGCGGTAGGTACACTGAAATGTTTTAGAAATTGATCTGGACTTATATAATTTGACTAGATAAGTGTTTATTTGTGAATCAATGATTGTTAAACTTATGTGACAATGTGATTAGGTTATGTGTTGACTGCAAATAGCAGTACTATGTGATATGATATATTATTCTAATCGAACGAATGATCTTATTAATGATAGGTTTCTGTATAAAAGATAAAACTAAGTTGCGTAATAGTAAGCAGTAACTCAGGCAAGTATCCTACCTTTGCATTTACTTTATGCAATGGACATGAGTAAGAATATTTCAGAATTTTATTATTATTGTGCTAGATATTTATTATGTTCGTTAATTTCTAAATATGGTTATACAAGTGTCCTCATTTGGATAATGATTGTATTTAATCACATGTTGAAACATACTTATTAATTTCTGGTATGTATACGATGACTTAAAAGTCGTCTAAGCTATTTGATTCAGCTAGACATAAACTTAAAAATATTGTTGAACAAGATAGAACTTTATAGTATCCAACCAGATTGTTTTGGTTCGGATTCCCGACTAAGTATGAGCATCCTGAACATGGGAAAACTTTTGTGCACCTAAGGTTGATAAGATGAACGATAATATCGTTCTTGCATGTAGTATTGATCAATACAGGGCATAACGAGCTGATCACCCCCCCATGCGTGTAAGTTATGACGGTCTGCAGATGAATTTCTGTATGCCTTTTTGATAATAGAAAATAATGTTCATAGTATGTCGACTGATCTCCATTTAAAGTCAATACGTAGTTTCAAAAATTTGAAATAGATTTGATATGTTGTTATTATTGGTTCAGCTTGCTTCACAACAGTTGATTCGTTATAGAAGTGTGGTACAAAGAAAACATTTAATCCTTTCAGCTAATGTTTATTGTTACTATTACTTGTTGGGCAATCAAATGATCATTCTTGCTTTAAATTTAAATGTTTTCAGCTAAGTATGATCAACCCGAGGGTTCAAGCAAGAACAAGGGGAAATGAAAGATGTTCGAATGAGTTTTATAATATTCTGTGTAATAGTTAAAGTTTATTAAGACAATGATATTTATTGTCTATGATGTAATGAATGTTTAAAGGTCGCGTACCTGGGATTTAGACTCGAATTTATGTAAATTAAGTTTGGTATCTATATTATTGTTATTATTAGTAGTAGTATTCCGCTCATAGAAATCGTATTGTGAAGCACCGAGTTCGAGTTTTAAGTACCTGAATTTGGGGGCATCACAGTTGTTCTTCTCAATCTTATAACCCGAATTTAAATCACAACAACGAAATACAATAATTTCAATATCTAATCACTTTCTCGATCTAGCCAAAATAATTGGCATCGATCTGTCAATAATAATTGAATTCTTTTCTCAAACCTATCATGTTCTAATTAATGTTCGTCTAGCTAGAATAATTAGCTAAGACATTTCTCAACACAATTTGATAATAGACATGGATTATTTGTATTATCTGTTAGTTCTCAGAGGGCACAATAGATCTAGAAGGGGGGGGTTGAACAGATCCTTTTTATTTCAAATACTTTTCTGATTTATATTTATATTGTTCATAATTAACATATGACAACATAAGAATCTTGTCAAGCACTGCAGAATAAGTAAAAGATCCCCTTCATTGATATATTCATAATCATATATACATTATTCGTAGAGTATGTTTAGTTGTAAGCAGTTAAAACATACATAGCAGTTATAGCAGTTATAGTACACAATGTAAATGACATAATGTAAAAGACACAAGGGGTTTTAAGTGGTTCAGAGACTCAAGCTCCTAATCCACTCTTCTGCTTTCAACTAACAGGATTTCCACTAAGGAAGGGCAAGACTCGAATCACTAAGATTCCTTGAGGCCGGTGACCTTGGGAGTTCGATTCACTAAGAACTCTTCAAGGCGGCAAAGACATAGAACTTCATTTAGTCCCTCCGGACAAGGACCCTTCTGGCCCTGCTTTGTTTAGTCCCTTCGGACAAGGACCCTTCTGGCCCTGCTTCATTTAGTCCCTCTGGACAAGGACCCCTCAGGCCCTGGCTTTGTTGAGTTGTTTGTTTGTTGTTGTTGGAGTCGGTGCTGAGCTGCTAAGATGTCTTCATGCTCTGAACATCTTCTATACTTAGCAGCTTGGCTTGATCATCCTTGAAGTGCAGCTGAGTGTTGCATGATGCTCAGCTTCTTTGGTTACTCAACCACTTCGGATGACCCCTTGTTGAACTGCCTTAAAGATCATTCTCCTTGGTACTTGATGTCTGCACATGAGAGGCTTCCAAGCTGACTGTAGTCTCTTCTATTAGGTACTTAGAAGCTTTCTCATGCTTGACACCAAGATGGCTTTTGTGATCTCCCTTCTGCTAATTGATGCCTTCTCATGATGGACTTGCTAAGATGATTGTAGGCTCTTTTCTATTTTACTTAGAGTCTTCCCATGATAGACATCAAGATGTCATGATGCTCTTCTTTCTCTCGGCAGTTCTGAACACTCTTCATGTAGTAGAACTCTCACTTCTACATAGTAGAACTCACACTTCTACTTCTTTCTTTATCTGACTTCTGAGTATTCTTGGTGGATCGTAGAGTGAGACTTCTGACTCACTGTTTCAGATAGTTTAGATCAGTCCACCTTCTCTCCAAACTCGGCAACTCCAGCCCTTTTTGATCTTTGAAGCTCTTCCTCATTTCTACTCCTTCCCAATCCTTCCGTTGGAAAATAGCCATTGAAGGCTATTCAAATCTCTTCACAGATCTAGAGTTGCTTGAGGTAGACTGCTTGATGTGACTTGTCATACTTTTTCTGACGCTGCAGTCTACTGTTTCACCTACCCTATCAGATGTATCACTTTAATGTTTTGGACAGGTCGAAGACTTTATTACCTCTTTCTAATTTCTCGATCAGAGGTTGTCCTATTGCATCGATGCTCTCAATAAGCACTTGTCCGAATATTACCCTTCAGATTGAACCTTTGCCAATGCTTCAGTCTTCAGTTATTCGGACTCTACGATTCTAATGCATGTCTTCAAGGACTATATCGTAGTGTCTTGTTGAGTGTTTCTCATTGACTGGTAGGGTTAACACTAAGATCTTGAAGAGTGTTGATTGGATCTTTAATGTAGAACACCTCTTCCTTGTATTGTGCGGTACTTCAATACTTCTGTTTGCTTCAACTGTTCTCAGATACTGATAGCCTAATTCCTTGCTCTGGTCCCCTTTTGTATATTAAGACACTTTAGATTTGTGGCGCATCCAGCTTGCTTTCACCTTGTGATCTTCCGCTCATTTATCATCAATGAACTGAACCTGCACTTAATCACTTTAGCCTTGCTCTTCAGAAGATGCCCAGTATCTCAGTTCACCTTCCATCAGTTCCTTCTCTGTTTGGCAAACACTATGATCTTGGTTGCTTCCAATATCGTTGTTTTCTGTTCACTTGATAGCTACTGCATAAGCTGACTTTCCTTAGTCAGCTTCTGAAGTCTTCTTTGGATCTCCTTATGGAAGACTTCATCACGAATGGCCTTACAGCTCAATCTTAATGCTTATTGGGTTGGTGCTGAGATCTTCTGTTAGCCTGCATGCCATTCGTTGAGTGCTCTCTGGTTTCCTTGGATGTAGCTTGCAGCTTGAACCAGAGGCTTCGTTCCTTTGGATATTCTAGGAGTGCTCATTTGTTGAGAACCGTATATGCTCTACGATTCATCCTTGACATTGTGAACACTTCTTCTTAGATCGTAGTTCTGCACTTTACGATTCATCTTCGGCTTGTGCAGACACTATGATCCTGAGATCAGATCTTGACACTACGATTTCTGCCTTGTGCTTATTGTCTTCATCTGATCTTGCTTGACTACGATCTCTGCATATAATCAATAGACTCTACGAACTCAGAGTGTGATCTACGATCCTTGACTTGGCTTTGGCATCAGTAGACTCTACGACTCTGAGTGTAGTCTACGTTTCTGTCTTGGCTTTGGCAGATGACCTATTGGTCGGCTCAGTGGTGGTTTGTCCTCTATGATTCTGAACATGACTTCCTCAGCACACTACGATCCCGAGGAAGCTCTACTCGATACACTACGATCCTTTCTTCATTTCCCCTGACAGTCTATGAACTCTGAGATCTACTATCTTGCATACTCCTATTCTGCCTCGATAGCTCTCGAGTTAACCTTGACTCACCTGGCAGACTACGACTTCTGGTACAGTGCTCGACGATCAGACTAGCCTATCTATTACATCATAAGATCAATCTAACAAGCTTGATCTTTCTATCTTTGTAGTCCTTGTACATCTTTTTTCTTTTTAAGGACTTTACAAAGCTGTCTTTCTTATGTAGGATCAACCTAACATATTTGATCAATTCATTCTAAGTCCTTGTACACATATTTCTATTATCTATCAAAGGACTTTATAGCTTTTCTTAATGCAAGCATACTTGCATATTATTATTCATATATATATATATATATATATATATATATATATATATATATATATATATATCATAATCAAATCATGTATAAATAGGAATAACATTCACATGCTTATTCCTGACAATCTCCCCCTATTTGATTATGACAAAAACAATAAGTGCATATGCATGTTATGAATGAACTTATATACAGTGAGCAGCTGTATTTCTAAAATAGTTAATCATGAATGTCATTTATATTGATATAGAAATTTATACATTAAGACATTCTACATCCTGGATCCAGAACATACCTAACTAGTTAGAGATGTACCTCTTTGGCTCCATGTATGTTTCCAGGATGCTTGTTGATCAGCTACTCATCTGATTGTTCTTCTTGCTCTTGCTTCCCCTGGGATGATGACCTTTTTTCTTTCTTTGGTTCCTCTTCAGCATCTTTCTGATCATGCTCCCCCTCAGACTTTGCAATCTTGTTCTCATCATCTTCTGGCTCCCCCTCAAATGATGACTCTTTATCTGCAGCTGCTACATTCTTCTTTGATTTCTTCTCCCTTAACCCTCTACTCTTCCTTTGGTGCCTTCTACTCCTCTTCTTTTTATGCCTCTTTTTCTCCCCCTTTTTGTCATCAATCATTTGAGAGAGCTGCTCCATATTAGACATAAGCTGCTCCATCAGGTAGGAGGAGTTGGTAACTTCAAACTTTAGTTCTTGCTGGCCTAGCTCAAGTTGCACTGAGAAGGTCTGCCTCATATCATCAATCTTGTCAGAGAGGGCTTGAATCTGCTCTTCATTGGCCTTCTGAATTCATAGAGCTTCAGCCTTTTGATCTTGTATGGCCTTCTGATAGATGTTATCTCTCTCTTGGAGTTTGAGAGATACATCAGCCAAAGTAGCTTCAAGTCTTGTCTTTGGAAAGAATTATCTCCTCTTCTTTGTCTGTCTTTGTGATTCTTCAAATGAGTGAGAGATATTTTCTTGCTTAGATCATCGAACTCTTGAAGAGTTCTGCTCCAAAGTAGTTTGATCCTTTTGTTGGGCGACTTCAGTTGAGCATTGGATTGGACTCTCACGATCTTCATCTTTGGATGCTTTTTTAAAGGCTTGGAGAATCTGAGCAATCCTTGAGTTCCAATCACTGGTTGAGGATGAGTGAATGTCTGATAGTAGTGCTTGATCATAAGGAGGCTTCTGGTTTTGGGCTAGAACATCATCAGCAGTAGAGTGAACAGTCTCTACGATCAGCTCTTTGGTCATAACTCTTCGTCCTTTAGAATCCACTCTACGATCGTAGGGGATGTAGAGATTTCCATCATGTCGATAGACCTTGAAGTGAGGCTGGTTTGTGATCATCTTTGTAGCATAACTTTTCACCCTTGGGAAGTTTTAAGCAACTGACTCGGACTTAGAAAGCGCTTGTAACACCAACCAAGGAGCTTCCATCTTTTCGGAAATGTGGGCCTTGAGCCATGGCATCCCTTTGGAAGAACCATCTCTCGGTGGAGCATTTGTTAAATCATTTGACACTTCCTCTGAGATCCTTCTACTAAATCTTACAGGAGAGAGAAATGGATAATTTTCTTGTTCGTCTGCTTCTTGAGGTACAGAACCAAAATCTTCTTCAATCTCTTCTCTCTCGAGCGTGAACTTTCTCGATCATTTTCAAAGCAGGAATTCCTCTTCTTTGCATTTCATTCTCGTAACCTTCTTGAAGAAGATCTTCTTTAGATTCATCTTCTTCATTCTTGGTTTTTCTTCAAAGATTTTCACCACAGGATGGACTCATCATCACTCAATTCAATGATGGCATTTGATTGACCACCGCTTCTTTTTGGAGGAAAACTTCGGCTTGCAAATCGTAGCTTTTCCTTCTTCTTGGAGGTTCAGGTTTGGGAGAGTCAGACTCTTCTTCTTTTTCAGACTCTGACTCCTCTAGTTCAGCAGACACACTCCTTGGACTTCAGCGCTGGCAGGGACAGATCCTTCTTTCTTGGACTCATCACTTTCTGAGTCATAATGATGGCTTTCTGGACTTGAGAAGGCATTCTTTTTATTCTTCTTGAATAGCATTATCTGACCCATTCTCTGGGCTTGTTGGGGTAGTTGCATTTGGAGATGCAATTTGATCATCTTGAATTTCTTTGTCATCAGAGTGACTGCTCTGAGGATTGGCCATGGGGCTTGAGCATTCTTCTTCATCAGCAGTTGCTGCACTTTCTTCCATCCCATCAACTTCATTTTCATTTCTGGATGCTGACTGTGGGGACTGGACCTTGACATCTATTTCTTTTTCTTTTGCTGACTCTACGTCCCTTTCTTCGGCAGATGTACTGATTTGGGAAGCTAAGGTTGGTGTGTCTTCCACCTTAGCTTTCTTACTAACTGGCCCTTGAAGCAACCTGCTGCTTCTTCTCTTTGTTGTTTCAGCAGTTAGGACTTTTTCTTCTTTATCCTTGTCCTTTGAGGAGACTCTCTTTGGTGGGGCCTGGGCTTTCTTCTCATCACCAGCTTTCTTCACAACTTTTGATTTCTTCCTGGCTGGTGTGATTTCTGCTTCTACAGAGTCATCAGACTCAGAGCTCTCTTCCTCTACTATCTTTCTCTTCTTTGTAGAGGCTTTACTGCTGCTCCCAGCTGTCAGCCTTTTGTTCTCTTTAGGGTTCTTCTTCCAGTTCTCAAATAATTGTGGAGACATCACTTTGTGCACATTCAATGTTTCTCCTTCATCATCCTTGATTTTCCCTCCTAGTTTCTTCTTCAGTATAATACTCAACATCCTTCCATGAAACACCTTGGTTAGGGGTTTTTCAGTGGTCTTCTTCTTTCCAGCCTTCTCTACCCACTTGGAGATTTGATCGAACAAGATAGCTCCAAAGTCAATTTGTTTCTTCAGGACTATTGCTGACATTATCTTCAACTATTGGTCAATCACTGTATCATGTGCAATGTTTTTGCACAGTATGCACTTTCCAACAATTTTAGCTAGGAACTCATATTCTTCAGGAAACTCCTTCTTCTTCATGTCTTTGAAACTAGGGTTTCTTTGGTACCCCATCAACTCCTTTACTTGTTCAGTGTTGGCATCTTCAAGGTTCTTTAACCCTTGGTTAGGAAAACCTAGGCATTGATTGAGGCCAGAAGATTTCAACTTCAGAGTCTGACCTTTAACCTTGGTAGACAGGGTTCCAGAGTTTATGGAGACGTTTGAGTAGAACTCTTTAACCAGGTCAATGTACGCACGAGTACTTGCCTTAAGGCATTCTCGAGAACCCGGCTTTCTTCACGAAGTTCAAGAATGTCCTCGAACCTCTTCTCGATTCTCAAACGATTTGGTTCCAAGTGAATTTGCGGTGATAACTTGCCGATTCTCCATATAAAAAGTTCAAAGATCGTGGGTGTTTGATTTAGAGAGGTTTATCGCGAGATGGCCGAATTGTGATTTGGTAGGGACGGAGAGTTAAATCGATTTTGGCTCTTGAGAGGATTCTAGGGTTTAAAAATGGGAGGGAGAAAGGTTCTATAGCTTTTGGTAACTGTCTGCAGATTTGAAATTGTCTTTAAGGCAGTTCCTTCTAACTCTGCATACTCAGTGATGTGTCAGCCATTCATTGGTTGCACGTTGCCCAGTAATGAGTTGTAACTCCCCCATAACTTTTCAGTTAGATATTTTCCTTTTAGAAGAGTAGGTACATTTAATTGACGTCGCTTTGACCGTTGACCTTTTGATTCGTAGAGTAGCATGATGAGGCAGCTATAGACTCTACGATTTCCTTTGATGACTCAACGATCAACTTCTGAGAGATGTTGTAGTGGATGACTTTGTCTTTTATCCTTACTTTGATGCAGCATAGTTCAATCACCGATGTATTCGAACTTATCTCCTCAATCTTGAATGGTTTAGCAAATGTCTCTTTTTCCAAGCTCCTTGTGAACTGGGGTACCCTTTGGTAGGATTACGATCGTCGAGTTGTATTCTACGATCGTTGAGGTCGTACTACGATAGTTGAGGTAGCACTACGATCGTGGAGGTAGCACTACGATCGTTTAGTTCTCTTAAACCTCGACTCTTCGATCGTTGACTGACTTGGTGCTTAAGATGAACTTGATTAAGCATTCCTTCTGGTTAAGGTAGCTCAGGAAGGGCCAACCTCTTAGAGTGAGCTAAGGGTTAGGTTTGTCCCTGAGGCACTTTCCAGATGGAATACTATAGAAGTGATTTGTAATGACATCTCATTCGACCTCTTCTGAGTGGGAGGTCTTCTACCGACTTAGATGACAACCGCATTCTTTGAAATCGTGGTGTCCTCCTGCTTCTTACACTACGATCGTATGTTTGATCGTATGCACTTCACGATTATGGGTTGGGTGGCTGAAGGGATATCAGTAGTACGTTTTGAGACATTCCTACTCACTATGGATTTTCATTTGGTTCATCAGTCACAAAGTTTTGGGACTCTGTAGCTGGTACAACTTTTCATAGTATATCTCAGTGCTGTTGTTCCTTAACAGATCACTGCTCCCCCATTATTGATGCTGTCTTCCCAGATAGATGTGATTCCCTCTTATTCAAATTCATTTGAAGGCAACATTGCATATTTCTCTCTGGCTGGAATCTCCATCATTACTTAGATCTTCGGGTATCGTTGAGATGAGTATTTTCATGATAAGTCACTCTACGATCATTTGACAGCACTACGAACGTAGTCTTCTTTGATAGTCTTGAGTTTGAGAAGTTCTGCTTCTTAATGAACTCCTCTTTTCTGATGCTCGATGATCCTCTGATGTGAGCTTTCATGAGGATTCTTCTTGTGTAGCAATATTTGCTAGCTTTTGAGCACATAAGAGCCTTTCCTTCTTTGGCTGAATGGCTTGCTTGCATATACAGATTAGCAGCCATGTGAGCTCCTTTCTGGTTAGCTCAGAGGGTTTTCAAGGACAGCCTTGGACAGATAGGAACTCTATCAGAATCATCTCTGAATTGTCCATAGCCTTTATCATTGGTTGAGTCTTCTCGATCAAGTCTTCGCTTCATCATTCCTTAGTGTGGTCAGACTGACCAAGTACTTGCAGGTTTAAATATATTTCTATTTTTGGTACCCATAATTAAATGGGTCCTGCTCGGTTAGTTTTCTAAACCCCTGTTCCTCTTATTTGGGCAATCATCATATTTATCACCAACAGACATATTCATGCATGCAACTATCTTAAGATAATACATTTTGAGATGCATGATGGTGAGTGAGTGTAGGATATGGCATTTAATAACACACTCTCTATCTATGATGGTTTCATCATTTACTGGATTCTGTTCACAGTGTTTAAGTGTTCAGAGTAGGAATCAACTCTACGATTTATGAGTATCTAGTTGATCCATGGAGGTGATCAGTTTCTACAGATCAGTCAGATCCTTTTGAAGAACTGATCATACTCTGTGAGTTGTCAAACACTTAGAACATAGGCTTGTACATACATACTAACCCACCAGCAACGATTACTTCACATTAAGTTTATTAGGCCTGTGATGATCTTATGACCTATTTCAGATTTCCTTCAAGATGTCATCTTCAACCTAAAACTTGGATAGAGAGAAAGTTTATAGTCATTTGATTTTCCATCCTCAGGTTACTTTCTCTCTTCACCTTTTTAGGTACATTATGACTTCTTGACAGAATCCTATTATAGTTCATAAGGAGATGCAATTATGATGTATGCATTTATAATAGTGAGGAACCGTACCTTTTTACTGTCAGTTACTAAACAGTCATTTATCATTGATATACTGAGTTTAGGTATTGATGTGCATAGCTTTACTTTTGCTCCTGACAGCTCATTGCTCTTGTTGGCCTTTAATCAAACAGTAGTGCTCATGAAGATATAGGCCAAGAGAATCTCAGCATTAAGATCTTGTACATCCTTTAGCTGACAGAGTTTGCACCCAGCTGTTGGTTGGTCAGACATAAGTTTGAGAAGATCTTCTTTCTTCTCTCGATAATCATTTCTTAGCATGTATGGCTTCTGCATCTTTTACACTGGTGGGTCCTCGACTCTTTGTCATTGATGTCTTTTGAGTTCTCTCGTTTGGTCTTAGGACTACAAGATTGACTGTAGGCTAGGATTGGTCTTGTTGATGTACCAATAGAGACCATGGACCAATCTAAGAAGCTTCAGGTGTATATACACATTTAACCTATACACAATATTTCCAACATGTGAGCTCATCTGCATATAACAAGTTACTTACTACTGAACTAAGTTTAGAACAATGTTAGTGCCTGGGATCAAACTCAAAGCGATTAGCTTTTGAATATAGCATGAGAACCTGCTTTGATACCAATTGTTAGTTCCCAGAGGGCACAATAGATCTAGAAGGGGGGGTTGAATAGATCCTTTTTATTTCAAATACTTTTCGGATTTATAGTTATATTGTTCATAATTAACATATGAAAACATAAGAATCTTTTCAAGCACAGCAGAATAAGTAAAAGATCCCCTTCATTGATATATTCATAATCATACATACATTGTTCGTAGAGTAAGTTTAGTTGTAAGAAGTTAAAACATACATAGCAGTTATAGCAGTTATAGTACACAATGTAAATAACATAATGTAAAAGACACAGGGGGTTTTAAGTGGTTCAGAGACTCAAGCTCCTAATCCACTCTTCTGCTTTCAACTAGCAGGATTTCCACTAAGGAAGGGCAGCACCCTGAATCACTAAGATTCCTTCAAGGCCAACAGCCTTGGGACTTTAGTTCACTAAGAACTCTTCAAGGCCCGCAGCCTTGGAACTTCGTTTAGTCCCTCCGGACAAGGACCCTTCTAGCCTTGCTTTATTTAGTCCCTTCGGACAAGGACCCTTCTGGCCCTGCTTCATTTAGTACCTTTGGACAAGGACCCCTCAGGCCCTGGCTTTGTTGAGTTGTTTGTTTATTGTTGTTGGAGTCGGTGCTGAGCTGCTAAGATGTCTTCATGCTCTGAACATCTTCTATACTTAGCAGCTTGGCTTGATCATCCTTGAAGTGCAGCTGAGTGTTGCATGATGCTCAGCTTCTTTGGTTACTCAACCACTTCGGATGACCCCTTGTTGAACTGCCTTAAAGATCATTCTCCTTGGTACTTGATGTCTGCACATGAGAGGCTTCCAAGCTGACTGTAGTCTCTTCTATTAGGTACTTAGAAGCTTTCTCATGCTTGACACCAAGATGGCTTTTGTGATCTCCCTTCTGCTACTTAATGCCTTCTCATGATGGACTTGCTAAGATGACTGTAGGCTCTTTTCTATTGTACTTAGAGTCTTCCCATGATGGACATCAAGATGTCATGATGCTCTTCTTTCTCTCAGCAGTTTTGAACACTCTTCATGTAGTAGAACTCTCACTTCTACATAGTAGAACTCACACTTCTATTTCTTTCTTTATCTGACTTCTGAGTGTTCTTGGTGGATCGTAGAGTGAGCCTTCGGACTCACTGTTTCACATGGTTTAGATCAGTCCACCTTCTCTCCAAACTCAGCAACTCCAGCCCTTTTTGATCTTTGAAGCTCTTCCTCATTTCTACTCCTTCCCAATCCTTCTGTTGGAAAGTAGCCGTTGAAGGTTATTCAAATCTCTTCACAGATCTCGAGTAGCTTAAGGTAGACTGCTTGATGTGACTTGTCATACTTTTTTGATGCTGCAGTCTACTGTTTCACCTACCCTATCAGATGTATCACTTTAATGTTTTGGGCAGGTCGAAGACTTTATTACCTCTTTCTGATTTCTCGATCAGAGGTTGTCCTATTGCATCGATGCTCTCAATAAGCACTTGTCCGAATATTACCCTTCAGATTGAACCTTTTCCAATGCTTCAGTCTTCAGTTATTCGGACTCTACGATTCTGATGCATGTCTTCAAGGACTAGATCGTAGTGTCTTGTTGAGTGTTGCTCATTGACTGGTAGGGTTAACACTACGATCTTGAAAAGTGCTGATTGGATCTTTAATGTAGAACACCTCTTCCTTGTATTGTGCAGTGCTTCAATACTTCTGTTTGCTTCGACTGTTCTCAGATACTGATGGCCTAATTCCTTGCTCTTGTCCCCTTCTGAATATCAAGACACTTCAGATTTGTGGCGCGTCCAGCTTTCTTTCTCCTTGTGATCTTCCGCTCATTTATCATCAATGAACTGACCCTGCACTTAATCACTTTAGCCTTTCTCTTCAGAAGCTGACCAGTATCTCGGTTCACCTTCCATGAGTTCCTTCTCTGTTTGGCAAACACTACGATCTTGGTTGATTCCAAGATCATTTTTTTCTGTTCACTTGATAGCTACTGCATAAGCTGACTTTCCTTAGTCAGCTTCTGAAGTCTTCTTTGGATCTCCTTGTGGAAGACTTCATCACGAATGGCCTTACACCTCAATCTTAATGATGATTGGTTTGGTGCTGAGATCTTCTGTTAGCCTGCATGCCATTTGTTGAGTGCTCTCTGGTTTCCTTGGATGTAGCTTGCAGCTTGAACCAGAGGCTTCGTTCCTTTGGATATTCTGGGAGTGCTCATTTGTTGAGAACCGTATATGCTCTACGATTCATCCTTGGCATTGTGAACACTTCTTCGTAGATCGTAGTTCTGCACTCTACGATTCAGATTCGGCTTGTGCAAACACTACGATCCTGAGATCATATCTTGACACTACGATTTTTGCCTTGTGCTTGTTGTCTTCATCTAAACTTGCTTGACTACGATCTCTGCATGTAATCAATAGACTCTACGAACTCAGAGTGTGATCTACGATCCTTGACTTGGCTTTGGCATCAGTAGACTCTACGACTCTGAGTGTAGTCTACGTTTCTGTCTTGGCTTGGCGCAGATGACCCAGGTTTACCAGAAAGCGTGCTATCTCTACGATTTTGAACATGACTTCTTCAGTACACTACGATCCCGAGGAAGCTCTACTCGATACACTACGATCCTTTCTTTGTTTCCCCTGGCAGTCTTTGAACTTCGAGATCTACTATCTTGCATACTCCTATTCTGCCTCTATAGCTCTCGAGTTAACCTTGACTCACCTGGAAGTCTACGACTTCTGGTGCAGTGCTCGACGATCAGACTAGCCTATCTATTACATCATAAGATCAACCTAACAAGCTTGATCTTTCTATCTTTATAGTCCGTGTACATCTTTTTTCTTTTTAAGGACTTTACAAAGCTGTCTTTCTTATGTAGGATCAACCTAACATATTTGATCAATTCATTCTAAGTCCTTGTACACATATTTCTATTATCTATCAAAGGACTTTACAGCTTTTATTAATGCAAGCATACTTGCATATTATTAATTCGAATATATATATATATATATATATATATCATAATCAAATCATATATAAATAGGAATATCATTCACATGCTTATTCCTGACAATAACAATAATAGCTTCTACGAATGTAAGTATCCAACAGCAATTATTCTCCAAGTATAATCTCATAATCACTAATTCAATTTGAATTAATAAGCATACACTAACTGCGAATAATCAACAATAGTTCTCAGACATGGTCTAATCAATAATAACTAACCACCATAATATTTGAAAAGATATAACTCAAGGTTGACTTAAGGAAACTTGTCTTCGGCGTTGATTATTGCTACACAAAATACTTATCTGCGTTTGAAAGACCTATAATCACAATATCAGTCTCACAATTAGACAAATAATTCACAATACACAATACTGTAATTTAAAGTCAATAGTTCTCTTAGACACATTACAACATAGTCACATCATTGCTTATAACTTATATAAACACTTCTCAAGTCTAATTAAGTTCGGTCTGGTTGGACTTCAGTCCTAACTCGGCATCCTGGTCACCCTATCTGACAATTAACACTTGTATTGTCAACTAAACTAGGTTTCAAAGCTCCAATATTATTTCAGATAAGTCAAATATCGTTTATAATATTTTTCGGAAGCTTTTAACAATTTTCAAACATTTATAATAATTTTTCAAACACTGAAATCATTTTTATTACTGATTAATTCCATCATCATTAATATTTAATAATATTAAAATATTAATGACATACTTATCAAATTAGTAAAGTTATTTATAATAACTTAAAATATTTTTAATTCACCAATATTCTCCTTAAATGAATATTAAAACAGCTTAAACTCATTTTTAAATAATTACCATTAATATTTAAATATTAATAAATTTCTCATAAAAATATTAAAAGTCATTAATTATCACTTAAAATATTTTTAAATCACTTTTCATTTTTTAAATGATTTTTAAATCAATAAAACCATTTTAACTCATTTATTTAATTTAATAATTAAATAAATCTAATATCATTAATATTATATTATTAATGGAAATTCTCCAAAAATATTAAAAGTTACATTTTATAACTCAAAATATTTTTAAACACTTTATTCTTATTTAAAATGATTTTTACAATATTAAAATCATTTTCTCTAATTTATTTAATATAATAATTAAATAAATTAAATAATATTAATATTCAAATAATTATAAATATTAATGAAAAATATCCCAAATTATCAAAAGTTATTTTTCATAACTTAAAATAATTTTTAAAACCATTTTTGTAATTTTTAGAATTTATTTCTATTTTTCATCATTTTCCAGAAATTCAAAAAATAAAATTAATAAAAACCGTCGCTATAGCCTATAGTGACAGTAACCATCGTTATTGGTGTTCATGGGCTCAAGAACACTGACAGTTCAGTTCTCAAGGGGTCATGTTTAACCAACTTTAATTCTCAGTCCATAAATGTTCTGGGCTTTCTAAAACTTTGATCTTGTAGTAGGTATGTAGTATAGGGCTGTAAATGGTAACCCGAAAATTCGTATTCGTCCGCATCCTTATGCGGAAAAAAGCGGATATTATTCGCATTCGAAAAAAATGGATATATCCGTATTCGGTTTAAAGTATCCGTAAATAAACGGATACGAATACGGATATAGGCGTATTCGTATTCGATTAACATCCGTCCGTAAATATATCCGGCGGATACGGATATCCGAAATCCGATATCTGAATAACTTATATATATATATATATATATATATATATATACAATATACACACACACATATATATTAATAACTTACATTCATTTATATAAGCTATTAATATATATTTATATATATATATACGTATATATTAATAATTTACATTCATTTAATATAAGTTATTAATATATATATAAATATATTAATAACTTACATTAATTAGTTAATAACTTATATATATATATATATATATATATATATATATATATGTGTGTGTGTGTGTGTGTGTGTGTATTAATAACTTACATTCATTAATTAATCACTAGCATTCATTTATATAAGTTATTATATATATATATATATATACACACACACACACATATATATATATATATATAAATTAATAACTTATATTCATTATTTAATAACTTACATATATAAATTATAAATATTCATCCATAATCCAAAGATTACTTAACAAACATAAAAGGGACATCTACTTATTAATGGATATCTAAACATCAATAAGTAGAGCATTCATTCATTAATGAACTATACTTTAATTAAATTTGACAAAGCTCTAAATTAAAACTATAATTTAGAATACTCAGATCAACGGTCGAGAGGCGGGAGCAATGGACAATATAATTTTATTGTTAAAAATGTGTTAGGCGGGAGCAATTGACATTTTCCTCCCCTTATGATTAGGATGTTTAATTAATATGTATGGTTTAAATATTAAATTGTGTTTAATTAATATGTATGATTTTAACTTTAAATTTTTTTTCGTAAATATTTTGAATGAATTTTATATTAGGTTACTGATAAACAAATTCAGATATTCGGATATCCGAATAATTTGTCTATTCGGATAAAATAAATGGTAACGGATATTATCCGTATTCGAATATTTTTCTGAATACCGGATACAAATAATATTTTTAAAATCCGCCGGATACCGGATACGGATATGAATAGCAAATTGGTTTTTCGGATACGGATACGGATATACCTGTATCCGTATCCGTTTAATACCGTTTACACCCCTAATGTAGTACTACAAATATCAATCATCATCTCGGTCATACAACAACATAGATGCATGATCTAAAGCTTCAAAGTAGTCTGTCAAAATCTTTCTTGGCTTTCTGGGTTACCCATACAGCTTCGACTGCCTACTTTGCGGCTCAATTATTCACAAGTTCTTGTCATCAAATCGGTGTGCTTAAGGTCCAAATTTATAGTCCTTGTGTCAAGGAACATAAATATAATAACATCTCAGTTCAACAACATCTCATTCTCCAGATTCAGTTCGGTCAAAGTCTGTACGAAACATTGTTCATCCGGTTTTTGGGTTTTCCAAAAATTCTATCCGTGATCAAATGGTCTACTTTAACCATCCACTACAACCAACATATTTGTTTTTTAAGAGATCTAATGGCATGGATCTAGAGTCCATATAACAGGCTACAAACTGGTTACAACAACATCAACAAAACTATTAACATCTGACAGATCATGGGTTGATAATACCTTGTCAGACACTGATATAGGATTTTTGGGTTACCAAGAAATCACCCGGTCATGCTCAATCAACTGGGTTTGACCAATAATAACATGAAATCTTGACATGGAATAGCCATGATTCCACTTCCAGATCACAGTTCTCATATCACACTACAAATATAAAGCTTAAAACAACACAAAGCATAAACAGATAAAGATCTAAGGTCACTGACATTAGCTTGTCAGAGCACTTTTAGGGTTCTTGGACAATTTTTGAAAACTTCTATATAAGGCCTTTTGATGCCATAGATCTATGATGGATCATCATAGACCATCTTAAAACATCTTCTAGCATGAATCTAAACACATAAACATGTACTTGATCTTAGCATACATGATCAAAGGTGATTTTAGGGTTTTACCTTTCTAGTTCAATCTTTGATCCAAGCTCTTCTTAACTGATCCTGGTGATCTAGAAGCTTGATGAGTGACTGAATCACTTAAGTATTTTGGAGGTTTGGAGAGAGAGAGAGAGAGAGTAGGTTGAGTGTTAGAGAGCAAATGGACCAAAAATGTGAACTTTCTCTATCTTTATCTCTTTAATTTAGATACAATGCATGTAAGTAATGCAAGGTGGTAAGTTAGATCAGATTTGCTGAGATTTTAAGAGCACATGGTCTTAACTAATGTGATGACTCATTGCATTCTAGAAAAACATTTTGTTTACAAGTAAGAAAAGGGTATTTTGGACATTAAACTTGCAATTTTAATGAAATTCTAGACATTTATCCCAGCCCTTAGGGTTTAACCCTAAGGTTCTAACCCTTAGGTTTTACAACTTTAATTTCTAGGATTGTTTTAAAATAGAAAATTAAGATTTCTAAATTATAATTAGAGTTTCCTAATTATATTAAAGTTTACTAATCACATTAGGCTTGCTAATTTGGATTAGTGCTTCCTAATTAGGGTTTAGGGTTCTCGACATTCGATTAGGGTTCTTAACTGTGCATTAGGGTTTCTTAATTTGAGATTAGGGTTTCTAATCTCTTATTAGGGTTTACTAAGTTTATACCCTATCCGATCAATTATTGATCATTAATTCTATACAGTGTAAACACGTACTCATCAATACAATTATTATAATCTCATTTTCTACCAAATCATTATTCGCAACTAGGGTTAGGGTTTCTATACTCTATTAAGCACAACTCTACTCTTATTTCTCAGTCAATACACAAATTGACCACTTCTCTTAGACTCGTATCACAGATACACAACACAATATTGATAGTCAATATCAATATTAAAAAACAAATATTCGTAAAATTCGAATTATTCAAAATCCTGGGTTATCACAATTTTTCTTTCTTTAAGCTTGGAAAAGAATGAGATAGAATGAAAAGGAAATGAGATGAAATGGGGGTAATAGTGAATTAGTAAAAATATATAATCTATATCTATACTATTATCCCCCATACTTCCTTTAACCTTTGGGTAATTACCCTTATCTTATCTTTTAGGATTACATGTAATATACTTTAGAGATTTTGGACCAATAGGAGCTTGACACATAAGGGGCTTAAGAAGATAAGGAGATTACTTAACATATATTGCAACTTAAGCATCACATCATAAGAATATGGTCATAAAGGGCGGCTAGATACTCCCTTTTCCCCCTTTTTTACTTTATTTTTCATGCCCAATTTGATTAAACAAATGTCCAAAATTTCCCTTATCAAATGGGCTAAAGTTTGGACTTCTAATTTAATTCTTTTGGGCTTGCTAATTAATTATTTAGACCATGTAGGTAACAACATAGTTCATTACTTTTAATCTCTCTTACCTTAACTGTTTATTTAGGGTTTTTATCCCCACTCTTTTGGAATTTAAATACTTACTCATGTCTAATTAATCTTATAACCAAATTAGGCTTGCTTTAATTAGGTTTAAAATAAATAATCAATTGAGATAATTAGGTTAAGCTCTTAGGTTAGTATAAATCTTAAATACTAACATTTCTCAATACTATAACCCTTAGGCTATTTAATTACCACACCTAGGGTATAGTTAGGTTATGTAGCTTTCCATTTTAATTCTAATTACATACCTAGTAATTACACATATCCATACACACAATATATATGTATTTAGCCATAGTCTTCTATCACATAGTCATCCCACATATTTAATCACTATATGCCACAAAGTTTTCAATATTAGTAATATATTTACTTACAAAGTGACTTTAAATTCTTGGTTTTTACAAATGCAATTATATATTCATGCCGGTGTGTAGTAGAAATCAAAGCCATTTTTTCTTGTTGCTATTCTCGATTGACGATTGGACGATTACCATCGTTGACCCATACTACAATGATACCCAATGTATGAAGTTATAGAAA
Source organism: Panax quinquefolius (assembly GCA_020205615.1). Taxonomy (NCBI): domain Eukaryota; kingdom Viridiplantae; phylum Streptophyta; class Magnoliopsida; order Apiales; family Araliaceae; genus Panax; species Panax quinquefolius. Next base: position 112,986,549 of record CM035160.1, on the reverse strand, counting down.
ATGTACTCGGAATTCGTTGACGTTGCGGCATGTATAGTTTTAAAATATTTTTACTTTTATAATGTTAAATATATTACAAAATTATTAACCAACTACTTTGTACATAAAGGTACAATTGATACCATTTTATTTTCAAAATGGTAATCCGATGCGTGAGTGGCCCAACGTTAATCCACATGTGCAGGTAACAAAGATCTATCCAAAACGGCATAACGACTTAGATTGTGACATTTTTGTATGCAAGTATGTTTACACTTTCATTAGGGGCCAATGTTGATCGTTACCGAGAGAAGTGGTTCTTAGAAGATGTAACGGTCTTTCGATACTGAATCGCGTGGGAGCTCTATAAAAAATTCGCAAGATTACTTCTAGAGTCAAATATATAGAAAATGTTATATCTCATGTAAACTATGTGAATAAGATTATCTATTTGGTTGAACTGGATATATTTTCAAATTCAAAACTTTATTAAAAATTTTATGGTCATATTAATATTAGTATTTATAGTAATATTAAACTTCATATTAATATTAGGTAATCACATAAAATACTAACTTGATATATTTTCAAATTCATCATTACTTATTTTTTAAATTGAACTTGATATATTTTCAAACTCCGAACTTAGGCAAATTTTATATTTCATAATATTCAATTGTCCCAACTAGATTTTCTTATAATTATCAAAAAAATGTGTCGATTTGACTATTAAAATTTAATAATAATCTTATTTTATTTTTTTGTTTTCAAATGGTGTTAAGTTGGATGTAAGAAAAGAGTTCAAATTGAGATAAAATCACATAAGTTTTTGTTAAATTGTTGTATCGTGATAGCCACAACCTGAATAAATTTACTCTAAAATACAATTAATTATTTTAATAATCGATTAAAGAAATATATACTATATAGTTCAAATAATCACCTAATAAAAATTTAGTAATATTATATAATTATATTCTCAAAGTCCTAACTGAATATATTCATATTAGGTACATTTAATTGATTACTTTAAAATTATATTTGTTGAGTAACAACCGCTATAAGATGTAGCGGCTTGGTATTTAATCTTTTTTATTTTTTCATGCCTTCCGTTGTACACCAAAAAACTAATATTATTATATTTTCACTGGTGTCACTTATTATTATTATTATTATTATTATTATTATTATTATTATTATTATTATTATTATTATTATTATTAATCATATTATTATTATTATTATATTACTATTATTATATGTCCCATTTTGTCAGTTTTAAAAAAAAGGAATTTTTTTATAAAAAAAAATACCAACCGCTACATGTTGTAGCGACTTGGCCTTTAACTTTTTTTTTACATGTCTTACATCTCACATGGTCAAACTTAAGTACAAAAGTCTATCATGTAGGGAAATGGAATGGGAAAAGCTGACATGGGGAATGGGAAAAGTTAATAAATTTGACTTAGTAAGCATTAGCCGCTACAACATGTATCGACTGGTTTTTTACCCTTTTTAAATCTCTTGCAGCTTGGTCTTTTCTCAAGTTGTCTTCATATCCCTCATTTCCCACATCTCCTTCAGCTTATTCTCTCAGATATTAATTTCTCTTTTCACATCTTATCTTTGTTTGATCTGGTTCCCCACTTTCACTTCCCAAGTTCAAGTTGAAGTTCTAATCCAGCAATTCTTCATTAGTATTCATAAGTAAGTTTTTCAAAATGGCATATAATATCCATAGGAAATAATTTTTATCTAGTTCTTCAGATTCTGTTGAAAGTTTAGATTGTGAAAATACATTTGAGTTTGTAAGTAAAGTTGAAAGTAGTAAATTTGAAATGGTTCCATACGTTGGTAATTTATTTTGTAAGATTGAAGAAGTTGAAAATTTTTATAGATCATATGCTCGTAAAACGGATTTGAGATTAGAATTGCAACTAGTCATAAATATGCTCATACGAATGATTTGTCCTCTAGGTTGTATGTATGTAAAAAAGCTGATACACCAACTGTTGGCAAGAGTATACTTGATGGTGAAGATGGTAGTAATAAAATAAGTAGACAGGGAGACTCTGTAGAATGCACATTATGCAAAGTTAGAATATATGTTGTTTAGAATAAGAAAGAAGACAATTGGTGTATTTATACTGTTGAATTAGAGCACAATCATCACTTAGTGACCCCTACCAAAGTAGATTTGATTGAGACATACAAAAATATTACTCCAGTTGCAAGAAAATTAATTGACACTTTAAATAAGTTTGGTATTACTCCTAGTAGGATGATGAATGTTTTGAGCATAATGAGTGGTGGGATGCAAAATGTTCCTTTCTCTACTATAAATGTTCAGCATGGGGTGCGAGATTTAACGCGTGATTCTGCAGATGAAAATGATGTACAAGTTTCTGTCAATTATTTTAAAAACTTGCATCCGAAAGTGATAGTAAATTTTTTTCCCGAGTGAAACCTAGTGAAAATAATCGCATAGCTTGTATTTTGTTGGTTGATGCCTGATCAAGGTTTATGTATCAACAGTTCAGAGATGTTGTGACATTTGGCAGTACGTACTGGACAAATAAGTATGGCATGTCGTTTGTTCCATTTTCCGAGGTCAACCACCATTATCAGTCTATATTGTTTGGATTTACATTGTTAAGGGACGAGACATAAGACACTTTTATTTGGGTATTAGAGACATGGGTCGAAACCATGGACTACAAGGCACCTACAACGATCATCACTGACCAAGATAATGTAACGCTAGAGAAAATTGGATTATTATGTGAATTAAATTTTATTTGATTAAATGAATTTAATTGTTTATTAAAGTGAGTAAGCTATTTAAAGGTCATTCCATGACCTAGAATGGGCGAATGTGGTTAAGATTCTGACTGTGTGCTTGAATTAAATGATTTGAATTTCCAAGACGAAAATAAAAAAATTTCGAGAAATTTTTGAAAAATCACTAGTCATCCATTTCTGCTCGGGAATTATTTTTGAACTTTTGAAAAATGCGTTATGATAGATTTCTAAGATGAGATAGAATATCTAATAATATTTCAGTTATGGAAAATGAAGTTTTCACCTGCGGACTTAAAATCCTAAGGGTTAGGGAAAGTGAAATCTAAGAACAAAATAATTAAGTGTAATACAAATTGTTATTATACGTGAGGAATATGAGTATAATACTAGTTATTATATGAGTATAATACGAAGATTAATATGACTTATAATATGAATACCATACAAAGTATATACAAAGAGAATACAAGAATTATACAGTAAGAATACGAATAAATTTTAATGGACTTTAGCTATTGGACCTGGATTTTGTCAAGCCCAATTGAACGATGAATGAGGCCCAATGATAAAATTATATCAAGGCCTAATGTTATATTAAATCAAGCCCAAAGTCAGGCCTGATATGAATTAATTCTAAGCCCGAACCAAGAACTGAATCCATGGGTCGAACCGATAGGTCAACGGGTGGGTAAAACCCATGGGGCAACCCATGAGGGTCCCCTATGGGGCACATGGTCGGCCAACTTGGTGGCCAAGTTGTTGGTTAGATTCCTTAAGAAGCTTTGAAGAGGAGGTGTGAATAGTAAGGAGGTGGTCAAATGACCAAAATGGTCTCCATTTGTAAATTCTATAAATAGAAGCTTAAGTGTTCATTAGTTGTTTTACCAACTTTGAGCACCTATATTAAGAGAGAGATAAGAGCATTAACAAGCAATCCAAGAATTAAAGAAGCTAACTATTTAAGCTTAAGTCAAGCACACGAAGAATGCTAAGGTATAAACACGTAAATCCTACCTTTCGATTATTCTCTATTAAGTTTGTATAGAAAAGTATTAATTGGTGGAGCATGTCTCTTCCGGAGTACTAAGGATGGCTACTAGTGAACAAAATGTTAATAAGCCATGTCTAAGTGAGAATCACAATTGACTAATTAAGCATTAATCGAAGAAAATGCATAAAACTTAGAATGGTTGTTGATGGACAAATTGAAAACCATTGTGTATAAGTCATAAATGGGTTTTATACCTACGAATAGAATATTTTTTCAATCTTAATCATTGTCATCTTAAGTTTTTTTAGGATGGTTATATGTTTTTTTGGTGTTTGTGTATTGCATGAACAGGTTGAGACGAAAAAACAGGAATTTGGAACAAAAAGGGCAAAATTGTAATTTTCTAGGACAAGCATGCCGCTGGGGCAGCAGTCACCAAAGCTAAAAGTGCCATCGGGGCTGTGACTCCCCTAAAATAGGTATACATCACCCATTCTGAGTCGCCAAATATATGGTACAAAATTCAAATATAACTTACTTATACAACTGTCATGTAAAGTACGACAAAATATAAGCTGAGAGTTTCAACACGAATATTGTCTTCTAGACAATATCCAAACTCAAATTCAATATTATTACATTTATTATCACACTATTTCACAGAATAGTGAGAACTACTAATGCAACCATCTCTGGCATGTTGATTCCCTCCACGTTTGTTGTCGCCGCTTGGATGACTGCTACCATTGGTATTATCGATTTGCCGGCTGCTGCTCTCTTAGTTAGGTTGTCTCATTATTGTGTTCCGATAACTGAGCCATATTTACAATATCTGAATACAAACACAGTTTGTGAGAGATAAGGTATTGACGTATCTCGAGTTTCAAACCTTTTAGAAACATTCGCGTCATTCTCTCCTCGTTATCAACTAAGTGGGATGCAAACCGGGACAACTCGGCAAACTTGGTTTCGTACTGCGACACGGTCATATTGTTTTGCTCCAGCTTGATGAACTCTACCTCTTTCATGTGACGAATACTTTTGGGATAGTACTTGTCGTTGAATAGTTCTTGGAACTTCTCCCAAGACATCTTCAGTGCTTCAGGCTAGGTACGTTTTACAGATTCCCACCAATGATATGCTTCTTCACGCAACGTAAAGGTGGCGAATGGAACCTTTTGCTCCTCTGAGCATTCTAAGACATCAAATATCTTGGAGATTTTCTTTATCCACGTCTCTACCTTAAGTGGTTCTGGCTTTCCCAAAAACTCCGGTGGTCCCAACTCCTTGAACTGCTTAGCGGTGACCAACCGTGGGTTTCCATTGTTTCCACCTACATTATGAACAGGAGTCTCTCTCGTTTGGTGTTGCATGAATTCTATAAAGCCTCTGAACATCCCATAGTTCATCATTTGATTGGTGTTATTGTTTACCTGATGACTATTGTCTTCCTATTGCACATTATCCTGGATATTGATCGTTGGTGACTTAACGGTCTCATCTGCTTCATTGCTGATCTCAACATTTTCAAATGTCATTTTCAAATACTGCCACAAAACAAGGGTTAATTGACATGCAACATATTATCCCTATATTCTGACCTACCAATTAAATACCAAATAAACTTAGGTAGGTCATACTAGCGAAGGAATTTCCAGTCTCTCCCCTCCTAGTTCTTGTCTCACATCTCAGCCAAGGATCATATCCCTAAGCTTTGATACCAACTGTGACGCCCCCAAAATAGGTATACATCACCCATTCTGAGTCGCCAAATACATGGTACAAAATTGAAATAAAACTTAATTATACAACTGTCGCGTAAAGTATAACAAAATATAAGCTGGGAGTTTCAACACGAATATTGTCTTCTAGACAATATCCAAACTCAAATTCAATATTATTACATTTATTATCACACTATTTCACATAATAGTGAGAACTACTAATGCAACCATCTGGACCGTCAATCCATTCCCCGACTAGTCCCAACTATATTCTCATTTCAAAAGAGAACATTTAAAGACAAGGTGAGCTCAACTAGCCTAGTAAGAAATATTATGACTAAGATAATGCAGAAAAAATTATCCTTAGCCTTCAACAGTATAACAACTGATAAAATATAGACAACAAGTTTTAGATCAACAACTGCAGCGGAATAAGCAATCCATTAGAAGAGTCAAGTAGAGCATGATATCTACTATCTTCTATGATTTAAAAAGGTCATCATCAATTTTATCGCTGAGACTCAGCTTAATAAATAATCCACATCATCGAATCATCCATGCACTACGGGCCAAGGATATTCTTTAGTATCACGACCACGAATTATCCATGCACTACGGGCAAAAGATAATTGTGTTTTCATCAACGGTCATGATCATGCCATAAAATAATTCATTTTTGCACCCTTGGCTGAAGAGAACCCATGGCCATGATCATACCAAAAACTGTCCATCAATGCACTACGGGCCAATGAGGACTTTTACCACATCAACTGTAACATTACGGTCATAATTATACTGAATAATCCCTAGTCATAATCATACCATGTCCATCTATGCACTACGACCAAAGATGACTTTCATAACAATATAAGCATAAGGATGATGACAATGATATAATAATTCAATAAAACAAGTTCAAGGATAAATTTTAAAGATTTATACTTTAATTTATCCAGAATTCAATAACGTTCAAATTGTCAACATGATACTACTTTGTGGAGTAAAATTCAAGAATAATATTGTATCAAAAATGATTTGGATCAAAAAGAAATCAATTTTTGTCATGAATAGTACCCCAGGTGAATAGTAATCGAGTGAATAGTACCCCATGTATAGTAACTTCGAGAATAGTAAACTTGTGAATAGTACCCGGACATGAAAAAGTTAAAACTTATCAAGAATGCTCAGAATAATATTTTCATGAAAAGATACTGGATGAAACGCAAATATCAAGGATATTCTACTAATTTCATTGAGTATAGAAGCCAAAACTTAATAAAATGAGTATAGAATTCGAAATCTAAAACGAAATAATATTACTTACATACTACAGAGTATGGAAGAAAATATTATTTCATACGAATACTGAACAAAAAAATATCTCTTACGAATATTAAATGAAAATAATATTCATTACAGAATATTAAACGAAAATAATATTCATTACGAATATTAAACGAAAATGATATTCCTTACGAATATTGAACGAAAATCATATTCATACGAATACGAAAAATAATATCTCTTCAGAATATGAAATAAATAATATCCCTTACCTTAAAAAGAAGAGTATTCCAACTGGTATAGCGGATATATTCTTGAAGAAAACTTTCACTGTTTTCTACGCTCAAAACTTCTTAAAACTCTAAAGAAATACGCTCAAGATTATAGAAGAAGAATTCTCTAATTCTGCTGTGATTTTCAATTCTGGTTAAGCATCCTATTTATAGGAGAATAGAAAGGATACTATTTGAAAATTTTAATCACGGATTTACGTAATTCTAATTTCTTTTGAATTAAATTTACTATCAAACGCTTTAAAAATTTTTTATTTACTACGCAAAGACTATGCAATAAAATATTCTAATAAAACAAAAACTTTAAATAAAATATAATATATTCTATTTAAAATCAAATAAAACAAAACTTATAAAATATATATATATATATATATATACATATAATTATAACATTTTCCTTACGGCAAAGGCAAATCTTATATATATATACAAAATTTATATATATATATATATATATATTATAATAATATAACTCCTTTCCTTTCTCATAACCTTTCCCCATGCCAATTTCAGATTTCCAAAGTCACATATGGGCCCCACATGTGGTCCCCACCTTTATTATAAAAAAAATACTAAAACAATTTCTACCGATTATTTTGAAAAATGGGTAAATGAAGGTCCATAAAATAAGCAAAATTTACAACAAACACTTCATAAAAATTCTCTCAATATTTTTAACAACCTTTATTCATATTATTATAACTCGTAATATTAACAACCAGATCGTTCCCAAGAAAGAGGGGGCTTTCCGATAAGGATTTCTCTCTATTGGCGCGCAATTAGGTGACCAAACCTCTCCTCGACAGAACTTTCTAGACATTGTTAATTATGCAAATAATAATATGAATAACATGTCATCTCAATTATTGATTTAATAATATATAAAAAATTAACAATAATTGAATCAAATAACGTGAGATATTATGCATCAATTACTGTAGCAATAATTGAATAAAACTGAGTGACTTCTCACGTAAGCATCAATAATCAATACCGTGTGCTACTATGCAACCACGCCAGACATCGATTTTTTTATCATGGGTGATTCAACAGTTAACGGTAAAACTTCTGCCGTTATTTTCATAAAAAGATATTTCTGTCATTTTCTCATTCCGACAATAATTCCGTTGTGCGGTCCACCAATGATTGCGTTGTTGTACGAATATTCCCTGTTAAAACAAATATTCCCCGACCAATCGAATATTATATAACTACTTGCTTACTTTGCAAAATTTATAAATATTACTCACAACTATAACATTATCTCAAATACATACCATAATATTCAAAAAAATATTTTGTGAAAATTAAATCTTTATTCATAAAATTCGGGGTCTCAAAATCTCCCCTCCTTATGAAATTTCGCCCTCGAAATTTACATACCTGGTAGTTCGAAGAGATGATAATACCTTGATTTCATTTCAAATTCTAACTCTTGAGGTATAACCCTAAAGCGTAGAATATGTTCCTTCTTAACCAAGATTTTAACAGGTACCTCTTTATACGTTAAATCTTCCGCTATTTCGTCTGGTTCTAACTCAATAATGTGGTCCGGTTCGTCCACATATTTACGTAACATCGATACGTGAAAAAATATTATGAACACGTGACATACTTGACGGTAAGGCGAGTCTATAGGCCACAGTTCCTACTCGATCGATGATTTCAAATGGACCAATAAAGTCGAGGGTTGAGATTCCTCTCTTCGTCGATTCTTGCTTCTAGAATAACACCCTCTTGAACCTTCTTCTTCACATTTAATCAGCTCTGAGTCTGTAGCTTAAGCGGCTCTAACTTTATCGATTAAAGTCTGTTCTAATCGTATATTTAACATCATCACGTGGGTCTTTAGAGTAAGTCGTACAAAATGGGTTCTTGTGTTAAAAACGTCATACTCTTAAACGTATACGATCTTCTACTCAACGCGTTAGCTACGACGTTCGCTTTTCTAAGATGGTATTGAATGGTATTGTCGTAATCTTTCAACAGCTCGAGCCAACATCTTTGGCGCATGTTCATTTTGGGTGAAGAAATATTTGAAGGTTTTTGCATCGGGTTCAAGGTCGATACAAATTCGATTTCACGCTATGGGGGTAGGCCAGGAAGTTCTTCAAGGAATACGTCAGGAAACTTATTAACAATAGAAATATCATTCAAATCTGACATATTTTTGTTTAAATCCATGACATGGCTAAGAAATCTTGACATCTATTTTTCCATAAACGAATAGCTTTATGGCTTGATATGACAATGATTGACTTTAGTGGTTTTGTTACTTGACTTCGCATAATAGGTTGGTCAGGAATATGAAACCTAACAATCTTACAAAAAAATCAATTTTAGCATGATGAATAGTTAACCAGTCAATTCCTAAAATCACATCAAAGGCAAGTATTTTCAAAGAGATGAGATCGACAAGTGAAAGTGCCGATTTGAATCAAACAAGATTTATAAACAGTGGGTGTAACGCAGGTTTCTCCCAATGGAGTTTCAACCGATAAGTCAAAGTCTAACTTCCCTGGGGTCAAATTTAAACGTTGAGCGCAAGTAAGAGAAATAAAAGAGTGGGTAGAACCGATATCGAATAAGGTATAAACTTCGAAAGATTTTATGATTAACTTACCCGTGATAACTTCGTTCGGGTTCCTCGACAAATGCTCTTACTTAAACTACCGACTTTAACTTTTCTGGGACATCCTTTGGCATCACTATCTCAGCTGGACTTGACTTCACTACACGACAAAATCAAGCTAGGTGACCTTCTCTTCCACAATTGAAACACGCTTTGGGTTGCTGCGTACAGTTTGGACAGATGTGTCCCTCCTGTCTGCATTTGAAACATACGATCGATGATCGTTCTTCTTCCTTGGAAACGCGTGTCGCTGTCTTTCCATCATTATTAAACCTTCTCTTCTTGAAGTTTTTCTCACTTAGTTCACCTTTTCTATTATGCTTGCTATGATTACCACCAAAGTGGTTACTATTTCTAGCATGTTGATTCCCTCCACGTTTGTTGTCGCCACACTTGGATGACTGCTACCATTGGTATTATCAATTTGCCGGCTGCTCTCTCTTGGTTGGGTTGTCTCATTATCGCGTTCTAATAATTGAGCCCTATTTACAATATCTGAATACAAACACAGTTTGTGAGAGATAAGGTATTGATGTATCTCAGGTTTCAAACCTCTTAGAAACATCCGCATCATTCTCTCCTCGTTATCAACTAAGTGGGATGCAAACCGGGACAACTCAGCAAACTTGGCTTTGTACTGCGACACGGTCATATTGTTTTGTTCCAACTTGATGAACTCTACCTCTTTCATGTGATGAATACTTTCGGGAAAGTACTTGTCGTTGAACATTTCTTGGAACTTCTCCCAAGACATCTTCAGTGCGTCATGCTGGGTACATTTTACATATTCCCACCAATGATCTGCTTCTTCACGCAATGTAAAGGTGGCGAATGAAACCTTTTGCTCATCAAATATCTTGGTGATCTGCTTTATCCACGTCTCTGCCTTAAGTGGTTCTGGCTTTCCCAAAAACTCTAGTGGTCCCAACTCCTTGAAATGCTTAGCGGTGACCAACCGTGGGTTTCCATTCTTTCCACCTGCATTATGAATAAGAGTCTCTCTCGTTTGGTGTTGCATGAATTCTATAAAGCTCTGAACATCCCATCGTTCATCATTTGATTGGTGTTATTGTTTACTTGATGATTATTGTCTTCCTGTTGCACATTATCCTGGGTATTGATCGTTGGTGACTCAACGGTCTCATGTGATTCATTGCTGATCTCAACATTATTAGATGTCATTTTCAAATACTGCCACAAAACAATGGTTAATTGACATGCAACATATTATCCCTATATTTTGACCTACCAATTAAATACCAAATAAACTTAGGTAGGTCATACTAGCGAAGGAATTTTCCGTCTATCCCCTCCTAGTTCTTGTCTCACATCTCAGCCAGGGATCATATCCCTAAGCTTTGATACCAATTGTGACGCCCCCAAAATAGGTATACATCACCCATTCTGAGTCGCTAAATACATGGTACAAAATTGAAATAAAACTTAATTATACAACTGTCGTGTAAAGTACGACAAAATTTAAGCTGGGAGTTTCAACACGAATATTATCTTCTAGATAATATCCAAACTCAAATTCAATATTATTACATTTATTATCACACTATTTCACAGAATAGTGAGAACTACTAATGCAACCATCTGGATCGTCAATCCATTCCCCGACTAGTCCCAGCTATATTCTCATTTCCAGAAGAGAACATTTAAAGACAGGGTGAGCTCAACTAGCCCAGTAAGAAATATTATGACTAAGATAATGTAGAATAAATTATCATTAGCCTTCAACAGTATAAAAACTGATAGAATATAATAGACAACAAGTTTTAGATCAACAACTGCAGCGGAATAAGCAATCCATTAGAAGAGTTAAGTAGAGCATGATATCTACTATCTTCTATGATTAAAAAAGTTCATCATTCATTTTATCGCTGAGACTCAGCTTAATAAATAATCCACATCGTCGAATCATCCCTGCACTACGGGCCAAGGATATTCTTAAGTATCACGACCACGAATTATCCATGCACTACGGGCCAAAGATAATTGTGTTTTCATCAACGGTCATAATCATGCCATAAAACAATTCTTCTTTGTAACTTGGCCGAAGAGAACCCATGGCCATGATCATACCAAAAACTGTCCATCAATGCACTACGGGCCAATGAGGACTCTTACCACATCAATTGTAAAATTACGGTCATAATTATACTGAATAATCCCTAGTCATAATCATACCATGTCCATCTATGCACTACGACCAAAGATGACTTTCATAACAATATAAGCATGAGGATGATGTCAATGACATAATAATTCAATTAAACAAGTTCAAGGATAAATTTTAAAGATTTATACTTTAATTTATCCAGAATTCAATAACTTTCAAATTGTCAACATGATACTGCTTTGTGGAGTAAAATTCAAGAATAATATTGTATCAAAAATTATTTGGATCAAAAAGAAATCAATTTTTGTCATGAATAGTACCCCGGGTGAATAGTAATCGAGTGAATAGTACCCCGTGAATAGTAACTTCGGGAATAGTAACCCTGTGAATAGTACACCGGCATGAAAAAGTTAAAACTTATCAAGAATGCTCAGAATAATATTTCCATGAAAAGATACTGGATGAAGCGCAAATATCAAGGATATTCTACTAATTTCATGGAATATAGAAGCCAAAACTTAATAAAATGAGTATAGAATTCGAAATCTAAAACGAAATAATATTACTTATATACTACAGCGTATGGAAGAAAATATTATTTCATACTAATACTGAACAAAAATAAAATCTCTTACAAATATTAAGCTAAAATAATATTCATTACTTAATATTAAAATGAAAATAATATTCATTACTTAATATTAAATCTAAAATGATATTCCTTACTTAATATTGAATAAAATCATATTCATATGTAAATCTAAAAATAATATCTCTTCAGAATATAAAATAAATAATACCCCTTACCTTAAAAAGAAGAGTATTCTAACTGGTATAGCAGATATATTCTTGAAGAAAACTTTCACTGTTTTCTACGCTCAAAACTTCTTAAAACTCTAAAGAAATACGCTAAAGATTATAGAAGAAGAATTCTCTGATTCTGGTGTGATTTTCAATTCTGATTAAGCATCCTATTTATAGGAGAATGGAAAAGATACTATTTAAAAATTTTAATCACGGACATTTAATACTAATTCACTTCGCTAATTCGATTCAAATTTAAACGCTTTGAAAATTTTTGATTTACTATGCAGCACTATGCAATAAAATATTCTAATAAAATAAAAACTTTAAATAAAATATAATATATTTTATTTAAAATCAAATAAAACAAAACTTATAAAATATTTATATATATATATATATATATAATTATAACATTTGCCTTACGGCAAAGGCAAAGCTTATATATATATACAAAATTTATATAATATATATATATATATTATAATAATTATAATATAACTCCCTTCCTTTCCCGTAACCTTTCCCCCTGCCAATTTCAGATTTCCAAAGTCACATATGGGCCCCACATATGGGCCCCACCTTTATTATAAAAAAATACTGAAAAATTTTCTACCGATTATTTTGAAAAATGGGTAAATGGAGGTCCATAAAATAAGCAAAATTTACAACAAATACTTCATAAAAATTCTCTCAATATTTTTAACAACCTTTATTCATATTATTATAATTCAAAATATTAACAACCAGATCATTCCCAGGAAAGAGCGGGCTTTCTATAAGGATTTCTCCCTATTGGCGCGCAATTAGGTGACCAAACCTCTCCTCGATAGAACTTTCTAGACATTGTTAATTATGCAAATAATAATATGAATAACATGTCATCTCAATTATTGATTTAATAATATATAAAAAAAATTGACAATAATTGAATCAAATAACGTGAGATACTATGCAGCAATTACTGTAGCAATAATTGAATAAAACTGAGTGACTTCTCACGTAAACATCAATAATCAATACCGTGTGCTACTATAAAACCACGCGTATTACTGTACTTTTATCACCGGGTGATTCAACAGTTAACGGAAAAACTTATGTCGTTATTTTCATAAAAAGATATTTCTGTCATTTTTTTCATTCCGACAATAATTTCGTTGTGGGGTCCAACAATGATTGCGCCGTTGTACGAATATTCCCTGTTAAAACGAATATTCCCCGACCAATCGAATATTATATAACAACTTTCTTACTTTGCAAAATTTATAAATATTACCTACAACCATAATATTATCTCAAATACATACCATAATATTCAAAAAAATATTTCCAGAAAATTAAATCTTTATTCATAAAATTTGGGGTCTCACAGGGGCGGCAGTGTCGAAGTTAAAGAGGAGACTTTTGTTGCTGATAGGATTCTGCAAATCTTTTAGGGGCTATTTTGGAACGTAATTATGAGCATATAAAAGGAAATTTAAAGGGCAGAAAAGGGGAATATTATTTTATAATTAATCAAACCCTAGTTTTGGATTACACTTTGGAGAATTGAAGTAAGGAGATTAGCGTGAAGAATTCAAGACGAACGTGGAGAAGAGCAGCACCTTATTTACCAGTTTTAATTCTCTTTCTTCATCTTCTCTTGTATTCAAAATGTTTAACTACTTGTGGATGTTGAGTTTTATTTCATCTAGCATGAACTAATTTTCTTATTTAAGTCTATAATGGATCTTTTTGTGTAACAAAAATTGATATGCTTTCGTTAAGACTATTTTCATGGTTGTCTACTATATTCTATACTTAATTTATATAATTGCTTGTTGAACGATTACTTGATAACTTATATAAAATCAAGAGATGGAATATAGGTTAGGACCTGATTATAGTAGCATGTGATTTTGATTTCTGCATGTTGTTGGGATTCATAATTTATGTTTAGGATAGAGATCTACATACGCATTGCATGTAATCAAAATAAGAACTTGTGCTTAAACCTTCTTTAATTGTTATTCACATAAAGATATAGTGGATTAGTTAAGTAAGGTGTTCATCTTAATTCTATCAATTGTGGATTTAAGTTAGATACAAATTGCTTGGTTAGGATATAGATGACTAACCAATGGATTAACTCCATTTGGTTTGGCATAAAAATCTCGAGTAACGAAGTTATGGTGAAATTTACGAGAAAAGACGTTAATCGTCGAAATCATAGTTAACTAAGATTTCCGGAACGACTGTCAAAAGTTGTTGTTTAGCTTAGAAACCTAGGTTTCTGGTGGCGTATCGAAGAACTATGTATTTAAGAGTCATGGAGTTAAGAACGGTCGAATTCGAACTAAAAACGAAAAAACGAGCGAAGAACGCTCACGAACGTTTAACGAATGCATAATGAAAATTTAAACGATGACTTTATTGCTAACTGATTCAGAAATTTATTCTGTCTGGATGAAATCGTAGTACATGAGATATGTGAGATAATTGATGAATGGGTTTTATACCTATGATTTGGATATCTTTAGGGCTTAATTCTTTATTTAACTTTAAGTATTTTTAGTGTCATTTTACTTGTTTTTGTGTTTGTACTGTAGGAAACGGCTTTGAAATGTCAAAACATGAAAAATGGAGCTTAGTGGCATTTTCATAATTTTTGAAAAAGTACCCCCGCCAGGGTGGGGGTTTCCTAGTGTAAAATGCTCGCCGGGGCGGGCTTGTCGGGAAAAAAAAGGAGTTTAAGAAGTTGAGTTCAAGGAGGATTGGTTTGAGATGTTTGTCTCAAGGACTTTAAGAACTCTAAAAGACATATGAAGAGACATATAAAAGGAGGAGAATCACAAGGATTAAGGGATGATTTCCATTATATTAGATTAGGACAAAGCCCTAGTTCTTATTAGATTTGGAGATTGAAGCAACTTGGAGACCATTGAAGAGCAAGAGCAAGAGCTTAAAGGGAGCATCAAATCTACAGATAACAAATTCTATCTTCTTCTCTACTCTTATTTTTGTCTTTTAATGTTTATTCAATTGTGGATTCTTATTTTTAATTCAATAATCATGAACTAAATTCTTGTTTAAGATTACAATGGAGCTTATTGCATAACTTATTTTTAGTATGCTTCTTTTTTTAATTATTGTTGAATACTCTTGGATTATCTATTATGGTTTGTGATTAATGCTTAATTTCCTAGCTAACAATTACCGTGATAATCTATATGAACTCGAGATATGGAATATAGATTTAGATCTGATCATAATAGCATGTGACTGAGTTTTCTGCATGGAGTTGGAATTCATAATTAATATCTAGGATAGAGATATACCTATACATCGCATGTAATCTGGTAGAGAACTTGTGCTTTAAATCATCTTTATTGTAATTCACATAGAGATATAATGAATTAGTTCATTAGCGTATTCTTCTTAATTCTATCATTTGTGGATTTAAGTTGATTTGAGTGTGATGCATTGAGAGATGGTCATATTTACTTATGTGTTCTTGATTAACAATTCAAAATAGTGAACATAATTGACAAGAAGTATATTAATTTAAGTGAAGTTGTGATCTTAAATCTGATTTTTAACTAGTGGTAATTAGAATTAGTTTAATTAAATAATTTAATTCATAACCTTAAATTGATTTTTTAAATAAAATTAGTTTGGTTAAGAGTTAGTATTTGGTAATTTGTATTAATAATTCCTCGTGGGAAAGATACTCTACTTTCACTTTATTACTTGTTGACCACGTATACTTGTGTGTTATGCGTAATTAGATTTCACCCAAAAATAATGGCTTTAAAACGAGCCAATTCCGAGTTATAACGATCGCGTTACGAGCTCGGGAATAAATCATAATGAAAAACTTAAAAAAAAAATCAATGGCTCAGGGAAGGTGTTGCAGCGCCTCCCAAGCCTAAGAAGTTCGCACCGCAATGCCTACTCGGTACTTAGTTACTGCTAACTTGCGTTGTAGTGTGAAAGTTAACAAAGGGACTGGCACTGCAGAGCTGACCCTGTAAATTTTATAGTGAAGAACCTTTATAAGTGTAAAGGCTGGGGGATGTCTAAGGGATAATTATGAATAATAATTAAACCTTAAGTAACTTCATAGAGGGGGATTAAAACCTTAACTTTAACAATTAAAAGTTGAGTTAAGGTTAGGGAAACGTGAACGCAAAGTACATTAACGATAACTGTCGATCGTATTCAAGTTGAACATATGTTTTAGGATTACCTTGATTGTAATACCTAAACATTGAACACGGATAATGGTATATAAAGATAAAACTTATGTAATTCCTATACGGAATCTGATATTGGAAATCCGGGGGGAAATGTGTCTGAACTAGCAAACCGATTAGGGTTACAACCATCTTAGTACTTAAACGACGATCGATAAGTGTTGTTTTATAACATGTATTGTTAATAAGTCGTCAGGAATGTTAATAAGCAGTAATTAATGTTAAATAAACTTGAACAAATATAATTAATGAAATACGTTTGATTAAGACAAAGAAGAGAAAGAATTTGGTATAAACAATGTGTTTAGATTGTTTGGTAGCTAATTTTAGTGTGTTATGTGAATATATCATGTAGAAATTGTAAAGACCGAGAACGGTTGAACTTAAAAGTAGAAGACACTTGGCAAGTTTTCTTAACACTTGTCTAACCTTCGTGTTACTCAAATTTATGTGATTCGTGTTAAAACATGCATGAATTGTTTTACGAAAGAGTATATACCAGTTTTAACTCGAATAGACAAACTGTAAGAGTTTGATTGATATGTTTATAAGTCTTTCAATATATTATTGATAACGTTATCCTAAGACAACTGTTTGGTATGGATTCAAAGCTAAGCTTGAGTATGAATAAAAAAGGTGTTTTACATCGTTTACTCGATAGGCACACGAGGTTGCCAAAACTTAAACGTAAATGTGTTTAACAAACGAGTGTTGATCAATATAGAGTACTATAGGCTGATCACCTAGAAGTGCTCGTAAGATATATCGGACTTACGGTCTTAGTGTTGAGTTATCCTTTTCATGAATGAAAACCGAAGAGAATGTTCATGGTCCTTTGACCTGTTCAAAATTCCTAAGTTATTGTATGTACTCTGGAATTATTTTAAGAAAATGAAAGGTGTTATTTTGATTGTTCATAATACTTCATAACTATTTGTTCAGCTAGTGAAGATAAATCATATGATTCTTGATGTGGTGATTATATTATATATTGTTAGACTTGCTGAGCTAGTTATGCTCACTTCTTACTTAAATTATATAATTGCATCTAAGAACGATTGGACCGAGGGTTCCGGTAAAGAAAAAGGCAAAGCCATGATGGATAAGTAGATTATCATGTAATAGACCTGTATATTTGTATAAACTTATACTATGACAATGAAGAATGTAATGGTTAACAGAACCTGGGAAGGATTTATTATTATTGTAATAAGAATTTAGTACGATATTCATATTGATGTTGTTTTCATTAGACTGAATGTATAGTTAGTAGTACCGGGTAGCACCATATTTGTGGGTTGAAAGTACCCGGATTTGGGGGCATCATAGGTTGGTATCAAATCTTTAGGTTATAAAACTTAAGTGGGGAATAACCTTAGGTTAATAACCTTGGTAATAGTAGAAGAAGCTGGAAGTAAAAGAAGTTAAATAGAGTTCATAAGTAAGTATTGAGGAAATTCATTATCAAAAGATTTAAAAGATGGAAATTAACCTTAAATAAATTAAATGTTATTTTGTGCTTATATTATTGTGTATTATGTACTAATCAACATGTTATGAATTATTGTAGATGTCAATATATAGCTCTATGTATAGCGATATACATGTGGTGAGCGAGGAGTCAGTTAACATGCTAGTACCAGTAACAATGCCAGCGGTGAAAGTACCAATGGTGAATACAGAGGAGCTAGAGCTAGAGAAGGAAGATCCATCGGAGGATTACGAGAATATGGGGTCGGTGTAATATTTTGATGTGGTAGCTAGTGAAGATGAGGATATGGAGGTGGCATCGTTCAATACGGTGATAGCTGCACTAGAGCCAACACCACCAGAGGCAGTGAGGGCATTGTATCTGTCGGTGCTTGACCAAAATGTGCAACTGTGCACTAATGTGCAGAACCTGAGGGAGGAGGTTAGTGACCTCTATAAGGAAAAGGAGTCTGCAGAAGCATATTTTAAGATAGAGCATGATGAGAAGGTGCTCATAAAGAATAAGGCGAGGGATTATAATAACGAGGCCGTTGAGCTTCACAAAGAACTGGAAGAGAAGAACCAGAAGATATCACGGATGTCTTACATCCATAAGTGTGCTCATGAGGATTTCAAGCTGAAAATTGCTTATTATTCGATTGAGTCGGGGCAGACTTGTCACACTATCAGTCAGGATATTTTTGCGATTTTTGCGAACGAGAAGCAAGAGAATGCCGTTAGGCAGTGCTAGTAGTAGATAGTGGAAATATAGATATGTAAATATTTTGTGTATCTGTGTAGTGACGTAAAACCCTCTTTTGTATAACTAAAGGGTAGTCTTGTTTTAAATCCCAATTTTTGTGAAAGTCAATCGCATGATAGGAATGTAATAGTCGTAGTTATGGAATCAATGTCTAAATAGTTTAACCATGAAGAAGCATATTAATATAAGAGGTTTTTATTAAATGTGTTTGATATTGGTATGAGTTGTTGTTTGATGAATAATAACTAAGTAAAAGAAATAAATAATAATGAAACTTTATTTATTTAAACAGAAATATGACGCCAAGAAGAAGACAACGTAACCAGGAAGCTAAATCCCATAATGAGAATAATTAAGAGGGTCAGAATAACCATATACAGGAGTTCGTTAATTTATTAACGGTTGCATTTAACCAAGCTGGGGGTAGAGCACCAGTGGTTTCTAGGGCAGCTCAAGCGACTACCTTTAAGGACTTTAAGAGTGTGGGTCCGTCGGAGTTCAAGGGAACTACGGACATTATTAAGACCCAGACATGGGTGAATGAGATAGAAAATGTATTTGTCATAGAAAATGTCGGGGAGGCAAAAAAGACTTCTTTTGCAACCTATATGATGAAGGGAGAAGCCAACTTCTGGTGGGAGGCTCACCAGAGTGGGGATGGAGCAAGTGTGGTTACGTGGGAACAATTCAAGAAGGTCTTCTTCGAGAACTATTTTCCTACGAGCATGTAGGGTAGGATGGAGATTAAGTTCTTAGAACTTAAGTAGGGGGACATGATGGTTCCCTAATACGCAGCCAAGTTCAATGAACTGGCGAGATTTGCTCCACATCAAGTGGATAATGATGAGAGGAAGGCTCGTAGGTTTGAGCAGGGACTGAAGCCCTGTCTCTATAGCAGGATTTATGTGTTCTAGAGTGCTTCATTCAGAACAATCCTGAAAAAGGCAATTATTGCCGAGGGTGGTAGTGAGGCTTTAAACAAATACCACAAAGAGAGAAAGAATAAGAATAAGGGAGATGGAGTTCCCAAGACTGAGGGAGCTAGTGGAAGTGCGCCCAAGAGGAAGGGTTTTAACTCTGGAAATACTGGAGTAAAACAAGGGAATCCTAAGCGTAGGATCAAAGCGTGCAAGACATGCAAGATGGCTCATCTAGGAACATGTCTCAAGGGGAAGTCGGTTTGTTATAACTATGGGCAAGAGGGTCACATTTCACATAATTGTCCTAACCCTAAGAAGAACCAGGGGTGTTTCCACAACTTTTTCCTTAGTTTTTCTGGCCGAATCTCTCCCGTCAATTTCGACATCCTCGTCTTTACTTGCTTTCCTATCATAGTCAGCAATCAAGGCTTTACCACTACTCAGTGTGATAGTATTACACTGCTCGTGACTTCCCCTCGGATTCTTCTCCGTGTCACTCAGTAACGTCCCTTGAGGCTTGTTCAATGCTAACGCAAGTTGTCCCATCTAATTTTCTAAGTTTTTAATCGTCGCCGCTTGCGTTTTCATAGTTGCCTCATTACTGGATATGTATTTCAACAATAGTTCCTCTAAATATGACTTTTTATATTATTACGGAGCTGATTTTTGATGCTGATTTTGGAAACCCGGGGGATTAGATTGTCGTGGAGCTTGCTAAGTTTGGTTGTTACTCCATGAAAAGTTTGGATGGTTCCTCACCCCAGGATTGTAGGCATTCTTATAAGGATTATGAGTTATTCTATTATAAATGCCTACAATCTGAACCGCTGCAAGATTAATAGCACATTGTTCTGTTGGATGTTCCCCAACACATAATTCACATAAAAATGCCACATGTTGAACCTGTGCACCCGTGAGGGCATCCATCTTCTTTGATAATGTTGAAATCTGAGCTACTAAAGCTGTCACGGCATCTACTTCTAACACCTCAGCCGCCTTAGGATGTGTCATTCTTGTTGTGGTCCAATAGTAGTTGTTAGCCGCCATTGACTCTATTAGCTCATATGCTTCCTCAAAACTTTTAGCCATAAAAGCTCCCCCAGACGCTGCATCAATACTAGTACGAAGATTTCCATTCAGCCCATTGTAGGAGGAGTTCATCTGTAGCCACTTGGGTAGTCCGTGATGCGGACACTTCCTTAGCAATTCCTTGTACATTTCCTAAGCTTCGTACAGAGACTCCCCATGCTACTACTCAAACATCGTAATCTCATTCATCATCTTAGCAGTCTTCACCGGTGGGAAAAATTTAGCTAAAATTTCTGAGCGAGGTCATCCCAAGTTGTGATTGACCTTGGCAGTAGTGAGTGTAACAAACTTTTCATTTTGTCCCGCAATGTGAATGGAAACAACCTTAGTCTCACTGCATCATCTGATAACCCATTATACTTAAAGGTATCATAAATCTCTAGAAAGATGACTAAGTGCTCATTCGGATCATCGTTAGCTAATCCCCCAAACTGAACTGAATTCTGTATCATTTGAATCATCCCAGACTTGATCTCAAAATGATTTGCAGCTATCGCAGGCCTAGTAATGCTTGATTGAATTTTAGTAACCCTGGGAGTAGCATAGTCCCTCAGTGCTTTTTGATCCTCTGTAGCCATATTTTCTTACTTATCCAAATTCTCTCCAGTTTCCTTAATCCTCTTACTCAACCTCTGAAACCTTCGTTCGATGTCGTCCTCGTAAGGAAGCAAATCTATTTTCTTTAACCGAGTTTGCATACACTAAGAAAGAGAACCTGAAACAAGAAATAACAAAAAAAAAGAAAAATGTTAAACTAAAACTGAACTAATTAAACTGATATTGAAAGTAATAAAATCAAAAATTATCACCAGCAACGGCGCCAAAAACTTGTTGGGTGTAAAATATAAATACGCACAACACGCAAGTATACGTGATCAACAAGTAATATAATGATAAGTAGAGTATCGTTCCCACAGAGAAGAGCATGAATTTTAATCAATCAATTACCATCTTTATATTATTTCAATTTTATTAAACTATTGGAATTAATAATTTCAATCAACACAACTAAATACCACAAATTTTAATCAGATGATGGAGAATTAAGCCTACAACTTCACTTTAAGCTTCACTCAGATTATCAAACTTCTTTTCAATTCAATTAACTATCTCAGTTCATTAATCAAGAACACTAAAGTAGAATTATCCATCTCTCAATGCACTAAAATCATATCAACTTAAATCCACAATTGATAGAATTAAGCCAAACACCCTAATTAACTAATTCACTATATCTCTGTGTGAATTAAAATCAAAGAATGTTTAAATTCCAAGTTCTTACACGATTACATGTGATGTTAGGTATATCTCTATCCTAAACAGACATCAAGAATTCCATCAAAATGCAGAAATCATGAACACATGCTATTATGACTAAGTTTAGATTCATATATCATCTCTCGAGTCCATACAAATCCACATAAAATTGGTGATCAAGTGATTCATAAATTAAGCACAAATCACAATAGATGAACTGTAAAGATAGATTTATTAAATTGAAATTAAAGCATGATAATCATCATTCCACATTAAAGATTCATTGCAAGCTTAATTAGAAATTTAGTTCATAACTAATGAATTAAACACTGAATAGATAAAAGAATTCATCATCCCAATTTACAGAAACTGAAATAAAGAATACGAATAGTACAAAACCACCATTATCCTCACTCAATTCTGCAATTTTCGTGATCTTGATCTTTTGCTCCACTCCTCCAATGTCTTCTTCAAATTAGGGTTCAAAAGTTGAAGTTGTTAATTGTCCCTAATGAATATCTGAATTCCTTGCTTAAGTCTCTGTAATATCTCCTCAAAACGTCCCAATTCCAGTCCCAATCGAAGCCAAACTCGTTCAGTCCACACCTCCTCAGTGTTAAAATCGCATCCAAACTCCTTCTTCGTCACAAGACTTCGCTTAGAAGCCAGGGTATTAAGCCCGAGGATGCCCATACCGTGGGGGTGCCGAACTCTTGTTATACGTATACCCCTACGTGGGTACCAACTACACTTCGCTATTTTCTTGTTTTTTAATATTGTTCTTCACCACATTGCCACCTTTGTACCACAACTAACACGTAATGAAACCTACAAATAAAACAACACAAAAACAAGTAAATTGTACATAAATAACTGGATTAAACATTGTTTAAGTCCAAATAAGAACCCGATTCGTAGGTATAAAACTCACTCATCACGTATGCATCAAGGCAGTTAAAGGATTATGAGAAAGGTTATCATACTCATGACCTAGAACTGACAGCAGTATTTTTTACCGTAAAAATTTGGAGGAACTATTTATACGGGGAGAAGTGTGAGATATATACGAACCATAAAAGTCTGAAGTATATCTTCATGTAGAAGGAGTTGAATATGAGGCAGAGAAGGTGGTTAGAATTAATAAAAGATTACGATTGCGATATCTTATATCATCCAAGAATGGTGAATGTTGTGGTCGATGTCTTAAGTAGGAAGGGTCGGGGGTGTAAGAACCCAAATTTTTACAAAATATTAAAATAAGAATTTAGTAAATAAAATTCTTAAAGCATGAGATGGGTTCGAACAAGAATATATATGTGTTACGAGATATGTGGTATTGTGTTACATAGGGTAATATGAGCTATGTAATAAGTGATGTTGTGTTTAATAAATATATATTGTTATTATATATTTATTATACATTGTAGAGATGAATTAGTAAGAAGATGGATAAGACTTATCTATCAGCATTAAATAATTTATAGAATTATTTTATCATAGTTGGTGACATTAAATATCTTTGATAATCACCAATTTCTTGAGTGTATGTACGAGTAAGTATCAAGTCTAAGGCAGTGCGACCGTACCCTTTAATGGTGGATGTATATATAGGAGCTGGGCTAAACGATTCCTTCAGAGAATGGAGGTATATACGAATTAGTAACCGATCTAACTCACTGTAAAAACAGTGTAGGATAAGTTATTAAACTCATATAATTGTGGCAAGTTCCTGAATTTTCAAAGTGTGGTAAGTTTGATGAACTATATCGGGTATATATATGTTATGAAGTTAGAAATTTTGGTATAATAAGCATTGATGGTGTTAGAGATTGATAGAATGAAGCAATAGAGTAAAGATTGAAGTTGATGGAGAAACATGGATTTTCTAAATCTTCTAGCTCTGCTAGATTTTCAAAATTTATTGACTTCGTCCTGATGTTTGCACTTCTGTTTTCTTGGAAAACATTGGATCATGTGATTGAACCAATGATGTTTAAAAACAATATTGTTATTCTTATGTCTATGCTAATTATTTCAGCTAAGACAAAAATGATTTGAAAATTTTCAACATGTATTTCTGACCATGTACATCATTTGATATGGTGTAGAAAATGGTAAACGATGGAGTCATCAATGCAGTCGAACCTAGTGTTGGTTGTGATCGAAAGATCGTCAGCTCACTATGGTGTGATGTAATATGACAGAGTCACATAATGGCGGAATCCTCAACGTACTACTAATCTGGTACGGTATCATGATGTCATAAAAGAATTTTTGGTTTTCTTTTAAATTATGAAGAAGGTCAATTAAGTTGGCTAAATTATTTCAATTGATGTCTGAGTTGTTGATACAAGTCTAAGTTATTTGATTCGGCTAGACGGTTGTTGAAAATATTTATGGAATTCAAGCGTTCTTGAGTATTTATGCCAAACCAGATTGCTCTGGTGCGGATTCAGATGTGGAAAATCTGAGTTGAACAACACTATAAGGGGACATGTTTTCGGGGACAATGTTTCCGAGCGTAACGCATGTAGTCGTTACAAAACACTATATTGTGGCCCAACGTAGTGGTACAATAGGTTGGCCACCTAGTGTACGTGTAGAGGGTGTTTGTAGTCTTTGTGATTGATAAACACTCTGGTTTGCAGTGTGAAGGATCGTGTTGAAGCACTAGTTCACGGTCTTGTGACCCCTTAGCATAAATTGGAATCTGAGTTATCCATACTACTTCCCGATTATTGAAAAATTGTGAAAGATTCTTATTCTTCTGAATGATGAAAGTAGTAAGTAGAATGTTCCTTAGAAAGGAAAATGTGGTAGAATGCAACTGAGCAAGTTATAATAAAACTTCCGAAAAGAGAATGGATAAAATTAATCAAAAGAATATGTAATATTCATAATAGCACCGAGTAGAGGAGGTTTGGGTGATTCCGAGGACAGAATCCTTATAAGGGGGAGAGGATGTAAGAACTCGAATTTTTAGAAAATATTAAAATAAGAATTTAGTAAATAAAATTCTTAAAGCATGAAATGAGTTCGAACAAGAATATATATGTGTTACGAGATATGTGGTATTGTGTTACATAGGGTAATATGAGTTATGTAATAAGTAATGTTGTGTTTAATAAATATATATCGTTATTATATATTTATTATACATTATAGATGTAATAACCCAAAGTATTTTCAATGTAATTAAATAATAAATTTTGCATTTAAATTTTTTTTATATAAAGGTGGGATTATGTGCAAAGAAAAGTATATGTAATTATGTGATAAATAAAACTTATTTATTACATGAATAATTATAAATAAATTCCTTTAAGAGTTATTGATCATTATAGATTATATTCTTATTATAAATTAATTTTTGTAATAAAAATATTTATTATTTATTTTCCATGAAAATATGATTATTCTATATATGATATGATTATAAGGATTATTATGATATGCATTTTATTATATTAGTTGAGTTAATTATTTTAACTTAATTAATAATGGTTTATATGAAAGTCATATGGGATATGGATTCAAAACCCTAATTACGGATTTTGAATAAGGAATGAGAATATTAATATAATATTATTTATAATCAAATAATATAAACATGTTTGATATGTGTGTAATATTAATGTGTGGAGCGATTTTTAGTAAAAGCAAGACAAAAGCATAGTATTTACCGATAAACTATAGTACATAAGTCAACTATGACTATAAAAATTGTTAAGTTGTGTGTTATGTAGTTAATGACAATTATTATGTTTAATGTTAATTAGGTAAACCCTAATTAATATCTAGAAATCCTAATTATTGAATTAGAACCCTAATTGCTAAGTTATAAACCCTAATTATTAATTTAGCAAGGTTAATGGTGATTAGTATATTATAAAGCCTATTTTATAAATCCTAAGTAATTACGAGACATAATCTAATTAAGGAACCCTAATTCACATTTTTAGAAACTAAGATTACCATGTTTGCCCTAATTGCATAATCCTAGATAATGAACATATGGAACCTTAGGGTTAAACCCTAAGGGTCAAACCCTAAGGGTTAGAATAGATTTTCCACTTTGCCACTAAAAGTAAAAACCAAATGACCAAATTGCCCTTTGCATTATTTTAATAGATAACTTGTATAGGTTGCAATAACTTTAGTTGGTGACCAACCCAACCTAGCCATGTGCCTATAAAGCATATAAATCAGCCATTTTCACATCCAAGTGCATTGCATCTATGTCATTATATAAGATCAAAGAGAGAGAAAGGTTACTAACTTGCTCATTTTGCTACCAATACTCAACTCACTTCTCTCTCAACTCAAACCTTTGAAATTACCTTGCTAGATCAGTCACAAAACAAGCCCCACTATCACTTATATCAAATCAGAAAGTCAGATTGAAGAATTGATTATAGAAAGGTATAAACCTAAACCAAATTTTCAATCTTGTATGCTATGTCAGATGTTGTGTTTAAATGTTTAAATATGTTATATAATGTGTGAATCAGTGATCTGGGTTACTAAATAGTGGATTCATAACATATATATGCTCGAATTTAAAGATTTACAAATCCTAGAAATTTTCTTATGTGGTCTGACAACTGAATGTCAGACCTTCTAGATCTCAGCATGTTTATTATTTTTGTGTTTTAAATGTTTAAACTTGTAGTATGTTATGATATATTTACTCTGGACCTTGAATCAAGGTCATAGCATGCACAGATTTCATTTTATTGATGGTCAAAAGCCGTTGACCGGCCATGACTGGGCGTTTCTGGGTAACCCAGAAATGTCTGACAACGGATTCTAGCGTCTGGATCTTTCAGTTGTTTGTTGTGTTATTCTTGTTGTTGTATGATAATTGTAGTTTGTTGTAGGTACTACTAATTCATACCTTTATATCACCTAAGCATCAAATAGATAGATCATGGTGATTGGTAAAAGTAGGTAGGACGAACATGATTTCCGTTTTTTGGGTAACCCAGAAAACGTATGCATATTATTTCTGACAAGCTTTGACCGAATGGTATATTGTGATTCAGTCGTATTTTGATTGACATGATGAATGTTAATTGTACCTTGTCGTGTAAACTACATGTTTGACTCATTAAACTACCATAACATCAACCAGAACCTAGATTAAATGGAGCTAGAAACTTCCTACTCGAAGCTGACTAGGTTTCTCGGTAACCCAAAAAAACCCAGAAAGTTCTGACAACGAGTTTGAGGGGCTAGATCTTCATGATACATGATTGTTTGACTTGTAGGATAGTTGATTCATGTAGTATTACCTTATCACTACATGCTCAGTGTTTAAAATGTCCCAGATCATGCTTAGGCTGTGAATTAAAGACGGTCAAAGGGAGCCCTTTGAACACTGCCTTGACAGTGTTCTTGAGCCCAAGAACACCAACAGTGACAGAAAGTGTCGCTATAGCGTATAGCGACGGTTTTTATTATTTTCGTTTTCTAATTTCCGGAATATGATTAAAATAGAAATAAATTCTAAAAATTATTTAAAAATAGTAAATAAATTCCGAAAATTAAAAAATCAGTTTTAAAAATTATTTGAAGTCAAAAAATTAATTTTTAATAATTTGGCATATTTTCCATAAATATTAGTAATTATTTGAATATTATTTATTTAATAAATTCATAAACAAATTAAATAAAAATGATTTTATTATATTAAAATCATTTTAAATGATAATAAGGTATTTAATAATATTGTAAGTTATAAAATTTAACTTTTAATATTTTAAAGCAAATTTCATTAATTATTTAATATTAATGATATTCGATTTATTTAATAATTATATTAAATAAATAGATTAAAATGATTTTATTGATTTAAAAATCATTTAAAAGTGACATAAATGGTTTAAAAATAATTTAAGTAATTATAAATGACTTTTAATATTTTAGTGAATAATACCTTAATATTTTAATATTAAGGGTAATTGTTTAAAAATGATTTTAAATGTTTTAAAAATTATTTAAGGGTAATATTAATACTTATTTTGAGTTATTATAAATAACTTTGATATTTTGGCAATGATTAAATTAATTTTTTAATATTATTTAAATATTAATGATAATAGAATTATCTAATATTTAAATCATTTAATAATAATTCTAGAGTTTGAAAAATCAAGACAAATTATAATAATTATTTAAAAATTATTATAAGGAATTTAAAAATAATATGACTAGTATTTAAAATATCCAGGATAATATTGAACTATATGATAGAGTTTTAAACTCGATAATTTCCCGATAAAGCCGGCGGTACACCGAAATGCTACCGAAATTGATCCGAACATATATAGTTTGATTGTATAAGTATTTATTTGTGTCTTAATGACTGGTATAACTATATGGCAATGTGATCCGGTTATGTGTTGGTTGTAAATAACAGTACTATGTGTTAAGATATGTTTTTTCTAATCAATAGAACAATCTTATAAATGATAGGTCGTTGAATTAAAGATAGAACTAAGTTGTGTAAGCAGCAGACCAGGCAAGTTCCCTAAACTTACTCCAATTATTATTGAGCAAGTATCTTTACCCCTTGCATTTACTTTATGCAATGGATATGAGTAAGAAAGTTTCAGAATTATATTATCCTTGTGTCAGATTATTAACTCTATTGCTATTGATATGTACTCAAATATTCGTATTCATGCAAGTTCTTGAACTTTATTCGTACATTGTTTATCAGTACAATATTACTATTAGATTCAGATATATTTATGTTGTTCATAAATTTCTAAGATTTATTATACAAGTGTCCTCACTTGGATAATTATTGAACACGTTGATACATACTTATTGATCTCCAATATGTATATCTTAATTGAAAGTCGTCTAAGCTATTTGTCTCGGCTGGACACGGATTTAAAATATCTTTTGAATATGATAGAACCTTATTGATATCCAATCGAATTATTTGGTTTGGATTCCCGACTAAGTATGAACATCCCGAATATGGGAAAACTTTTGTGCGCCTGAGGCGGATATGATGACTGAGAATATCATTCTGGTATGTAGTATTGATTAAAATAGGGCATAACGGGTTGATCACCCCCCGTGCCTGTAAGTTATGACAGTTTACAGATGAAGTTCTATTTGACCTTTTTGAAAACTGAAAAAATATGTTCATAATCTATCGACTGCTATCTATTTATAGTCAGTACGTAGTTTCAAAATTTGAAATAAGATTTGCCATGTTGTTTAGTGTTGCTTCAGTACTTCACAACTATTGCTTCGTTGTTGAAGAGTCGTTCAAAGAAAATATTTAATCATTTCAGCTATTATTTTTTGATTGTTATTACTTGCTGGGCACTCAAATGCTCATTCTTGCTTAATTTAAATGTTTTCAGCTATGTATGATCAACCTGAAGGTTCAGGCAAGAACAAAGGGAAAGGAAAGCAAGCAGATTAAGTTTGTGTTATCTTATGTAATAGCTAGACTTAAATAAGATGATGATATTTATTATCCATCATGTAATGAAATGTTTTAAGGTCGCGTAACTGGGATTTAGACAACTCTGATATGTAAATTAAGTTTGATATTTATGATATTATTATTATTATTCCGCTCAAAGAAATGGTATCGTGAAGCACTGAATTCGGGTTTCAAGTACTTGAATTTGGGGGCGTCACAAATTGGTATTAGAGCTTTAAGGTTAGTAACCATAGGTGGGATGGACCTTAGGCTATAAACTTAGGGCAAAGGTAAACGTTGAAAATACAAATAACTCGTATAGAGTTTTAAGGGAGATGAATTGAAGAAATTCATCGTAAAACGAAATAAAAATAACCTATATAAAACTATTACTTGTTGTGTGTATATATTATATACTAATCTAGATAAATTATGTGTAGATATCAAGTGTAAAAGGATTAGGATGCCTTCGGATCGTAAGGAAGGAGTCAATCTCCATAACCGAGCCAATGTCAAAAGCCAATAGCTAAGATAGAGGCTCAAGTTGATGATAACCTTGAAGAGGTAATCATTTTGGAAAATATAGTTTCGGACCCAAAAATGGTGGAACTAACAGATAGTGATTCGGACACCGAAGTAGGAGCTGATCAAGCATCAACCGAAGTGCAGAATCTGAGGAACAAGGTTTCTTCTCTGGAAAAGTTGTGGGAAATAGAAAAGCTAATAAATAGTCAATTACGAAAGGCATTAATCAAAACGATGGAAGAACAAGATAATCTTAAGATTCAAATTGATCAGATGGGAGCCAAGGGCAACATATCATGTGCAGCTCCGGGCAAGAAGTGGAAGAGAAAAATGAAAGACCGCGAAATAGGAAATTCCGATAATAACCAAGAGGACGCTAACAAAATAGGAAAGTGTACAAACTATGACAAGAAACATGAGGGCGTATACAGGAAAGGGAAAAAGATATGTTACATTTGCAGAAATGAGGAACATATCTCTCATCATTGTCCCGACTTTAAGCTAGGTGCATATTTTATTTGTGAGATGGAAGGTCATCGAGTGAAAGGTTGTCCAGGATTAGGAAAAGGCGTAGTATAAGTACTATTTGAATATGTGTATTCTATGATAAGTATGTATGTGTAATATTATATTTCCAACCTTTGTATAAGTTGTAGCAGCGATTCCCGACTTTTGTGGTCACAAAGAGATATCGGATGTTTAAAGCAGTATGTGCTATGTTATGTACTATGAAATAGTTGAATGAATATGAATCTATGTTTGGTTAATGAAACAAGTATAAAATATTAAACTTATACATTAAGGTTTAGAATGTAAGTTAATAAAATATAGATTATGTTTTATTTAACCAGATAATACCACCAAGATGTCAAACTCGAAACCAAAGGGCAGAAGAATCTATCAACAATGCTGGAGGACAACAACCAGACCTGATGCATAATTTCGCAAACATGGTAGCTCAAGCCATGCAAAATGTAATGTCAGCCGCAGGAAATCAACCAGATAATTGATTTGCGAACTTCAAGGATTTAAGGCCGTAGGACCGCTAGAATTTAGAGGTACCATTGACCCGATATAAGCCCAAACTTGGGTTAAGGAAATAGAAAAAGCATTTGTAGTCGCTAGGGTAGCTGAGGGGAAAAAGACAGCTTTTTCCACCTATATGATGAAAGGAGAGGTGAATTTCTGGTGGGAGGCAAATCAAGTTAGGGCAAGAGAAAGAGTGATAGCATGGACTAGGTTTAAGACGATGTTCTTTGAGAACTATTTCTCGTCTAGTGTGCAGGCTAGGATGGAGGTGGAGTTTTTGGAATTGAAGCAGGAGAACATGATAGTTGCGGAGTATGCCGCAGAGTTCAATGAATTAGCTAGGTTTGCTCTGCATCAAGTTGATACAGAGGCAAGGAAGGCACGGAGGTTTGAGCTGGGCTTAAAACCCTGGCTCTACAATAAGGTGGCGGTATTGTATATAAATACTTTTGCAGCACTTTTGGAGAAGGCTATCATAGCCAAAGGGGGAAGTGAGGCCATGAGCCTCTACAATAAGGATAAAAAGAACAAGGATTGGGTTGAGGGAGCTGGGAAGGTAGAAGCATGTAATGGTAGTGAGAATGGAAAAAGAAAGTGGAACAATTTTGGAAATGTCCAAGTCAAACAGGAAGGTGTGAGAAAGCAGGTTGTGTAGTGTAAGAATTGTGGGAAGAATCATTCAGGAGAGTGTCTTAGTGGAAAGTTTGTGTGCTATAAGTGTGGGCAGGAGGGACATATCTCTCCTAACTGCCCTAATCCTAGGACGAACAATGGGTGTTTTCTGTGTGGATCAACGGGACATAAGGTAAAGGACTGTCCAAAAAGGAGAATGGATGTAGGAAGCGTGAATGTGAGGAAGGCAAACGGAGCACTGGCGATTACGGGACCAACTTCGACAAAATCAACCGCAAGAGTCTTCAACATGACAGTTCAAGATATCGTAGCAGCCGAGGATGGAACTTCAGGTATTATTCGAATCAATTTTATTTTCTTATATATGATTTTATTTTATTTTTGTTATAAAGAAATTTTGAAGGAGAAATTTGAGTTCTGTTAAAAACCAAATTTTCGTATGATCAGATAAGACAAGTTTTATGTTGAATAGTTAAAGATCAGTTCGATCGAATCTGATCGAGATCTACTTAAAATGACTGTTTATGCTATTTTTCCTAGTATCTACTCCCTCCGTCCCATAGTTATAGACTGATTTCTTTTGGCACATAGTTTAAGAAAATCAGTTTAGTGGAAATTTTTAACATAAATTTTCCACATATACCCCTTAATATGGAATATGGAATTAATGAATAAGTTAATTACTCCTTACTTATCACACTGGAACTCTCAACTTCATTGACTGATGTGTACTGACCATTAAAATCCATAACCATACAACTTTAACCAAAGAGAATACTACAACATTAAATGTGGTAATAAAAATAATGACATTGAATGTTATTTCTTCAAAAAAAAGAGTAATGGTTGAATATTTATTATAAGGGCATAAAAGTAAAACAATGAACCAACTAAATTTTATAAATAGTAAGTAGCCTATATATTGGGACATCTCAAAATAGAAAATTAGCCTATAACTATGGGACGGAGGGAGTATAAGTTTTTAAGCGGTGATTCCGGGGACGGAATCCTTATAAGGAAGGGTGGATGTAATAACTCAGTATTTTCAATATAATTGAATAATAAATTTTGCATTTAAATTTTTATATATATAAAGGTGGGATTATGTGCAAAGAAAAGTATATGTATTTATGTGATAAATAAAACTTATTTATTATATGAATAATTATAAATAAATTCTTTTAAGAATTATTGATCATTATAGATTATATTCTTATTATAAATTAATTTTGGTAATAAAAATATTTATTATTTATTTTCCATGAAAATATGATTATTCTATATATGATATGATTATAAGGATTATTACGATATTTATTTTATTATATTAGTTGAGTTAATTATTTTAACTTAATTAATAATGGTTTATATGAAAAGTCATCTTTGGATATGGATTCAAAACCCTAATTCTGGATTTTGAATAAGGAATGAGAATATTAATATAATATTATTTATATTTCAGTAATATAAACATGCTTGATATGTGTAATGTTAATGTGTGGAACAATTATAGTAAAATAGTACAAAACCATAGCGTTACTGATAAACTATAGTACAGAAGTCAACTATGATTGTAAAAATTGTTAAGTTGTTTGTTATGTAGTTAATGACCATTATTATGTTTAATGTTAATTAGGTAAACCATAATTAATATTTAGAAACCCTAATTATTGAATTAGAACCCTAATTGCTAAGTTATAAACCCTAATTATTAATTTAGCAAGGTTAATGGTGATTAGTATATTATAAAGCCTATTTTATAAATACTAAGTAATTAGGAGACCTAATCTAATTAGGGAACCCTAATTCACATTTTTAGAAACTAAGATTACCATGTTAGCCCTAATTGCATAATCCTAGATAATGAACTTATGGAACCTTAGGGTTAAACCCTAAGGGTTAGAATAGATTGCCCACTTTGCCACTAAAAGTAAAAACCAAATGACCAAATTGCCCTTTGCATTATTTTAATAGATAACTTGTATAGGTTACCATAACTTTAGTTGGTGACCAACCCAACCTAGCCATGTGCCTATAAACCATACAAATCAGCCATTTTCACATCCAAGTGCATTGCATCAATGTCATTATATAAGATCAAAGAGAGAGAAAGGTTACTAACTTGCTCATTTTGCTACCAATACTCAACTCACTTCTCTCTCAACTCAAACCTCCGAAATTACCTTGCTAGATCAGTTACAAAACAAGCCCCACTATCACTTATATCAAATCAGAAAGTCAAATTCAAGAATTGATCAGAGAAAGGTATAAACCTAAACCAAATTTTCAATCTTGTATGTTATGTCAGATGTTGTGTTTAAATGTTTAAATATGTTATATAATGTGTGAATCAGTGATCTGGGTTACTAAATAGTGGATCCATAACATATATATGCTCGAATTTAAAGATTTACAAATCCTGGAAATTTTCTTATGTGGTCTGACAACTGAATGTCAGACCTTCTAGATCTCAGCATGTTTATTATTTTTGTGTTTTAAATGTTTAAACTTGTAGTATGTTATGATATATTTACTCTGGACCTTGAATCAAGGTCATAGCATGCACATATTTCATTTTATTGATGGTCAAAATCCGTTGACCGGCCATGATTGGGCGTTTCTGGGTAACCCAAAACTGCCCAGAAAGGTCTGACAACGGATTAAGCGTCTAGATCTTTCAGTTGTTTGATGTGTTGTTCTTGTTGTTGTATGATAATTGTAGTATGTTGTAGGTACTACTAATTCATGCCTTTATATCACCTAAGCATCAAATAGAAAGATCATGGTGACTGGTCAAAGTAGGTAGGACGAACATGATTTCCATTTTCGGGTAACCCGTAAAACGTATGCATGTTATTTCTGACAAGCTTTGACCGAATGGTATATTGTGATTCAGTCATATTTTAACTGACATGATGAATGTTAATTGTACCTTGCCGTGTAAACTATATGTTTGACCCATCAACTACCATAACATCAACCGGAACCTAGATTAAATGGAGCTAGAAACTTCCTACTAGAAGCTGACTGGGTTTCTGGGTAACCTAGAAAACCCTGAAAGTTCTGACAACGAGTTTGAGTGGCTAGATCTTCATGATACATGATTGTTTGACTTGTAGGCTAGTTGATTCATGTAGTATTACCTTATCACTACATGCTCAGTGTTTAAAGTGTCCTAGATCATGTAACAATCCAAGATTTTATTAGTAATTTAAAAATATTATATGAAATTAAATAAATATTTTATTGATGAAGTTGTTGTTTTGTAATTTAAAATATTTCTTAAATTAAATGAATATGTGATTTTGTTAGTAAATATTTATAAATTATATTTATTAGATAATATTCTAAATTAATTTAATTTATAATTATTATGTTGTAAGATAGCATGAGATGATATATTGTTGTTGTGATGTGATAAATTAAGATGGTATATTAATTTATTAAATAAAATTATAATGAGAATATGATTTTTTGATATGTGTTTAAGTGGAATATTTATTTAAAATATAGTATGTGATTATGAATTATAAACTAAATTGTTTATTAAAATAAAATTAAATTAGTTTAATTTAGTTATGACCAAACAAGACTTAAATATATTAAGTCTTTATTTTAAAGACTTTTTGCCAAACAAAGCCTTATGGCTTTTGGATTTCTTTTAATATTTGAATTATAAATAATATAAATAAAACAAATAAAATAATAAATATAATATATTTATATTATATACGTTAGTGTGTAACTGCCATTAGACTTAAGTCGGCGTATTAAGAATATCAGTTTATTTCCTACGCTGGCTATCAGTTGATTTTTCGGCTTAGCTCTTGTTTATACGCATTCTTGTTTGCAAAAGCTTGAGACTATTGAGAGAGGATTTAGAGGAAACCTGAGAATTTCATAGCGACGATTTCAGTGAGTTTAACAATGATTGCAACCAAATTCAAGGTATTATTTTTACACAACATTAGTATCATGTATATATATGTATATGTATATATGAGGCTATGAAAAACTTTTATATAATCTGTCAATTTCAAATTTGTTGAATTGTTGTTGTATAATGGGATTACTTGTGATTATGTGAGTATATGATGATTGGAGGTTGTGTTTAAATGAGAAATTCATGCTAATTACAGTTAATAGTAGAAAAATTTTGTCAATATATATATGTTTTCATGTGTAGCAATGTAAGCATCAATTCTAGTGGCTAATTTGTATGGGAAGGTATAAATTGAAGCTTGTATATGTTAATTCATTGAGATACGAATATAACGTAATTTGAATGAGATGATTTGATCATGTATTGAATTCACAATGATGATTTTTAGGATTAATGTCAAGAAAATTGAGTTTTTATGCAAAACATGAAAATTGAGAAATTAAAATAGTTTTAGTGATTGTTAAATTGTGCTAAGTGGTTGAATATGTTAACAATCATGTCTACGATAGTTGTATATTTATTTTACGTGTTATTATCACTGTTTGGTGGGTGAAATGCGTGTTAGTTGGCTTAAGAAAAGTGCCGAAACTCTATTCTGGCAAAAATCGAAGTTCTATGTCGTCGCATGCGGCCATATAAACCCTAAGCGTGAGTGCAGGCGACCTCCGAAGATAAAACTTCATGGCGTGTGCCATGAAAGTGCCCATTTTCAGACACTAAAGTCTGCTAATTCTGCAGACTTTGGTCGTTCTTTGTGGCTTAGCTAAAGGTTATGGTAATATGTCCAACATGTTTATTGTCATGCGAATTCTTTAACCCTCATTTATTGTTGAAGCAAGTTAGTTAATCTTTATTTCTTTATTCCAAACGAGATTACTTTGGTTATTCAAAGTCTGCAACGTTGTTGTATGAAATGTGTTTATTCATCTACTAATAACTGTTGTTTAATCTTCATTCTCCAATGTCATTGTATTATCTTACATTATTGTACCAAACTCTAAGTTGCCTAGCGATTCTTTATCAATTCAACTAATCCTTAGTTGATGAATGTTCTAAACTCTAAATTACCCTTGAAGTCAACCCAAACAAAAATTCCTTTGGTTTGCTTATGTACTCACACAATTTTGAAAGCATGTTGTCGATGATAACGTTTGTTCAATTTAGAAACTATTAATACTCTAGCTCTTATTGCTTTATCGATAAACCTTGTTCATGAAGATATTATAATCAACTCTTGAATAGTTATTGGTCTCTATCAGATTCAACCAGTACTTGGTTGATGAGCATTCTAAAGATCTAGAATTCCTTTGAAGTTAATTCCCAACCAAACTTCATTTGGTTTGAACACGATAATCTAAGTCGAGATGAACAAACTATATATTAGGGGATTATTTTAGAACTATGCAATATCATTAAAATGTTTGTGCAATACATAGTACAAAGGGCTGATCACCTGGAGTACGGGATGATGATCCATATAGTCGTTTAGACTGTTAAAGGTTACAGTAGAAACACCTGTTAACCTAGGACATAGATGATGATTATAGTCTTTTAGACGGTTAAAAGTTAAAGTAGAAATACTTGAAACCTAGAGTATAGCTCATGGTCTTGTGACCCTCAGTGTATTCTTTGATGTTGATATCTATTGTTAACTTAACGTTCATTATTCATTTGAACTTATAGTTGTTGAATTAAAGTTTATTGTTCCGGTAAGAATACTTTACCATTGAAAACTCAGATAATTTTCATTCATAAACCGTTATTGTATATTATCCTTCTTGTGGGAAATTGTTTGCTCACTCTTGCACAAAATAATGCAGATGAAGTTAAGAAGTTTGAAGAGATTTCTACAAGCAAGGGCAAGGACAAAGTGCTTAATTAGACGACGACGTTTAATTTATCTTTTATTTATGAAGCTTATGTACTAGATTTAATTATGATCATGTTTTAATTTCCGCTGATGATTGTATTAAAGGTTAGATGACCTGGGATTTATCTTGAGATTATGTAACCCTTGATGGGAGATTTATTATTTAAGCTTTTGAGTTATATTATATCCTTTGTTTATGGGTAGTTAGTTATGATTTAATTGGACAGTGAACACCAAATCTGTGGAATTGAAGTACCTGGATTTGGGGGTGTCACAAGTTGGTATCAAAGCTTTAGGTTATGAACCTTAGGTGGGGAAACCTTAGGCTATAACCTTCTAGGAGATAGAGAACATAGAGGTGATAAACTCTTATCGAGTTCTAAGGAATGAATTAAGGAAATTCATTGAAGATAAAATGATAAAAGACTTTATGTGCTTATGTGTTAATGACTTATGTTCTCGTGAGTACTTAGGAGTAGCATGTATTATACATACCAAGTTTTGGAGATGTTAAAAACTTTGTTGTCAGAGTGACTGACGAAGGATGATAAGGATTAAGAGCCTTATAAGTTGTATAGTCTGAGTATGGTTGGTATTGGGAAAGCCATACCCGTTCATTTCTGTTGTAGACCTTGGGTATAGGCTTGAGTTTGAACGAGAGGATAAAGTTGGGGTGATAAAGGTGAAGGATGAGATCGAGGAGGGGGGAATTCCTCCAATGAGGTGTGTGGTCATAACATTGAGTTATAAAAGAAGATCGAGAAATTAGAAGGTCTAGCCGTAAAGCACCAAGCCATGTTAGCACAAGAAGATCTTGCGACTCAAGACCTTACTGCACCATTTGTAGATGTAGAGCGGATATTAGCTCAATCAGAACGATCAGAATATTAAAGAGGATAGTTATTAGCTGGGAATGAGATTGCGCAGGAATGATTGGGGAAAGAAGTCAGCAAAGCGTGCTAGAGCTGAAGACGCATAGGTGAAGGCTTCTAAATGCATAGATCGTGTTGAAGACAAGTCAAAGAGCGCCAAGCGAATGATGAAACTTAGAATTCAATCTTCCAATCTCCTGACGATTCGTATCGTGGAGCAAGAGCGCAATGAAGTTGTACAACGTGGTATATTCTTGTAGATTGCGAGAAAAATAATAAGTTGATATATAAATTATAATGAAAATTAATAGATGTGGATCCTAACTTTTGAATTAAATAGTGGGATGTGATAAAGTAATCCTAAAATTTTATTATTTCGGGATAAATAATATAAATAGTAGTGTGGCTATTTTGTGATGTGGTGATGTAATAAATGAATAAAGTATTATCATTGTTTATTAAGAAATATTATGTGTTATCTATAAGTGGTTAAGATAAGTTTGAAAATGTTAATGTGTGGATGAACGATGATCTAATAGTTCAAGTTTTAAGTAGTAAGATGTCGCCTAGAAGAAGACAACAACGTCAACAGAGCCCCAAGGAATATGCATTCAATAGGGAAGCTAACGCAAATCAAGTGCCACAATTGGTGAATTTACTGGTGGGAGCACTGGCAAATCAACTGAATTTCTGGCTGTATAATCAAATCTCGATGTTCCAACCAAATTCATTTACAACAGGGTTGGAGAGAACGATTGATGTAGACGGAGAAGGTAATACGCTGGCATACAATCAGGAGCAGATGGGAAAGAAGAGTGAAGATGATAAGGTGGGTGATAGTCATACCGGTAACGCTCAGAAAAGAAAGGGGGACAATAATAGTAATGCTGAAAATCAGCAAGGGAAGGAAAAGAAGAAGGTGGAGGCGTGTAGCAACTCCGGAAAGAAACATGTAGGTGTTTGTTTGAAGGGAAAAAGGGTATGCTTTAATTGTTGATCGAAGGATCACATTGCACCAAAATGTTCAAGACCGGGGAAGAGATCATGCTTCACGTGTGGATCGAAGGAGCACTTGGCTCGAGGTTGCCCAAAGAAAGCGGTAGGAAAAGCGACTGGAAGCAAAGGGGGCAGTGGCAAACTAGTTATTGTAGAGTCAACTCCGTCGTGTCGACCAGCTGAACAATCATCCAACATGAAGATCCAGAACGCAATGCAAGGTATGATTCTGATTAGCTATCTATACGGCTGCGTGTTATTTAATTTAACCGCCACTTGTTAAGTTATGCCTGATGAATTCATTTAGAAACTAGATTCGCTTCGGGAAGAGTTAGACTATTCCCTAAATATAGAAAGTGTGAATAATGATTCCTTTTACGTTGGTGTGTATAAATTTTGTGGTGTATTAAAGGCCACGTGTTAAACCATGTGGTGATAAGTCATTGTCATAGAAAGCGCATAAACCTTAAGACTCTGAGGAAGTCAAAGGTAGTATTTTTATTCTTTTAGTTGCAAGACGTTTGTACGGTAGAGTTATTTATCGATGTTGTAAAACAAGAAGTTATTAAGAAAATAATATGTGGGTTATGTGAAGAGCAAGATAGTTACTTAGTTAGCTAAATTGACGAGGAAGTCGGTGGAATTTATATGGGCGGGAAATTATAGAGTGAATTTTCAAGAATTGAAGAAGAATTTAGTATGGCACCTATGTTGTCTTTACCAGATAGTACAAAAAACTTTGTGTTGTATAGCAATGCATCATACAATGTATTAGGCGGTGTGTTTAGGCAGAACGACGGGGTCATTTTATACACATCGCGTCAGTTAAAATTTTTATGTGAAAGGGTGTCCGACTCACGATTCGGAGTTAGAGGTATTAGTGGTTGCTCTGAGGATTTAGAGGTGTTATTTTTGGGAAATAGTGTGAGATAGAAATAAAAAAAAAAAAAAAATCGGAGGAGAAGCTTTTCAGATGGAAAACCATATAACTTTGTTGGATAGAGTAAAAGAAGAGTAGCATCGAGGTGAAGGTGTCAACTCAAAATCGATACTGAAGGATAGTTGAAAGTAGAAGGAAGAAACTAGGTTTCGCTAATACCAGGAATTGAAAATGAAGTTTTGCACGAAATTATATATTGCCTTCGATATTACTATTGGTGGCAAGATATGGCGGTAGATTTTTGGTCTGTCAAAGTTAACGTATTACATATCGAGTAGTGTGTGAAGTTATGAAATCGTTTCAAGACACGATGTTTCTATGTTAATTGTGTCGAACCGAGATTCACGATTTACATCGAATTTTCAAAAGGGTTTGCAAGAACGTGTGGAACGCAATTAGAAATAGGTTTGTCATATTGTTCGCAAATTGATTGCCAAACTAAAAGGAAGTCCAAACATCGGAAGGCGTGCTAAGCACACGAGAAGTTTTCGATAATGTCATGCTAGGAATGCGCATTGAATTAGTTATGGATAAGTTAGAAATAATTTAGGAGTAAGGTAATGTTAGGTGGGATTTTTAAGTGAGGACTCATATGGTGACTAAGTCGTACAAACCTTTGTATGGGTAGAGGTTTTGTACATATACTTGGTGTATCACATTGATAATCATTGGAATATCGGTATCGCGCTATCAAAGTATATGAGGTGGAAAGGTGATTCTTTTCTCATGTATATATTTGATAGTTAGAGGTTTTTGAGATTAAGTTAGATGGTTTTGAGGTAGCCTTACCTCTATAGTTAGAGCGCATTCGTAATGTTTTTCATTTTGCGGTGAGATGATCGAACAAGCTCGACTGTAATCATGTGACAAAGTACAAACCGTTATGGATGTGCTACTAGGAAATTTTTATCCAGGTAGTCGACTAGAAAGATCATGTGCACAGTAATGAGTTAAAACCTTTTATGAAGGTGATATAGAAGAACCACAGTGTCGAAGATGCTACGTGGGAACTCGAAACTGAAATGATGAAGAATTACCATGAGTTATTTGTTTTGTCTGTGTCTTCGATTCTGGGGATAGAATCTTTTGAACGAGGGAAGAATGTGACGATTCGATTGTTTGAGTTGTGATTCTGGGGACAGAATCCTTGTAAGGAGGGAATGATGTAACAATCCAATATTTTATTAGTAATTTAAAATATTTATGAAATTAAATAAATATTTTATTGATGAAGTTGTTGTTTTGTAATTTAAAATATTTCTTAAATTAAATGAATATGTGATTTTTGTTAGTAAATATTTATAAATTATATTTATTAGATAATATTCTAAATTAATTTAATTTATAGTTATTATGTTGTAAGATAACATGAGATGTTATATTGTTGTTGTGATATGATAAATTAAGATGGTATATTAATTTATTAAATAAAATTATAATGAGAATATAATTTTGTGATGTGTTTAAGTGGAATATTTATTTAAAATATAGTATGTGATTATGAATTATAAACTAAATTGTTTATTAAAATAAAATTAAAGTAGTTTAATTTAGTTGTGACCAAACAAGACTTAAATATATTAAGTCTTTATTTTAAAGACTTTTTGCCAAACAAAGCCTTATGGTTTTTGGATTCCTTTCAAAATTTGAATTATAAATAAAATAAATTATATAAATAAAACAAATAAATATAATAAATATAATATATTTATATTATATACATTAGTGTGTAACTGCCATTAGA
This sequence comes from Panax quinquefolius, assembly GCA_020205615.1. Taxonomy (NCBI): domain Eukaryota; kingdom Viridiplantae; phylum Streptophyta; class Magnoliopsida; order Apiales; family Araliaceae; genus Panax; species Panax quinquefolius. The sequence goes on along the minus strand of CM035160.1, from coordinate 112,944,176 downwards.
CTTAAGTATAAGCGTATTAAGAATATCAGTTTATTTCCTACGCTGGCTATCAGTTGATTTTTTGGCTTAGCTCTTGTTTATACGCATTCTTGTTTGCAAAGCTTGAGACTATTGAGAGAGGATTCAGAGGAAACCTGAGAATTTCATAGCGACGATTCCAGTGAGTTTAACAAGGATTGCAAGCAAATTCAAGGTATTGTTTTTACACAACATTAGTATCATGTATATATATGTATATGTATATATGAGGCTACGACAAACTTTTATATAATCTGTCAATTTCAAATTTGTTGAATTGTTGTTGTACAATGGGATTACTTGTGATTATGTGAGTATATGATGATTGGAGGTTGTGTTTAAATGAGAAATTCATGCTAATTACAGTTAATAGTAGAAAAATTTTGTCAATATATATGTTTTCATGTGTAGCAATGTAAGCATCAATTCTAGTTGCTAATTTGTATGGGAAGGTATAAATTGAAGCTTGTATATGTTAATTCATTGAGATACGAACATAACGTAATTTGAATGAGATGATTTGATCATGTATTGAATTCACAATGATGATTTTTAGGATTAATGTCAAGAAAATTGAGTTTTTATGCAAAACATGAAAATTGAGAAATTAAAATAGTTGTAGTGATTGTTAAATTGTGCTAAGTGCTTGAATATGTTAGCAATCATGTCTATGATAGTTGTATATTTATTTTACGTGTTATTATCACTGTTTGGTGGGTGAAATGCGTGTTAGTTGGCTTAAGAAAAGTGTCAAAGCTACATTTCTACCTGGCCGAAGTTCTACGCGTCATATGAAAGCGCTATATTTTAGCGTATGTACCCTTGACCCTTAAAGGTTTGTAGCTGGCCCTCGAAGATAAAAAAAACGTGCGACCAGACGCTGAGTGCCCATTTTAGTTGAATCTTTGAAGTGCGCTAATTCTGCAGACTTTGGTCGTTTTTTATGGCTTAGCTAAAGGTTATGGTAATGTGTCCAACATGTTTATTGTCATACGAATTCTTTAACCCTCATTTATTGTTGAAGCAAGTTAGTTAATCTTTATTTCTTTATTCCAAACGAGATTACTTTGGTTATTCAAAGTCTGCAACGTTGTTGTATGAAATGTGTTTATTCATCTACTAATAACTGTTGTTTAATCTTCGTTCTCCAATGTCATTGTATTATCTTACATTATTGTACCAAACTCTAAGTTGACTAGCGATTCTTTATCAATTCAACTAATCCTTAGTTGATGAATGTTCTAAAATCTAAATTACCCTTGAAGTCAACCCAAACCAAAATTCCTTTGGTTTGCTTATGTACTCACACAATTTTGAAAGCATGTTGTCGATGATAACGTTTGTTCAATTTAGAAACTGTTAATACTCTAGCTCTTATTGCTTTATCGATATACCTTGTTCGTGAAGATATTATAATCAACTCTTGAATAGTTATTGGTCTCTATCAGATTCAACCAGTACTTGGTTGATGAGCATTCTAAAGATCTAGAATTCCTTTGAAGTTAATTCCCAACCAAACTTCATTTGGTTCAGAACCTGATAATCTACGCTGAGATGAACAACCCTATATTACGGGATTATTTTAGAACTACGCAATATCGTTAAAATGTTTGCGCAATACATGGTACAAACGGCTGATCACCTGGAGTACGGGATGATGGTCCATATAGTCGTTTAGACTGTTAAAGGTTACAGTAGAAACATCTGTTAACCTAGGACATAGATGATGATTATAGTCTTTTAGATTGTTAAAGGTTAAAGTAGAAATACTTGAAACCTAGAGTATAGTTCGTGGTCTTGTGACCCTCAATGTGTTCTTTGATGTTGATATCTATTGTTAACTTAACGTTCATTATTCATTTGAGCTCATAGTTGTTGAATTAAAGTTTATTGTTCCGGTAAGAATACTTTACCATTGAAAACTCAGATAATTGTCATTCATAAACCGTTATTGTATATTATCCTTCTTGTGGGCAATTGTTTGCTCACTCTTGCACAAAATAATGCAGATGAAGTTAAGAAGTTTGAAGAGCTTTTCAAGACAAAAGGGCAAGGACAAAGTGCTTAATTAGACGACAACGTTTAATTTATCTTTTATTTATGAAGCTTATGTACTAGATTTAATTATGATCATGTTTTAATTTCCGTTGATGATTGTATTAAAGGTTAGATGACCTGGAATTTATCTTGAGATTATGTAACCCTTGATGGGAGATTTATTATTTAAGCTTTTGAGTTTAATTATATCATTTGTTTATGGGTAGTTAGTTATGATTTAATTGGACAGTGAACACCAAATCTGTGGAATTGAAGTACCCGGATTTGGGGGTGTCACAGATCATGCTTAGGCTATGAATTAAAGACGGTCAAAGGGAGCCCCTTGAACACTGCCTTGTCAGTGTTCTTGAGCTTAAGAACACCAACAGCGACAGAAAGTGTCGTTATAGCCCATAGCGACGGTTTCTATTATTTCATTTTCTAATTTCCGGAAAATGATTAAAAATAGAAATAAATTCTAAAAATCATTTAAAAATAGTTAATAAATTCTGAAATTTATAAAATCAGTTTTAAAAATTATTTTAAGTCATAAAAATTAACTTTTAATAATTTGGCATATTTTCATAAATATTAGTAATTATTTGAATATTATTTATTTAATAAATTCATTAAACAAATTAAATAAAAATGATTTATTATATTAAAAATCATTTTAAATGATAATAAGGTATTTAATAATATTTTAAGTTATAAAATGTAACTTTCAATATTTTAAAGTAAATTTCATTAATTATTTAATATTAATGATATTAGATTTATTTAATAATTATATTAAATAAATAGATTAAAAATGATTTTATTGATTTAAAATCATTTACAAGTGACATTAATGGTTTAAAAATATTTTAAGTAATTATACATGACTTTTAATATTTTAGTGAATAATACCTTAATATTTTAATATTAAGGGTAATTGTTTAAAAATGATTTTAAATGTTTTAAAAATCATTTAAGGATAATATTAATACTTTAAAAATATTTTGAGTTATTATAAATAACTTTGATATTTTAGTAATGGTTGCATTAATATTTTAATATTATTTAAATATTAATGATAATAGAATTATCTAATATTTAAATAATTTAATAATGATTCTAGAGTTTGAAAAATCAAGACAAATTATAATAATTATTTAAAAATTATTATAAGGAATTTAAAAATAATATGACTAGTATTTAAAATATCCAGGATAATATTGAACTATATGGTAGAATTTTAAACTCGATAATTTCCCGATAAAGCCGTCGGTACACCGAAATGCTACCGAAATTGATCCAAACATATATAGTTTGATTGTATAAGTATTTGTTTGTGTCTTAATGACTAGTATAACTATATGACAATGTGATCAGGTTATGTGTTGACTGTAAATAACAGTACTATGTGTTATGATATGTTTTTCTAATCAATAGAACAATCTTATAAATGATAGGTCGTTGAATTAAAGATAGAACTAAGTTGTGTAAACAGCAGACCAGGCAAGTTCCCTAAACTTATTCCAATTATTATTGAGCAAGTATCTTTACCCCTTGCATTTACTTTATGCAATGGACATGAGTAAGAAAGTTTCAGAATTATATTATCCTTGTGTCAAATTATTAACTCTATTGTTATTGATATGTACTCAAATATTCGTATTAATGCAAGTTCTCGAACTTTATTCGTACATTGTTTATCAGTACAGTATTACTATTAGATTCAGATATATTTATGATGATCGTAAATTTCTAAGATTTATTATACAAGTGTCCTCACTTGGATAATTATTGAACACGTTGATACATACTTATTGATCTCCAATATGTATATCTTAATTGAAAGTCGTCTAAGCTATTTGTCTCATTTGGACACGGATTTAAAATATCTTTTGAATATGATAGAACCTTATTGATATCCAACCGAATTATTTGGTTTGGATTCCGACTAAATATGAACATCCGAACATGGGAAAACTTTTTGTCTTTGAGGCGGATATGATGACTGAGAATATCATTCTGGTATGCAGTATTGATTAAAAGAGGGCATAACGGGCTGATCACCCCCCGTGCCTGTAAGTTATGACGGTTCTGAGATGAAGTTCATTTGACCTTTTTGAAAACTGAAAAACTATGTTCATAATCTATCATTGCTATCTATTTATAGTCAGTACGTAGTTTCAAAATTTGAAATAAGATTTGCCATGTTGTTTAGTGTTGCTTCAGTACTTCACAACTATTGCTTCGTTGTTGAAGAGTCGTTCAAAGAAAATATTTAATCATTTCAGCTATTATTTTTTGATTGTTATTACTTTCTGGGCACTCAAATGCTCATTCTTGCTTAATTTAAATGTTTTCAGCTATGTATGATCAACCTGAAGGTTCAAGCAAGAACAAAGGGAAAGGAAAGCAAGCAGATTAAGTTTGTGTTATCTTATGTAATAGCTAGACTTAAATAAGATGATGATATTTATTATCCATCATGTAATGAAATATTTTAAGGTCGCGTAACTGGGATTTAGACAACTCTGATATGTAAATTAAGTTTGATATTTATGATATTATTATTATTATTCCGCTCAAAGAAATGGTATCGTGAAGCACTGAATTTGGGTTTCAAGTACCTGAATTTGGGGGCGTCACAGTAGAGATGAATTAGTAAGAAGATGGATAAGACTTATCTATCGGCATTAAATAATTTATAGAATTATTTTATCATAGTTGGTGACATTAAATATCTTTGATAATCGCCAATTTCTTGAATGTATGTACGAGTAAGTATCAAGTCTAAGGCAGTGCGATTGTACCCTTTAATGGTGGATGTATAGGAGATGGGCTAAACGATTCCTTCAGAGAGTGGAGGTAAATACGAATTAATAATCGATCTAACTCACTGTGAAAATAGTATAGACGAGACGGAAACTAATTTGTTGGCTGTTTGTGGGAAACCACTCAGTATACTATATTGAATATCATTAAAGATTTGATGTGTGCTAGGTTTAGACTTGTATATATGTATGTTGTTGACGAGAGAAGAAAATCGATATATCTTTAGATAAATATTGGTTAGAGATTTATTGACTAATATTGGGATATGGTTAAAGGTATAGATTAAAGGAAGAAGAGTTGAATTTGAAGTTTAATCTCTAAATTATTGAAGAATGTAGTCATTGGAGATTTATTTCGTTAGTATAATGAGATAGCATGTATGGAGAATGTTAAAGGATTTGCAAGTTAAGTTCTATTTTTGTTGAAGCATAATATGTTTGCATCCTAACTTAAGGTGGCGTGACCGCGCCACTCTCAAGCTTAAGACCAGCGCGGCCGCGCCGGTCTGTAGAAAGTTCTGAGTAAGTTTATGAAAATTTTATTTCAAGACATGTATACTAATAACTCTTATAAAGGTCATAAATTGTGACTAAGTGTTCATGAAGGAATTTAGTTAGCAAAACATAACTTGAATAAGAATTAATTAATTAACCCGGAATAAATATTGGTTAATTAAGTGATTATATGGAAGAATTATTATATTAATTAGTGTAGTACATACTAATTATTGTAAGAAAATAAATGATTAATATTAATTAATCATTGTGATATTAAAATGTGATAATGGGTTGAAACTACCCAGCTGGATGATATTTAGCCCAATTAAGATATTAATGTGGACATTATCATTAAATAGTATTTCATGTTACTATGTGTAATATAGAAAATGTGGCTAATAGTAATATATAATATCTATGGCTTAAGACTACATGAAGTGTGACATTTAATTGGGATTAATGATATACAAAAATCATATGGTGAAAGTAATTAAATCATAAAGTGATTTAAATAAGTTTTGTTATCTCACCCTTTGTGATGAGACAATTATATGTGCACTCCAAAAGATGGGAGTAAATAAATGTGTTATTTAAAATATTTATTTCAATACTAATGTGTAAGTAAATAGTAAAATGAGATATTAAGTTATTAGTGAGCAATTAAATTAAGTCCACACATGTTATAAATATTAAAATATGTGGACTAATGTACATGGATTATATGATGTGGGTACATAAATAATCCCAAAATTTTCCCTAATATAGTAACAAGTGTACATTAAAATTTCATTTTTGGGAATTAAAGGAACTAAGCTAGTTGCTGAGTATAAGTTTTTGTCCCAAAATCAGTGTCACACTTTTATATATCAGTCGTGTGTTAGGCCATTGGCCTAGTCTACTGTCATTGATGAAAATTAAAACTTATGATGGCTAGAGGGATAGAGGAAGATGGAGTGGTTCAACAACCCTTCTCAATCCACTGGCTTCTTCTTCTTCCCCTTAGATTAATTCATTGTGCAAAGATATTAACTGAGTATTAGATTTGCTATAAATAGAGCCTTCTCCTTCTTAATTCTCGTTAGATGAATTATCTGAGAAAAACTTAGCTAGATAGTTGGGAGAATTGAGAGCAATAGGAGGATGGAGGAGCTATAGTTAGCCAATTCCAAGCATTCAAGAGGTAATAATTTTAACCTATATGTTCTTAATTTTCTAAGTTTCAATTTCTCAAGAATGTCATGAAATAGTTTCTTTTGAGTCACAAATTTGATGGCTAAAGGTTGTTGTAATCCATGAATTATTGCTAGAGGTCGTTAATATATTCAAATGCGAAAACAACGAAAGTTAAACAAACCAATTTGGTTGAAAAATGAATTCGTAGTGAATGAATTCGCTAAATTTGTCAAAACATAAAATTTTAGGATAAATATGAGTTTTTGATCAATCTTTGGGTTAGTTAATGTTTTTGAAGTATTATAATTACTCTGTAGATGAGTAGCTCAGAGTTTAACGAGTCCAACGAATCAAAAACCATCTAATTCGGACTTAAAATGAGAAAGTTATGTCAAAAGCGTAAATGTATGGGTTATCGCGCGAGCACACCACCCATCTTGCTGTGAAGCGGCGCAAATGGGGCTGGTAAATGGCGCGGGCACGCTGGAATGGTGAGAGCAAGGGGCGCGGCCGCGCCTAATGTGTGCTAACTGTGACTGCTTTGACTTGTTTTGGTAAAACAGCCATAACATTTTCATACGGACTCCGATTGAGGCGATTCAAGATGATCCAGAACGAGGACAAATAGACATACAACTTTTGTTATTTAAGTATTTCAATTGGAGGTCGTTAGGAAGGGTAAAAATAGTCATCTTTGTGACTGTTACGTATTCGGAGGCGATCGGAGGGCGTCGAACGAGCACATACGCAAGTATAGTGCTCCCGATGATGAAATATGTTGTTCTAAGTGATAAAACATAAATATGCATGATAATAGACATGTCTTATAACTAAGATTACTTTACTCATTATGGAATGCCTTAACATGATTTTCTGAAAGAAAACTTAAAGTTTTTGAGAAACGGAAGTTGATGAATTTGGTGTCCTTTGAGTTCTGACCTTGGACCCTATGTATGCATATCAACGGACATGAAATGCAGTTTTAAAGTTACCTTGCATATACTAGATTGATATAGCTTGGTTTAAAGTGTTTCAAAAGAAAATTTTGAAGTTTTGAAAATGAAACTTAACAAACATTGTGTCTTTTAAATTCTGACTTTGGGAACATGTGATTATGGACTAGTTATATGCGCGGATGGATAAGGAATGTAATTTCAAGATATATTGCACATAAAAGGTTGTCCAGCTCAGTTTAGTATGGGTTTTAAAGAGAAATTTAAAATTTTTAGAAACTAACTTTGATGAGCATTATATTACTTGCATTATGACCTTATAAGCAAGCATGATAGAGTTGTTTATGCCTTTGAACATGAATGATATGTGCACTCAACCAGTCAAGCATGACATAAGTTATTTAAGCACGTTTTAAAAGTATGAACTATGCTATGTATATGTAAATGAGATAGATAAATGTGAACATGTGTATTAAAGGCTTGTTAGTACCAATATAAGGTTTAAAAGCTTATAAACATTGAACCTTTGTTAAAAGAAGTTGTTAAGCCTTGTTGATGTAAATAACTCAACAAAGAGCTATGTAATTCAAAACTAAATGATTTGAAATGAGAACTTGAAGAAATATCAGAACCTACTTGATGTATGTTATAGTATGTATCAAATGCATAGTAGGTTAGGACTAAACTGAGCAATAAAAAGCTCAGGTCTTGTTTTGGCAAGGAGTAGCGCGACCGCGCCACTCCCAAGCTTAAATGCAGACTGGCCGTGCCGCTCTACAGAGTGACCAAGAGCAGTTTGTTAACTTAATAGTCTTAAGTTATGGTTATATGTTGTCCTTAAGGACTACAAGATATGAAAACAAGATTGTTTAGATAAATATGATAGTAGAATGAGCTAGTCTCGTGGTTATCCTAATTTCAAGTAAAAATGAAACCAAGTTAGGAAATAATATTTATTCTTATATTAAGAGCGTATGAAATGTATGACTGATGGGTATGAATCCATGTTATATAACTGTGTAGGAATACACGCAGTGCAGATAAGATTTAAGCAGTTAAGTCGTAGTTGATAAACTACGAATCAGGCAAGTCTTTTAGTTCCTATTTATTATATGAATTCGATAACTGTTAGTTGATATATATTATGCCATGAGAATGTTGATGTATATATATGAAATGCATATGAGCTATGTATGAAATGTGAAAGTTGATCTTTGATGATATGCTTGTGATATAAACTTATACGCATGTTATATGAGAAGTAACACGCATAGTAAATATTGATTGATTATGAATGCTTGAACTGTGTATGTTATTATATGCTACGTGCTACATGAAAACTGTTAGAATTGTTGGGCTGTCGAGCTCACCCTTGCAAATAACCACTATTACCCAAATAGCATCGTATGTCAAAGAAATTATTTCAAGACATGGAGTACCAGTTTCGATTGTGTCAGATCGTGATCTGCGATTCACATCAAATTTCTGGAGGAGTTTGCAAGAGTAGATGGGAACGCAGTTGAGGTTGAGTACAACATACCATCCTCAGACTGATGATCAAAGTGAACAAATAATTCAGATATTAGAAGATATGTTAAGATCTTACGTTATGGATTTCAAGGGGAGTTAGGACAAACATCTACCTTTAGTAGAGTTCGCTTACAACAATAGTTTTCACACTAGTATAGGCATGCCGCCTTACGAAGCGTTATATGGAAGGAAGTGCGAGATGCCACTGTGCTGGGATGAAGTAGGTGAACATTAAATGTTGGGACCTGAGATGGTACAACAAACAACAGAACGTGGTGAATTTAATATGAACACGATTGGTAGCGACTCAAGACAGACAAAAAAAGTATGTGGATCCTCACCGTGAGAAGAGGGAGTTTGAAGTCGGTGTGTATGTCTTTCTAAAAGTGTCGCCTTAGAAAGGGAAGATACATTTTAGAAAGAAAGGAAAGTTAAGTTCGAGGTTTATAGGACCTTTTGAGATTTTAAGGAGAGTAGGAGAGGTAGCTTATGAAATAGCTTTACCTCCAGAGTTATAGCATATACATAATGTGTTTCATGTGTCAATATTATGTCCTTATAAACCAGATTATAAGCACGTAATATAATATGAACCTATTCATGTAAAAAAAGACTTGACGTATGAAGAACTTTCAATTCAGATTATTGATAGGAAGGAACAAGACTTAAGGAATAAGAGAATACCTTCGGTGAAGGTAATATGGAAGAACCACAATGCTAAAGAAGTAACGTGGGAACTCGAGAATAAGATGAAGGAAAACTATCCCTATTTATTTATTTATTTGTGTCGAGATTTTGGGGACATAATCTTTATAAGGGGGGGAGGAATGTAACACCCGAGAAAATTGGATTATTATATGAATTAAATTTTATTTGATTAAATGAATTAAACGAATTTAATTGTTTATTAAAGTGAGTAAGCTGTTTAAAGGTCATTATATGACCTAGAATGTGGTTAGGATTCTGGATGTGTGCTAGAATTAAATGATTTGAATTTCTAAGACGAAAATAAAAGTTTTTCGAGAAATTTCTAAAAAATCACTATTCATCCATTTATGCTCAGGAATTATTTTTGAACTTCCGAGAAATGCATAATGATAGATTTCTAAGACGAGATGGAATATCTAATAATATTTCAGTTATGGCAAACGAAGTTTTTGCCTGCGGACTTAAAACTGTAAGGGTTAGGGAAAGTGAAATATAAGATCAAAATGATTAAGTGTAATACAAATTGTTATTATACGTGAGGAATACGTGTATAATACTATTTATTATGTGAGTATAATACGAAGATTAATATGACGTATAATATGAATACCATATGAAGTATATACGAAGAGAATACGAGAATTATACTGTAAGAATACGAATAAATTTTAATGGACTTTAGCTATTGGACCTAGACTTTATCAAGCCCAATTGAACAATGAATGAGGCTCAATGATAAAATTATATCAAGGCCCAATGTTAAATTAAATCAAGCCCAAAGTTAAGCCCGATATAAATTAATTATAAGCTTTAACCAAGAACTGTAACGCCCCCAAATTCAGGTACTTTAAACCCGAACTCGGTGCTTTACGATACCATTTCTATGAGCGGAATAATAATAATAATAATAATAATAATAATAATAATAATAATAATAATATAAATATCAAATTTATTTTACATTTATCATAGTCTAATCCCAAATACGCAACCTTTACTATAATTCTTTACATGATATATAATACATATCATTGTCTATATATTGTCTAACTATTACAAAAGACATCATTAAATATGTTCTGTTTGCTTTCCTTTTCACTTGTTCTTGTCTGAACCTTCGGGTTAATCATGCCTAGCTGAAAACATTTAAATTTAAGCAAGGATGAGCATTTGGGTTCCTAGCAAATAATAGCAATTATGAATATAATTAGCTGAAAGAAATAAATGTTTTCTTTGTACATCACTTCTACAACGAATTAATAGTTGTGAAGTAAACTAAACCGATAATAATATCATAACAATTCTATCTCAAATTTTTGAAACTACGTATTGACTATATATATATGGTAGTTGACATACTATGAATATTGTTTTAAATTTTCGATAAGGTTTAGCAGAACTTCATCTGCAAACCGTCATAACTTACGGGCGCGAGGGTGTACATCACATGGGCCCTGTATTGATCAATACTACATTACAAGAACGATATTATCGTTCACTCTGTCCGCCTTGGGCGCATAAAAGTTTTCCCGTGATCGGGATGTTCATACTTAGACTGGAATTCGAACCAAAACAATTTGATTGGATACAAAAAGGTTTTATAATGTTCAACGACATTTCAAAATTTGTGTCTAGCTGATCAAATAGCTTAGACGGCTTATATATATATATATATATATATATATCAACATGTGTTTAACTAAAATGATTATCCAAGTGAGGACACTTGTATAACCATATTTCGAAATTAACGAACAGAATATATATATGAGTTATATAATATAATATCATGTTGATAAACAATGATCGGATAAAATATATACGACAATAAGGTTAATAATTTAGTACAATAATAATATAATTACGAAACTTCTTACTCATGTCCCATCAGATAAAGGAAATGCAAAGGTAAGATACTTGCACGATGTCTTGCGCGCCATGGTTCAGTAACTTAGTTATATCTTTATATAACACCTATTAGTAATAAGATCATTCGTTTGATTAGAACAACATACAATAACACATAGTACTGCAATTTGCAGTCAACACATAACCTAATCACATTGTCACATATGTTTAACAACCATTGAATCACAAATAAACACATATCTAATCAAATTATCTATGTCCAGATCAATTTTTGAAACATGTCGGTGTACCGTCGACTTTATCGGGTAATTATCGAGTCTAAGACTATCATGTAATTCCACATCTGTAAGTATCAGTCATATTATTTAAATGACTTATAATAATTTTTAAACATTTATTATAATTTATCACGAATTTCTAAACATCGAAATCATTATTAAATGATTTAAATATTAAATAATTCTATTATCATTGATATTTAATTAATATTAAACTATTAATAAAACCATTGCCAAAATATTAAAGTTATTTATAATAACTCAAAGTATTTTAAAGTATTTATATTACCCTTAAATGATTTTTAAAATATTTAAAATTATTTTTAAATAATTATCATTAATATTAAAGTATTAATGTTTTATTTATCAAATTATTAAAAGTCCTTAATCATAACTTAAAATATTTTTAATTCATTTAATTCCTTTTAAATGATTTTTAAATAAGTAAAACCATTTTTAAACTATTTATTTAATATAATTATTAAATAAATCTAGTATCATTTAATATTAAATTAATATCATTATTAATGAAATTATCCTTTAAATATTAAAAGTTGTATTTTATAACTTAAATTATCTTTAAACACTTTATTTTTATTTTAAATTATTTTTATAATATTAAAATCATTCTTAAACTAATTTATTTAATATAATTATTAAATATATTTGACATCATTAATAGTAAATAATTAATGAAATTTTCCTTTAAATATGAAAAGTTATAATTTATAACTTCAAATATTTTTAAAATCTTTATTTTCATTTAAAATAATTTTTCTAATACTAAAATTATTTTAAAACTAATTTAGTTAATATAAGTATTAAATAAATATAATATCATTAATATTAAAATATTAATATTTTTCATGACAAAATATCAAAAGTTATATTTTATAACTTAAAATATTTTTATATCCTTTATATAATTTTTAAATCATTAATTCTATTTTTCATAATATATTTAATACATTCATTAAATAACTTAAATATCATTAATATTAATTTATTAATGAAATTTCATCACAAAATATTAAAAGTTATCAAAAATAACTTAAATTATTTTCTTATACCATAATATAATTTTAAATGATTTTTCATTCATTAAAACATTTTTAAATGATTTATTTAATATTATAATTAAATAAATTAAATACCTTTAATTTTCCAAAAATATTAAATATTTCTGAAATATATTCAAAATAATAAAAAACTAATTTTTGGATTTTAAAATAATTTTTAATAATTTATTTTGTATTTTTAATAATTAAAAACTAATTTTTCTATTTATTTAATTAAAATAATTAAATTTCAGAAATTAAATTAATTAAAATTAATACAATTTGTCGATATAGGCCTTTAGCGATGATAAAGCATAGCCTTCTTGTGTTCTTGAGCCTTCAAAGCGGTTCTCATATTAAAGATGTTTGACCAAACATTAAACATCGATCGATTGTGCAGGTTTCGGGCAAGATACAACCTTGATATTGTAGTACTAGTGTAATATTACAATATCCAACAACAAACATGAACATAAAACATAGCACGAAAGAGATCTAATCGCCCAAAATAATTTGTCGAGTCGTTTCTTCATTTTATGGGTTACCCGAAATGAAGAAACGATTCGACAAGCCATATTGGGCTTCCACAACTTGCAATCCGTGTAATATTTATGTGATTTAATGGATCCAGTGTGTAGCAGGCATGACAAAGAAGAGTTGGATTACATAACATCACTATAAAAACAACTTAATCGCCATAAACTATCCGGTCAAACCATGTCAGAAGCCACTGACTTGAGTTTTCTGGGTTATCAAGAAAACTCAACCCGTGAACTTTCGGCTTGGTTTGACCATCCTCCAGATCCATACTGTTTGTAATATAAGCGATCCAAAAGCATTAAACTGTAGTATAACGACCATAATATAACCTAAATACAATAACCAACACATACCAACAAACAGAAGCAAGATCAAAGCCACAGAAAAGCTTGTCAGGCGTTTCTGGGTAATAATCTAGGTTACCCAGATCAGTTCGGTCATGGCCGGTCAACGGCATTTGACAACTAATAACTTGTTGTGTACACATGATTTATGCATGAATCCAGTTCCAGATCAAAGATCTCCTAACATACTACTTGTTAAAACACTTAAAACACAAAAACTAAACACAGACAGAGATCTACAAGGCCTGAAATTCGTTGTCAGAACACAAAATAAAATTTTTCCAGATTTTGTAAATCATCAAATCCGAGCCTATAGATGTTATGGATCTAACATCTATCAACCCAGATCATCATTATATACTACATAGAACATGTTTTAACATTTAAACACAACTTTTAACAGAGGATCGAAGATCAGATTTCTAGTTTAGTGTTCTACCTCTTTTTAACAAATTCTTGATTCTAGCCACTGATTTGATTATGGTTGATCGTGAGGCTTGATTTGTGACTGATATATCTTGATATTTTCGGAGGTGTGGGGTTTGAGAGAGTTAGTTTGAGTGTTGTGCAAAATTTAGGCTAACAATGAACTTTTTCTTTCTCCAATCTATATATATATGATGTTGGATGCACATAGCTGATGATTTGAGGCTGGTTGCTGAGATTTTGAGCTCTAGGAAAGTCAAAAGTAGTTTACCAACTACATTTTAGCTAGATTTACAAGTTATCCTCAATTATACAATAAGGGTATACATGTCTTTTGGCTTTTAAAATTAAGGGCAAAAATGTAAACTTATCAAACCCTTAGGGTCTGACCCTTAGGGTCTGACCCTTAGGGTTTGACCCTTAGGGTTTAACCCTAAGGTTAACAAAAATTACTTTTCTAGGATTTTTATTTTGGGTTTAAAATAAAAAAATTTAGTTTAAAAAATATACAAAATTAAGGTTTCTTAATTAATTAGGTTTCCTAATTACATAGACTTGATAATTAGGTTTATATATTTACTAATTATAATTAAGCTTGCTAACTTTAGCAATTAGGACTCCTAAATTAGAAATTAGGTTTACTAATTAAGAAATTAGGGTTTCTAGAAATTTGAATTTCTAAATATTAATTAGGGTTTCTCTAATTAACATTAATTTTATAATATGTAACATAATTCATTTACCACAATTGCATAACCGTTTCTAACTCATAATTGGGTTTCAAATTAGGGTTTCCAAATTTAGTAATTAGGGTTCTTAATTAATTAGGGTTTTTAATTAATTAGGTTTTCTAAGTATAATTAGGGTTTTACCTAATTACTTCAAATTCTATAATACACGACATAATTCACATAACACAGTTACAACACAGTCTCAAACTCACAATTAATTTTCAAATTAGGGTTTTCCCGAGTAAAACTAGGGTTTAACCAATTAATATTAGGGTTTTAAAATTATACCCCATAATTGACCAACCATTCTCAATACGTACATACCGTACATATTTATAGCACTGAAAATCAAAATATAATATTATTATATTATTATTCTCATCCATTGATAAAAATCCAAAATTAGGGTTTGGATTCCATATCTGATTTATTCTTTATATATAACATTATTAATTAAGTTAAAATAACTAACTTAATTAAACTAGCATAAATTCATATAATAAACTAAATAATTATTATAATAATTCTAAAAATCATTTCATATATTATTTAAATAATATATAATTATAATTTCATGGAAAATAATTAATAAAAACATTTCTACTAATAAATTAATTATTAGAATAATATACTTTATAATAATCAATAATTCTAAAATAAAATTATTTATAAATATTCATGTAATAAATATATTTTTACTTATCACATAATTACATATACACATTATCTTGTACAAATCCTCATCTTTAAAATAAATAAAAAAATTATATGCAAAAATTTCTGATTTAATTATATAAAAATATCGGGTTGTTACATTCACCCTCCCTTATAAAGATTTCGTCCCCGGAATCACCGTTTTAAAACCTATACATACCAGGGTACATAGCATACACGATCATTGCAATTAGATCTCAATCATAATCGATCGAACCGATCTTTAACTAATCAGCATAAAGCTTATCTATGTGCTTATACGAAAAAATTGATTTCTAATATAACTTAATTTCCTCCTTCAAAATAATTTATAAAATAATTTACTATATATAAGAAAATAATATATAAGAAAATAAAATTTATTCGAGTAATACCTGGAGTTGCATCCCCGGCTGCTACAGTTTCTTGAACGGTCATGTTGAAGACGTTTGCAGTTGATTTCGTTGGTTTGATTGTTGATGTTGGTCCCGTCGTCGCCAATGTACTACTACCTTTTCCTTGTTTGCGCATTCCTTGCCTCCCTTCTCCTTCTTGAACAATCTTCCAACTTATACTCCATTGATTCACACTTAAAACACACAGACTTGTCCTTTATCTCCCTTCCTTTTATTGTATAGGTGATGAAACTGTCTTTTGTCCCTCCGTTATCCTAGCTATCACAAACGTTGCTACAGGTCAGTTGATCCTCTAAATCCTGACAGTATGAACGCCTTGAAGTCTTTGACGTTTGTCGTTCGATTATCTGGCTGATCTTCCCGCGACTGGTATTCCGTTCTGCATAACTTGATCGTCCATATTCGCAAAATTCTGTATCGGGTCTGGTTGTCTTCTAGCTTTGTTGACAGGTTCTTCTGTCCGTTTATTTCATTTTCGTCTTGACGACATTATCGTAAATTTATTTTTATTAACTTACATTCTAAACCTTATCGTATACGCTTAACATATAACACAAAACTTTCTATTAGAATAATCATGTACTCAAAATATTAGATTTGAAATTTTGGTTTTCTACATTAACCAGTACTCATATAATTAACTACTATCTTTATACCAACTTATTTTATTAATCCATCATAGACTCATATTCATAACACTTGACATACCATAGCATATATTGCTTTAATCATCCGTTATCCCTTTGTGACTCAAAAGTCGGGAATCGCTGCCACAACTTATATAAAAGTTAAGAATATTACCTTATACAGACATATCTATCATAGAATCATACATATTCAAGTAATACTAGTACTACTTATTTCTTACGCCTCCACTAAGGATCAATTGCTTAGAAATCTATCTATTCCCATTATCCTCAATAATCCATTCACACCTAATTCGTCCAACTTACCATACATTATGAGTTTAAGAACTCACCACAAGCATATGAGTTTAAGAACTCGACATTGCCCACATATTCTTTAACTATACTTTACCTATCAGGTATACTATCATTTCTGGGTCTGGTACTACACTTTCGAAAATAACCACCTCATTGAGGTAGTTTTCAATGTGAGCCTCTATTTCAGCATTTGGCTTTGATATTGGCTCAGTCATGAAGGTTAAATCTTTCTTTACAATCTGAGTATATACTAATTTTTTTCTATCTGACATCTATACACATAAATTATCCTGACTAATATATATATACAACAAATAATAGTTTTATATAAGTTATCTTTTATTTTGTTTGACGATGAATTTATTCAATTCATCTCCTTATAAACTCTATATGAGTTATTTGTATTTTCAACGTTTCCCTCTGTTCTAAGGTTATAGCCTAAGGTCTAACCCACCTAAGGTTTCAAACCCTAAGCTCTGATACCATGATGTAACGCCAACAAATTCAGGTACTTTAAACCCGAACTCGATGCTTTACGATACCATTTTTATGAGCGGAATAATTCTAATAATAATAACAATAATATAAATATCAAACTTATTTTACATTTATCAGAGTCTAATCCCAATTACGCAACCTTTACTATAATTCTTTACATGATATATAATACATATCATTTATCATATATTGTCTAACTATTACAAAAGACACCATTAAACATATTCATTTGCTTTCCTTTTCACTTGTTCTTATTCGAACCTTTGGTTAATCATGCGCTAGTAGTGAAAACATTTAAATTTAAGCAAGGATGAGCATTTGGGTGCCCAATCAAGTAATAACAATTATGAATATAATTAGTTGAAAGAAATAAATATTTTCTTTGTACATCACTTCTACAACGAATTTATAGTTGTGAAGTAAACTGAGCAAATAATAATATCATAACAATTCTATCTCAAATTTTTGAAACTACGATTGATATATATATATAGGGTAGTTGACATACTATGAACATTGTTTTAAATTTTTGATAAGGTTTAGCAGAACTTTATCTGCAAATCGTCATAACTTACGGGCGCGAGGGTGTACATCACATGGGCCCTGTATTGATCAATACTACATTACAAGAACGATATTATCGTTCACTTTGTCCGCCTTGGGCGCATAAAAGTTTTTCCGTGATCGGGATGTTCATACTTAGACTGGAGTCCGAACCAAAATAATTTGATTGGATACAAAAAGGTTTTATCATATACAACAACATTTCGAAATTTGTGTCTAGCTGATCAAATAGCTTAGACGGCTTGTATATATATATATATATATATATATATATATATATATCAACATGTGTTTAACTAAAATGATTATCTAAGTGAGGACACTTGTATAACCATATTTCAAAATTAACGAACAGAATATATATATGAGTTATATAATATAATATCATGTTGATAAACAATGATCGGATATAATATATGCGACAATAAGGTTAATAATTTAGTACAATAATAATATAATTCTGAAACTTCTTACTCATGTCCATTCCATAAAGAAAATGCAAAGGTAAGATACTTGCCTGATGCGCTGCTTACAGTTCGTAACTTAGTTCTCTCTTTATATAACACCTATCAGTAATAAGATCATTCATTCGATTAGAACAACATACAATAACACATAGTACTGCAATTCGCAGTCAACACAAAACCTAATCACATTGTCACATATGTTTAACAACCATTGAATCACAAATAAACACATATCTAATCAATTTATCTATGTTCAGATCAATTTCTGAAACACGTCGGTGTACCGACGACTTTATCGGGTAATTATCGAGTCTAAGACTCTATCATGTAATTCCACATCTGTACGTATCAGTCATATTATTTAAATGACTTATAATAATTTTTTAACATTTATTATAATTTATCACGAATTTTCAAACATCGAAATCATTATTAAATGATTTAAATATTAAATAATTCTATTATCATTGATATTTAATTAATATTAAACTATTAATGAAACCATTGCCAAAATATTAAAGTTATTTATAATAACTCAAAGTATTTTAAAGTATTTATATTACCTTAAATGATTTTTAAAACATTTAAAATCATTTTTAAATAATTATCATTAATATTAAAGTATTAATTTTTATTTATCAAAATATTAAAAGTCCTTAATCATAACTTAAAATATTTTTAATTCATTTAATTCTTTTAAATGATTTTTAAATAAGTAAAACCATTTTTAAACAATTTATTTAATATAATTATTAAATAAATCTAATATCATTTAATATTAAATTAATATCATCATTAATGAAATTATCCTTTATATTAAAAGTTGTATTTTATAACTTAAAATATCTTTAAACACTTTATTTTCATTTTAAATAATTTTTATAATATTAAAATCATTCTTAAACTAATTTATTTAATATAATTATTAAATATATTTGACATTATTAATAGTAAATAATTAATGAGATTTTCTTTTAAATATGGAAAGTTATAATTTATAACTTAAAATATTTTTAAAATCTTTATTTTCATTTAAAATGATTTTTCTAATATTAAAATTATTTTTAAACTAATTTATTTAATATAAGTATTAAATAAATCTAATATCATTAATATTAAAATATTAATATTTTTTATGACAAAATATCAAAAGTTATATTTTATAACTTAAAATATTTTTATAACCTTTATATAGTTTTTATATAATTTTTAAATCATTAATTCTATTTTTCATCATTTATTTAATACATTTATTAAATAACTTAAATATCATTAATATTAATTTATTAATGAAATTTCATCACAAAATATTAAAAGTTATAAAAAATAACTTAAATTATTTTCTTATACCATAATATAATTTTAAATGATTTTTCATTTATTAAAATCATTTTTAAATGATTTATTTAATATTATAATTAAATAAATTAAATACCTTTAATATTCCAAAAATATTAAATATTTATGAAATATATTCAAAATAACAAAAAAACTAATTTTGGATTTTAAAATAATTTTTAATAATTTATTTTGTATTTTTAATAATTAAAAACTAATTTTTCTATTTATTTAATTAAAATAATTAATTTTCAGAAATTAAATTAATTAAAATTAATACAACTGTCGCTATAGGCCTTTAGCGACAGAAAGCATAGCTTATTGTGTTCTTGAGCCTTCAAAGTCAGTTCTCATGTTAGCATTTTTGACCAAACATTAAACACTGATCTAATGTGTTTCTGGGCAAGATACAACCTTGATATTGTAGTACTAGTGTAATATTACAATATTCAACAACAAACATGAACAAAAAACATAGCACGAAAGAGATCTAATTGCCCAAAATAGCTGTCAAAGTTGTTCTTCATTTTCTGGGTTACCCAAAAATGAAGAACAGTTCGACAAGCCATATTTGGGCTTCCACAACTTGCAATCCGTGTAATATTTATGTGATTTAATGGATCCAGTGTGTAGCAGGCATGACAAGGAAGAGTTGGATTACATAACATCACTATAAAAATAACTTAATCAATAAAATCGTAAATTAAACCATGCCGGTTATCGATTGAAGTTTTCACGAAACCCAGAAAACTCAACCCGTGAACTTCCGGCTTGGTTTGACCATCCTCCAGATCCGTACTGTTTATAATATAAGCGATCCAAAAGCATTAAACTATAGTATAACGACCATAATATAACCTAAATACAATAACCAACACATACCAACAAACAGAAGCAAGATCAAAGCCACAGAAAAACTTGTCAGGCGTTTCTGGGTAACAATATGGGTTACCCAGATCAGTTCGGTCATGGCCGGTCAACGGTATTTGACCACTAATAACTTGTTATGTACACATGATTTATGCATGAATCTAGTTCCAGATCAAAGATCTCCCAATATACTACTAGTTAAAACACTTAAAACACAAAAACTAAACACAGACAGAGATCTACAAGGCCTGACATTCGTTGTCAGAACACGAAATAAAATTTTTCCAGATTTTGTAAATCATCAAATCCGAGCCTATAGATGTTATGAATCTAACATCTATCAACCCAGATCATCATTATATACTACATAGAACATGTTTTAACATTTAAACACAACTTTTAACAGTGGATCGAAGATCAGATTTCTAGTTTATTGTTCTACCTCTTTTTAACAAATTCTTGATTCTAGCCACTGATTTGATTATGGTTGATCGTGGGGCTTGATTTGTGACTAATATATCTTGGTATTTTCGGAGGTGTGGGGTTTGAGAGAGTTAGTTTGAGTGTTGTGCAAAATTTAGGCTAACAATGAACTTTGTCTCTCTCCAATCTATATATATATGATGTTGGATGCACATAGTTGATGATTTGAGGCTGGTTGCTGAGATTTTGAGCTCTAGGGAAAGTCAAAAGTAGTTTACCAACTACATTTTAGCTAGATTTACAAGTTATCCTCAATAATACAATAAGGGCATACATGTCTTTTGGCTTTTAAAATTAAGGGCAAAAATGTAAACTTGTCAAACCCTTAGGGTCTGACCCTTAGGGTTTAACCCTAAGGTTAACAAAAATTGCTTTTCTAGGATTTTTATTTTGGGTTTACAATAAAAAAAATTAGTTTAAAAAAAATACAAAATTAAGTTTTCTTAATTACTTAGGTTTCCTAATTACATAGACTTGATAATTAGGTTTATATATTTACTAATTATAATTAAGCTTGCTAACTTTAGTAATTAGGGCTCCTAATTAGAAATTAGGTTTACTAATTAAGAAATTAGGATTTCTAGAAATTTGAATTTCTAAATATTAATTAGGGTTTCTCTAATTAACATTAATTTCTATAATACGTAACATAATTCATTTACCACAATTGCATAACCGTTTCTAACTCATAATTGGGTTTCAAATTAGGGTTTCCAAATTTAGAAATTAGGGTTCTTAATTAATTAGGGTTTGTAATTAATTAGGTTTTCTAAGTATAATTAGGGTTTTACCTAATTACTTCAAATTCGTAATACATACGACATAATTCACATAACACGATTACAAACACGTCTCAAACTCACAATTGATTTTCAAATTAGGGTTTCCCCCCCAGTAAAACTAGGGTTTAACCAATTAATATTAGGGTTTTGAAATTATACCCCATAATTGACCAACCATTCTCAATACGTACATATCGTACATATTTATGGCACTGAAAATCAAAATATAATATTATTATATTATTATTCTCATCCATTGATAAAAATCCAAAATTAGGGTTTGGATTCCATATCTGATTTATTCTTTATATATAACATTATTAATTAAGCTAAAATAACTAACTTAATTAAACTAGCATAAATTCATATAATAAATTAAATAATTATTATAATAATTCTAAAAATCATTTCATATATTATTTAAATAATATATAATTATAATTTCATGGAAAATAATTAATTAAAACATTTCTACTATAAAATTAATTATTATAAGAATATACTTTATAATAATCAATAATTCTAAAATAAAATTATTTGTAAATATTCATGTAATAAATATATTTTTACTTATCACATAATTACATATACACATTATCTTGTACAAATCCTCATCTTTAAAATAATAAAAAAATTATATGCAAAATTTTTTTATTTAATTATATAAAAATAGCGGGTTGTTACAAGAACCGAACCCATGGGTCGAACCGATGGGTCAACGGGTGAGTAAAACCCTTGGAGCAACCCATGAGGGTCCCCCATGGGGCACATGGCTGGCCAACTTGGTGGCCAAGTTGGTTAGCTTCGTTAGGAAGCTTTGAAGAGGAGGTGTGAATAGTAAGGAGCTGACCAAACGACCAAATTAATTCCCTCCATTTGTAAATTATATAAATAAAAACTTAAGTATTCATTATTTATTTTATCAACTTTGAGCACCTATATTGAGAGAGAGATAAGATCATTAACAAGCAATCTAAGAAGAAAAGAAGCTAACTATTCAAGCTTAAGTTAAGCATAAGAAGAACGCTAAGGTATAAACACGTAAATCCTAGCTTTTGATTATTTTCTATTAAGTTTTTATAGAAAAGTAGTAATTGATGGAACATATATCTTCCAGAGTAATAAGGATGGATATTAGTGAACAAAAACGTTAATAAGCCATGTCTAAGTGAGAATCATAATCGATTAATTAAGCACTAATCGAAGAAAACACATAAAACTTAGAACGGTTGTTGTTGGACAAATTGAAAACCATTGTGAATAAGTTAGATAAAAATTTCTTGGTTAGGATATAGATGACTAACCAATAGATTTCTTCCATTTCGATTAGCGTAAAAATCTCGAGTAACGAAGTTATGACAAAATTTAAGGGAAAAGACGTTAATCGTCGAAATCATAGTTAACTAAGATTTATGGAACGATAGTCAAAAGTCACTATGTAGCTTAGAAACCTAGGTTTTTGGTGGCGTATCGAAGAACTATGTATGTAAGAGTCGTTAACTCAAGAACGGTTGAATTCGGACTTAAAACGAAGAAACGAGCGAAGAACGGTCACGAACGTTTAAAGAACGCGTAATGAAAATTTAAACAATGAATTTATCGCTAATGAATTTATAAATTTATTCTGTTTGGATGAAATCGTAGTACATGAGATATGTGAGATAATGGCTTTTGAACGAACCAATTCCGAGTTATAACGATCGCGTTACGAGCTCGGGAATAAATCATAATGAAAAACTTAAAAAAAAAAATCAAAGGCTCAGGGCAGGCGTTGCAGCGTCGCCCAAGCCTAAGAAGTTGGCACCGCAACGCTTACTCGGGTAATTAGTTACTGCTAACTTGAGCTGCAGTGCGTCAGTTAACAAAGGGACTGGCGCTGCAGTGCTTGCCCCATAAATTTGATAGTGAAGAGCCTTTATAAGTGCAAAGGTTGGGGGATGTCTAAGGGATGATTATGAATAATAATTAAACCTTAAGTAACTTCATAGAGGGGGATTAAAACCTCAACTTTAACAATTAAAAGTTGAGTTAAGGTTAGGGAAACGTGAACGCAAAGTACGTTAACGATAACTATCGATCGTATTCGAGTTGAACATATGTTTTAGAGTTACCTTGATTGTAATACCTAAACATTGAACACAGATAATGGTATACGAAGATAAAACTTATGTAATTCCTATACAGAATCCGATATTGGTAATCCGGGGGGGAAATGTGTCTAAACTAACAAACTGATTAGGGTTACAACCATCGTAGTACTTAAACGACGATCGATAAGTGTTGGTTTAGAACATGTAATGTAAATAAGCTGTCAGTAATGTTAATAAGCAGTAATGAACGTTAAATAAGCTTGAACAAATATTATTAATCAAATAAGTTTGATTAAGACATAAAAGAGAAAAAAGTTGGTATAAACAATGTGTTTAGATTGTTTGGTAGCTAATTTTAGTGTGCCATGTGAATATATCATGTAGAAAATTTAAAGACCAAGAACGATTGAACTTAAAAGTAGAAGACGTTTGAAGGCAAGTTTTCTTAATGTTTGTCTGACCTTCGTGTTAGTCAAGTTCCTGTAATTCATGTTATAACAAGCATGAATTGTTATACGAAAGAGTCAATGTCAGTTTTAACTCGGCTAGACAAACCGTAAGAGTTTGATTTATTTATTTACAAGTCTTTCAATATAGTATATAACGCTATCCTAAGCCAATTGTTTGGTACGAATTCAAAGGTAAGCTTGAGTATGAATAAACAAAGGTGTTTTACGTCATTTACTCGATAGGCACACGAGGTTGTCAAAACTTAAACGTAAATACGTTTAACGAATGAGTGTTGACACTAGTACAAAACCATAAAAAGACAACACTTAAAAGATGATATTTTTATAAAAAGCGTTGTAGTATATTTTTTCACAACATTTTTTAACGAAATATTATAGATACATATGAAAAAACGTTATCTATTTATAAGGTCAATTTTTAATTTTAAATAGATAACGTTTTTAAAAAAAAAGTTATCTACTTAAAAAACACGGAGCAAAAAATCGTGCCTAAATGAAAACTTAAAATTAAAACATCGAGCGCTCTTTCACCCACTACTTGATAAGTACAAATCAGGAACTCGGAGAACGGAAGTAGTTTCACCAGTATAGAAACAAAGAATGGTAAGCAAATCATTTGGCTTCAACTTATTATCACCGATCCATTTGAAACCCTAGTGCTCTTGCTGTAGAGCAGATCATGAAACCCTAGCCTCTTCCTTGATAAACTGCTGCATTTCCTCAAGAATTGTTCACTTTTTTCCTTTCCAGAAGAAGAGTTTCATGATTTATTATATGGGCAGTGGAAGGAGATGGGATGGCAGTGGAAGGAGATCCATCTACAGATTTTAGGTACACAAGCATTTGTTTGTTTTTTTCCTTTCCATATCGACTCCTTTTTTGAGTCATTTTCAGCTTCCTCCCTACCGCTTCTTTCTCTGATTTTAAACTTATGGGTTTCCCTGGTAGGGGTGGTGGCTATATATCTCTGGAAACCCACAACACTCTCAATAATCACAACCACAACCACACCAGCAGTACGATTATTACAGCAATGCTTATCAGCACCAAGAATAACATTTTTCACAACCCAAATCGGTTGGGCACATTAAATCGGTCGGGATTTCGGAAGCCCCATTGCCAGCGGGTGAGTCCGGTGGGACCGCCTGGTTAGGGCAGGGGTAGGGGCAAGTTTAGTTGCAGCATCAGCAGAATGCGTATTACCCTCAACAAGCCAGGCCGGGTGGGATCTTCATTAATGTTTTCCGGGGATGAATCCGGCAGCTGCGGTGGCGGCACTTTCGCAGCTGACCCAATTTGTTGGGACAATGGGTTCTACGGAGAGGGCAATGGTGGAGTTGTAGGGGTATGGACCCATGATGGGTCGTGGAGTTCCGGGTCAATTTATGGGTCCAGGGCCTATGCATTACGGTGGTCCATCGGTAGGTTGTTTTCTTTTTGTATTAGTCATTGTTCTCCCTTCATTTATTTGTTAGGGTTTTGATTCAATTATTTTTTGCAGTTGTGCAATACAGTATCATTATTTTTTTGGTTAAAATTGGCAATTGATACTCACTTTGATTTTTCAAGTAAAAGTTTTATTAACTATAGAAATCTTGTTTATTTTAAAAAGGACTAACTGTTCAATCCCATGCTCTAAACTCGTAAACAAAGCCTTTGAGAATTTGGCAATTGGTGTACACTATATTAATTATCGAGTTCTAGTGGAATCTGGAGTGTTTTCCTCTGCATTTGAGAACATTCGTTTTGGAGAACAGTTAGCGTCGATTTTCAACTGGCATGTACCTAAACAAACATAGCCTTATAATGTTTCTTTTGTTATATATGGGAGACTTCTACCAAAGTTTCATAGCTAGGAAGATATAAGTGTAAACTACGAGTAAACAACAACTGTCCTAGTGCTGCTTTAATATTTCTCAAAAGAAAAAACTACTGACCTTCTGGAGCATGAGGACGATTATAATTATATAATTCGTGACCTAGTTTTCATTCAGCTTCAACAACCATCCTTAGGGATTATGATTTAATATAATTATAGTTCAGTTTCATTCTCTTATTTATTTGAATACTTTTTATAACAATAAAGCAATTAAATATTTTGGTTGTCTGCTTATAAATGTTCTGGAATTTGACTGTTGAATATGTAGTGTTGTTGTCATTTTCCTCTAGGTTTTAATGTTCTAGTGTAGTTGTTAAGTAGTAATGTGCACATCTAATAGTATTATTTCCGTTTGACACTAACAATTTTATAGTCTTACTCCAAACTTGTGATTTTTGAACAGGTGGATGATAAACTTTATATATATTTGGAATATATTTCTGGTGGCTCCATCTATAAGCTTCTCCAAGAATATGGACAATTTGGTGAATTAGCGATCCGCAGTTATACTCAACAGATTTTGTCTGGGCTTGCATACTTGCACGCTAAAAAATATTGTGCATAGGTGAATTGTGTTACCAAGTTTTTGTCCATTTAATGAAGTTTTCTTACTTTCGTTTGTTGTTTCATGAAAAGCTGCTTTCTTTTAGGTTGTACTTTTACTTAACTAATCATACTATCATTTCTTTGTGTTGTATGCCATTTGTAGAGATATTAAAGGAGAAAATATACTTGTTGACCCAAATGGCCTCGTCAAGTTGGCAGATTTTAGAATGGCAAAGCATGCAAGTGTAGCCACAGACTTCCATCTGAAAAATAAATGAAAGAATAGATTGAGTTTTTGTTGACAATGAAAAATAACTACTTTGAGTATTAAACGAATGCAACAACTTTAACCCTCTCTTGAAAAATATAATGTATACATTTCTATCTCCATCAGGTTACTTTTACAAGAAAACACCCAATACATGCTTTAAAAGGAACCAGTAAGTCGAGTATCAGTAGTAAATTTATTTTCTTTGTATATCGGATCAGACCAATAATTTAATGTACAGGATAATCCAGTTCACATACTTTGAGTTAGATCTGGCAATTTGGTTTACAAACTGGTGGGTCAATCTAAATTAACTAGAACGAATAGATTTTTGCCACGTCATTGGCATGCGTTGCTGCCACTAAGGCATGATCCTAGTCCACATCTCATCTTCTATTATATGCGTCATTTCATGATGTATACAGTAATTTTATGTATCCTTTTTTTTTCTAATCACGTAATTAAATATTACTGATGACTAATAAAAAAATATGTAATATCTAATTTTATGTATTTTGTTAGTAATTAATTAGTTTTGATTTTAAAAGCATGTGGTTTGTTTCTAGAGAGATTAAAAAATTTAGAGAGAGAATGTATAAAAAAATTAGTATGGAGAATATTATGAACAAAATAAAATTTGTTACACCCCTCATATGAAGTTAGAAATTCCTGGATGATAACCGTTTTAGTACCAAAGATCAACAGATACTCGAACTTAACCTTAAGGTTGCACTTTATTTAAGAAGAAAAACGAAAAAGAAAAAACTTGGCGTTAAAGTTGCACATAAAGATTTAGCTTTCTCATGAAACTCTTGATGACTACTCAAATTTGCAGATCACATGGCAAGCGTGTCCACTGTCATTGAAAGGAAGCCCTTACTGGATGGCGCCTGAGGTTAGGATGTATTTTTGGTCATGCCTGATCTAGTTCATATGCTCTTTTTGTACAATTCTCATCTCTTTCTTCCACCAATCGCTCAGGTTATAAAGAACGCAAATGGTAACCACCTTGTTGTTGATATTTGGAGCCTTGAGTGCACTGTTCTGGAAATGGCTACAACAAAACCACCTTGGAGCCAGTATGAAGGGGTTAGTGACTTAAACAGGTAAATAAATAAAACTAAGCTCTTGAACTGAGTATAATGTATATAAAACATACACACAAAGTTGAACAAAGGTCCCCGATTCAGTGTTGTTTTGGGGTTTTGCCAATCAGGTGAAAATCTTCTCATAAGACTATATTTTTGGCTTTAATATGTGTGTTTGATTCTGATTTTAGTCTAGGCATCATAAAGTTTTTGGGATCCATTTTCTGCTTGCTTGCTTGTAGTAATCTTTTGAGATTCTAATTCTTATTTAGCCATTAGACTTTCTTATATTACGTTCAACTGTAATTCTTATATGTTGGATGTTATCACTGACTATTCATAATATCTGTTGCAGGTATGGATTAAATGTGGTTGCTGATATTTTGGAGAATGTGGCATATGCTCGAGTTTATAACACTACTACAATCCGGAAAGCAGTTGTCAGGGTCATAGAGCAGAAGGTATAGCAGCTTCTTACTTTCATACTGATGTTGATAGTTTGTACATTTTTCACAAGTTGGAATTGTGATCTGTACATCCTGATGTTGGTGAATGTGCATGGGATGGCAGTGATGGTTTTTAGCACAGATGAAACTACAAACAAGACTTTGGTTTGTGCAATGACTGGTTGATTTATATGTATTGCGATTGGAAAAATGAAGGAGAAAAGGTAATTTTGAGTTAGATGTCTAACATTATATAAAGTTTAATTTTCTAATTATTTCCTTGTCAAGGTCTTTGAATTTGTCATTGTGGCATAAAGATATGTATTTTTTTACAGTTACTACTCAGGTTGTCAATGACTGAACCAATATGTCCATGAGTTATAATTTTTAATCCGACCGTTTGATCGTTGTAATTTTTGGATATGTTATACATATATAAGTTGAGTATATGTCCATAAATTTTGAACCGTTAAAAATGAACGTATGATTTGTTATGAATTTTAAGAGGTGAATGGTTCAGAAATTGTTGAAGTATCCGAATTTAGCATTTTGGTGGAAAATTCTAGAATTGAGTGGGCCCCACTTGTGGTTGGTGAAAAAATGTGCTGAATTTTATTTCAAATGTGGTGGGTGGGAATAGTAGCGAAGTAAAGCCATCGTGTTCTAAGTCAAGTCTGCTAAAATTTTCCTATAAATAGAAATTTAAGTTAGAATTGAAAATCACACCGAAATAAGTTTTTTCTCTTTTCTCTCTAGATTATCGAGTGTATTTTGTGAGTATTTAGATACTTGGTGAGTTGATATTCTTGATCTGCAAGTTTCCTTCAAAGATCATATCCGATATCCAAATGAAGTCCGCTCTTTTGAGGTAAAGGATAGTAAGGGATTTTAAGGGTTATTATATTTTTTCAGTTCGTACTTCTTCCGACCTTCAAAAAATTCTGGAAAAATTTGAAATGATATGTTGATGAGTTTTATTGATTGTGTCCAAAAATGGTGATTTTTGGATGTATAGATTAAGAGTTATGAATTTTATGAGAAAAGACTATTTTAAAAGTAACCGCTTATAATTCCTTGTGGTTAACTCCAAAATTGATGAAAATTTTATTGGGAGCACATCTATATAATATCGTGTAATCTTGTGTGAATTTGGAAATTTTGGATAAAAGTACAATTTATGATAAATGTCTAAATATTCGGCGGTTTTGGCCATATGAAAAATAGTAAATGAATTTTAAAATTCTAAGAAAATATATGTTCAATATGAGACTATATTTTGCTAAATCCCGAGTAAAAGAAATATTTTGGTATTGATTTGGTATTTTTCATGAAAATGGACTAGTTATGAATAAATGAGTTAAATATGTTATGTGAAGGAAGAAAATTGAAAAATATGATTTTATGGCTTGAGAATCATATATGTGGTATATGCAGATTTTTTATGAGGGTTTTAGTTATTGGTGATGAAATCTTATAAGTTTGACATTTTATGATGATTAAATGCATTATTTAGTAAAGTGTAAACAATTAAAATAAATTGTTTATAAGTTTAAGAAATGTTATTCTTTCAATATCATTATACAGAAATATTGGTATGAATTTTATTGTAGAATTTTTACCTTTTTGTCTCAGAGTTACTATTCATGAGTTACTATTCATGAGTTACTATTCACGAGTTACTATTCACTACAAATTTAGTTTCTTTTTCTAACCAAATTATAGTTGACTTATGAATATTACTCTGGAGATTAAAACTATATATTGATTATATTGATTTTATTATCATATATAATATTTTTATAACCCTGATGTTGAAATTCTCTTTCACTGGAGTGTAAAGATAAGTAGATTATTGGTATGATCATGACTAAGGTTCTCTTTGGCCAGTAGTGAAAAGTTGAATTATGACTGGTATGATCATGACCATTGAATTTGTAATCGAATATCTTTAGCTTAAGTGCAAATGTGAATTGATCAACATGGTTATAATTATTGTTTATATAAATTTTGAAATGATTATATATTTTTTTGAGATATTAATATATTTGACCTATAATGCAAATATGAACTGTTGATGAATATATTTGGCTTGTAGTGCAAATATGAACTGTTGAGGAATATCTTTGGCCTGTAGTGCAAAGATGAACTGTTAATGAATATCTTTGGCTCGTAGTGCAAAGAAGATGACACGTTATTGAATATCTTTGGCCATTAGTGCGAAGATGAGCGTGGATGAATATCTTTGGCCGTAGTGCAAAGATGAATTTATTAGTATGATTATGAGCAGGCGTGATTTGGTATAACCATGATCTTTGATGTTTCAGGTAAAGACATGTGATGAAAATTATATTCGTCCTAGGTACGAAGAAGAATTTAGAATCACAATTATGATTATGAGATATTCATATAATTATGGAAAGGAACTGTTGATTGATATTACAGGGATAAAACATTGTTGGTGGACTTTTAACATGGAGAAGATAATAGACTGTATTGTCTATTTGACTCTTCTAATGGATTGCTCGTTCATTTGCAACTATGGTTGAAATTTTTATCATCTACCATATGTTCTAAATCTCGATTTGTTATTGATGAAGGCTATTTATAATTTAATTATCTTTAGTCATGATATTCTTTTATTGAGCTAGTTGTGCTCACCCTTTTGCTTCATAATTCCTTTCGTGTAATAAAAGTGTAGTCATTTGGTAGCGTGAGGTAACAAGGGAATAGAACGGTGGTCTCTAGTGTGGAGTTCTCCTTAAACAAAGATATAAACAAGTGTGTTGTATACATCTTTTAGTAGTTATATTTGGTAAATCATATAGGAGAGGCGAACCCAACGTTGGAAAAGGTGTTTTGCCACTATCATACAAGATGTCTAATGACATACAACCTCGTGTCATCATAAGATGGGGTTGTGCTCATCCACTTCTTTGAGTATATTTACTGAGCACTACCTATATAATCTTGGTGTTTGTTTGAACTATAATTCTCAATTTGAGACAAGTGGAGATAATGATAAGTCAAGAGAAGACTCACCATTAGGAAGAATATGATAGTAATCTTTTCGTTTTTTCTTTGGGGTCTATTAGATCAACCGAGGATAATTCACGTGGCCATATGATATCTATCATAACCTAGAAGCATGGCCTCCCATGTACGAAGGTTTCTTTGAGCACTTCCCAAATATTCTAATTTCTAAAATAGTTTTTGACTATACCTTTATGTAAGGTGTCATTGTGACGTGCTATCCAAGGTTGGGATGAGAGTCACAGTTGGTATATATATTTGTATCCAAACTCACAGTATATGTGTTGTTGTATTTTGCACGACAATTGTTGTAATAAAGTTGTAGTTGTTTTCTGTACCATGTATTTGGTGACTCGGAATGGGTTGGATGGAATGGACCTATTTTGGGGTTGTCACATTTGGTATCAGAGCTTAGGGATATGATCTCTGGCGGAGATAGGGGAATATAACTAGGAGGGGAGAGATGAGTAAATCCTTCGCTAATGTGTCCTACCTAAGCTTATTTGTTGGTCAGTCATAATATCGGGATATTAAGTTATGTGTTAATTTGTTTAATTAACCCTTATTTTATGGCAGTATTTGAGAATGGCTGCTGAGAATGTTAACAATGGAGTGAATGAGACCGTGGGGATACCTCTAATCTCTAACCATGATAATGTGATGTCAGACGAAGAAGGAATTAGAGATATCCATGTGGTGAGTGAAGAATTGATAGTTGCACCCGAGATAGTCACAGAGGTAACAGCTGAGAGTGAGGAAGAAGAGGAAGAAGAGGTACCTGAGGAGAGTTTATTAGAGGTATTATATGATCAAAATGTAGAATTTCAAAATCGTATTCATGAGTTAGAAGAGCAGGCTAAAGAATGACAGGCGGTCGTGGAACAAAAGGATGCAACAATTCAAGCTTGTGTTACCCGATATGTGATGCTTGAACAGAAGCATTCTTTGGCAGAGTATAAGATGATAAAGATGGAATCTGAGCTGAAAGAAGAAAAAACTGAACGAGTAAGAATGAGTGATGCATGGGTAAAAGCCACACAACACGTGGATATTATGGAAAAAGATGTCTGATCTAAGAAGGCTAAAATAGATGACATGAATTTCTCTTTTTGGAAAGCAATTGGGAGAACCCAACATCGAGTTTTGAATTACCCTGTACATAGCGGTTAACCTGAATTTGATATGGATCGAAGATTGATGATTAAGATCATGAAACAGGAGTACGACGAGGCAGTTGAGGGAGGAATATGTCCTATAGAAAAATATATTCCAACAGTAGTGATGACACCAAATGCTGCCCCAGACAAGTCAAAACCGGGTAGTTCGAGGGATGGCGATTGTCATGACTTCCCAACAAATGAGGAACCCAAATGAAGTTATCACGGGAGATGAGCAATGGAGAAATCATGATGACCGGGGAGATAGAATCTGAAATGGAAGCAAGGTATTCTCAACTTTTTGAAATACCAGGTACGTATGTCAATTTCGAGGACGAAATTTCATAAGGAGGGGAGGTTGTAAGACCCCAACTTATTATAAATAAAATCGAATTTCCTCTAATTATTATTGTGAATAATAAGGTATTAATTTGATATAATTCTCTGGTTATGGGTGAAATGTGCAAATTTTACAAAATAAGCAAGTGGTTATAAAATATTCATTGTTGTCGGGGAATATTCGTTTGGTAGTGGAATATTCTTTCTGTCGGGGAATATTAAATGCAATGACGCTATGACCATTTGTGGGACCCATAATGAATAAGCATGTCGGATGAAGAAAGCGATAAGTTTAAGTTTTTATAAATAACTAGCGAAATCATTACAATTAACCTTTGTTGGAATACCCGGTTGGTAAAATAAAGTAATACGCGTTGTTCAGACAAAGAAAGACACGGTATTTACGGTATTTTTGAATTATTGATTCTTACGTAAGAATGCACTACTCAATAATTGTTACGATAAGAATTTATTCAATATTTTATTTTATTGATTCAATAATTGCTACGTTGAAATTTTATATTATTGTTGTTCAATAATTATCACTGCACAGTATTTCCCATTATCAGATCAATAATTCATATTATTCTAATAATATTATTAGATAACATTATTGGCAATGTCTAGAAAGTTCTGTCAAGGAGAGGTTTGGTCACTTAATTGCGCGCCAATAAGGATTGGAAAGCCCCCTCTTTCCTGGGAACGGCCTGGTTGTCATAATTATGATTCGGTAATATTATTTGTGAATAATTAATTATTGATTTATATGATAAGAAAATATTTATTTGATGTGGATATAAATGATGGATTTATTTATGTGGTTATAAATGAAGAAATTATGTTGAGGTATTTTATTAGTATTTTTGTCGGAATGAAGGTATTAAAAATTAAACCATTATTTTTGAGATATATTGCGTGAGTTATAATTTTTAATTCAAATAGTTGGATCGTTGTAATTTTTGGATATGTTATACATATATAAGTTGAGTATATGTCCACAAATTTTGAACCGTTAAAAATGAAGCGTATGATTTGTTATGAATTTTAAGAGGTGAATGGTTCGAAATTATCAAGTATCCAAATTTAGCATTTTGGTGGAAAATTCTAGAATTGAGTGGGCCCCACTTGTGGTTGGTGAAGAAATGTGCTGAATTTTATTTCAAATGTGGTGGGTGGGAATAGTAGCGAGTAAAGCCATCGGGGTTCTTGGTCAAGTCTCGCTAAAATTTTCCTATAAATAGAGGCTAAGTTAGAATTGAAAATCACACCAGAAACAAGTTTTCTCTCTTTCTCTCTCTAGATTATCGAGTGTATTTTGTGAGTATTTAGATACTTGGTGAGTTGATATTCTTCAGTGCAAGTTTCCTTCAAAGATCATATCAGATATCCAATGTAAGTCTTTCTTCTTTTGAGGTAGGGGATAGTAAAAGGATTTTAAGGGTTATTATATTTTTCAGTTCGTACTTCTTCCGACCTTCAAAAATTCTGGAAAAATTTGAAATGATATGTTGATGAGTTTTATTGATTGTGTCAAAAATGGTGATTTTTGGATGTATAGATTAAGAGTTATGAATTTTATGAGAAAAGACTATTTTAAAAGTAACCGCTTATAATTCCTTGTGGTTAACTCCAAAATTGATGAAATTTTATTGGGAGCACATCTATATAATATCGATTGTACTCTGTGAATTTCGGAAATTTTGGATAAAAAGTACAATTTATGATAAATGTCTAAATATTGGCGGTTTTGGCCATATGAAAAATAGTAAATGAATTTTAAAATTCTAAGAAAATATATGTTCAATATGAGACTATATCTCGCTAAATCCCGGAAAAGAAATATTTTTGGTATTTGATTTGGTATTTTTCATGAAAATGGACTAGTTATGAATAAATGAGTTAAATATGTTATGTGAAGGAAGAAAATTGAAAAATATGATTTTATGGCTTGAGAATCATATATGTGGTATATGCAGATTTTTTATGAGGGTTTTAGTTATTGGTGATGAAATCTTATAAGTTTGACATTTTATGATGATTAAATGCATTATTTAGTAAAGTGTAAACAATTAAAATAAATTGTTTATAAGTTTAAGAAATGTTATTCTTTCAATATCATTATACAGAAATATTGGTATGAATTTTATTATAGAATTTCTACCTTTTTGTGTCAAAGTTACTATTCATGAGTTACTATTCATGAGTTACAATTCACGAGTTACTATTCACGAGTTACTATTCACTACAAAATTGGTTTCTTTTTCTAACCAAATTATAGTTGATTTATGAATATTACTCTAGAGATTAAAACTATATATTGATTATATTGATTTTATTATCATATATAATATTTTTATAACCCTGATGTTGAAATTCTCTTTCACTGGAGTGTAAAGATAAGTAGATTATTGGTATGATCATGACTAGGGATCTCTTTGGCCAGTAGTGAAAAGTTGAATTGTGACTGGTATGATCATGACCATTGAATTTATAATTGAATATCTTTAGCTTAAGTGCAAATGTGAATTGATCAACATGGTTATAATTATTGTTTATATAAATTCTGAAATGATTATATATTTCTTTGAGATATTAATATATTTGGTATGTAATGCAAATATGAACTGTTGATGAATATATTTAGCTTATAGTGCAAATATGAACTGTTGAGGAATATCTTTGGCCTGTAGTGCAAAGATGAATTGTTGATGAATATCTTTGGCCAGTAGTGCAAAGATGAACTGTTAATGAATATCTTTGGCTCGTAGTGCAAAGATAACCTGTTGTTGAATATCTTTGGCCAGTGGTGCGAAGATGAACTGTGGATGAATATCTGTGGCTCGTAGTGCAAAGATGAATTTATTAGTATGATTATGAACAGGAACTGTGATTTGGTATAACCATGATCTTTGATGTTTCAGGTAAAGACATGTGATAAAAATTATATTCGTCCTAGGTACGAAGAAGAATTTAGAATCACAATTATGATTATGAGATATTCATATAATTGTGGAAATGAACTGTTGATTGATGTTACAGGGATAAAACATTGTTGGTGGACTTTTAACATGGAGAAGATAATAATATGTATTATACTATTTGACTCTTCTAATGGATTGCTTTCGTTCACGCAACTATGGTTGAAATTTTTATCATCTACCATATGTTTCTAAATCTACGATTTGTTATTGATGAAGGCTATTGATAATTTAATTATCTTTAGTCATGATATTCTTTACTGAGCTAGTTGTGCTCACCCTTTTGCTTCACAATTCCTTTCAGGTAATAAAAGTGTAGCTGGGTCAAGCGGGGGTAACAAGGGAATAGAATGGTATAGACAAGTATAGACAAGTGTGTTGTATACATCTTTTAGTAGTTATATTTGGTAAATCATATAGGGAGAGGCGAACCCAACGTTGGAAAGGTATTTTGCCACTATCATACAAGATGTCTAATAACATACAACCTCGTGTCATCATAAGACAGGGTTGTGCTCATCCACTTGCTGAGTATATTTACGAGCACTACCTATATAATCTTGGTGTTTGTTTGAACTATAATTCTCAATTTGAGACAGTATAGATAATGATAAGTCAAGAGAAGACTCACCATTGGGAAGAATATGATAGTAATCTTCTCATTTTTCTTTGGGGTCTATTAGATCAACAAGGATAATTACGTGGCCATATGATATCTATCATAACCTAGAAGCACGGCCTCCCATGTATACGAAGGTTTCTTGAGCATTTCCCAAAGGTTCTAATTTCTAAAATAGTTTTGACTATACCTTTATGTAAGGTGTCATTGTGACGTGCTATCCAAGGTTGGGATGAGAGTCACAGTTGGTATATATATATTTGTATCCAAACTCACAGTATATGTGTTGTTGTATTTTGCATGACAATTGTTGTAATAAAGTTGTAGTTGTTTTCTGTACCATGTATTTGGCGACTCAGAATGGGTTGGATGGAATAAACCTATTTTGGGGTTGTCACATGTAGTAATTTAAAATTGTAAACGATTGGTATTATTGGGATGTATTTTGAATAGCTGATACATTTTGGCTTTAAATTTAAATGAGAATTTAGACCTTTTTTTAGCTATCTATCATGGCATAAGCAGATTGCAAGTGCACTGGTAATATAGGTGAACCACAACATTTTTAGCTATAATTTTTTATATGCATATATTACAACATTTTTAAGTCACACTACAACGTTTTAAAAACGTTATATAAATTTGTCTAAATAGATGACACATTCTAAACGTTGTGTAAATATGTCTAAACATTGTCTGATATATTAAACTATAACATTTTTAGCCAGAAAACGTTGTGGAATCATACCATCTACAACGTTTTCAAGCATCTAATAATTTTTGGAAAATAAATCTACAACATTTTTTTAAAAAAAACATTGTATAATGTGTCAAACTACAACGTTTTAAAAACGTTGTATAAAGGGTGTCAAATAGATAACACCCTTAAATACGACCTTTCTGGGATAGCAACCACAACGTTTTTTACATGTTATCTATTTACTGTTTTGTAGTAGTGTGATCAACATAGAGTACTATAAGTTGATCACCTAGAAGTGCTCGTAAGATATATCAAACTTACGGTCTTAGTGCCAGATTGTCCTTTTCATGAATGAAAACCAAAGAGAATGTTCATGGTCTTTTGATCTGCTCAGAATTCTTAGGTTACTGTATGTACTCTGGAATTGTTTTAAGAGAATGAAAGGTGCTATTTTGATTGTTCAGAGTACTTCATAACTATTTGTTCAGATAATGAAGATAAATCATATGATTCTTGATATGGTGGTTATATTATATATTGTTAGACTTGTTGAGCTAGTTATGCTCACTTCTTGCTTGAATTATATAATAATGACAAAGCCAAGAGTGATAAGTAGATTATCCTGTAATAGACTAGTATATTTGTATGAACTTATACTATGACAATGAAGAATGTAATGATTAACATAACCTGAGAAAGATTTATTATTATTGTAATAAGAATTTAGTTAGTATATTCATCTTGATGTTGTTTTCATTAGACTGAATGTATAATTAGTATTACCGTGTAGCACCATATCTATGGGTTAAAAGTATTCAGATTTGAGGGCGTCATAGATAAAGCCATGAGTTATGATATTGCTGCGGTACTCCCTTCTAGTTATCATTTATTGTGTTCTTGGCATATTAGCAATAAATTTCCTAAGAAATTGCATCATGTTTATTCTGAGCACCCATCATTCAAAGATCATTTTAACAATTGTGGGTATAATTCATTGTCCATCGGGGAGTTTGAAGAGCGTTGGCATATTCTAATAAGGAACTATGAATTGTATAACAATGAGTGGCTTGGAAGTTTGTATGATGTACGAGAGAAATGAATTCTTTCATAAACAAAGAGATATTTTGTCGCGGGAATGACAACCACCAGAAGAAGCGAAAGCATGAATCATTTTTTTGATGGGTACGTTAATGCTTCAACAGGTCTGAAAGAATTTGTAGTGCAAAGTCAGAAGACTATAGAAAAAAACTTTATCAAAAAGAGGAAGGTCTACTACATAACGAAACATCGGAAAAGGAATATGGTACTCGGTTCATCTTTGTAAGTTCATGCTGCACGGGTGTACACAAAAGAAATATTTAGATGTTTCCAACTCCAATTCGTTGATTCCATGAAATACAATGTTAGTAAAGTTAGTGAGTTGTGTGTCACTGATACTAAAGTCTATGCAGTGTATATTGCAGATGCAACTGAAAGTGGTAGAAGATATAAACAAATCGTCAACAATCGTTAGCTGGGGTCAGTAACATGTAATTACCAAATGTTTTCTCACTCTGATGAATTATGCAGACACGTCTTGAGATATTTCATGTTTAAGAGTATTTCAGAAATACCGAGCAACATGATTATTCATCGGTGGACAAGAGACGCGAAAGAGAGCAATGGTGAAGAATTACTCTTTAACTCCACAGTTGTTGACTTCGAACAAGATCAAGCAATGCGCTATAATCATTTGATGAGTGATTACCAGGAGTTAGCAAGCAAAGTTGCTTGCTCAGTTCGAAGTTACAAAACTGTTCTTAAACTGAATGCACGAGGAAAATCGTTGGTTGACCAGTATGATCCGGATGAGAATATTACTGAACTGGCAGACGCTGACATTGATCGCACGGTTGGAGATCCACCTCATGATATGGGTTACTATAATGACAATGAAGATGCAGAGGAGGAAGCAGAAAAAGATGAGTTTTTGCTGTCTATTATTTTTCAAGAAAGGGCCGCAAAAAACATTCTAGATTAAAGAGTGCACTCGAGAAAATTATTCCTTCTAAGCCTCATCGAAAATGTGCAATTTGCGGCTTTGAAACTGACCACGATAAGTGAAATCACTATCGATTGCTAGGGATTCCTGAGCCAAAAAAATAGGCGTCGGTTGTATTATTTATGTTGTCTTTTGTACAAATGAAAATGAACATGTCATATGTACTTAAGTTAATGTTATGTGATAGTAGTAATATTATCCTATGTACTTCTAATATTAATAATCACATTATTATTATTAATATTAATATTACTTTTTGTAATATTAATACATGAATATCATACTCTCATACTCACATTGCATAATAATAATAATAATTATTATTATTATTATTATTATTAATATTTTCTTAATATTAATATTAATAATATTTTCTTAATGATTAATATTAATAAAAAAAAAATTATTATTATTATTATTATTATTATTATTATTATTATTATTATTATTATTATCCCATTTTACCCATTACTATTACAATTATGTCCATTCCATTCCATACTAAGAAAATATTATTAATATTATTATTTATTTTTATATTAATATCAATAATTAATATTATTATTATTATTATTATTATTATTATTAATATTAATAATAATTGCCTTTTTCTTCTTATAAAATTTGACAAAGTTGACAAAAGTGGGACCCATTTTCACTTCACTTGTGTTAGAGAGAAAGAGGCCAAGCAGCTACGGCATGTAGCGGTTGGTTCTAATAAATATAATTAACTTTTCTACATATAAAATGACAAAATTGGGAAGTGGGACCCATTTTTATTTGTGTTGGAAAAAAAATGTCCTTTATCTATCTTCCTGACTAAGCGGGACAACAAAATAGGACAACGCCAAAAAAAAAAAGAGGCCAAGCCGCTACAAGCCGTAGAGGTTGGTATATAAAAAATATAGATTCTATTTTTGTCATTCTATTTGAAAAAATGGGCCCACGTTATAAAAAAATAAATAAGATCAAGCTGTTACAAGTTGTAGCAGTTGGTATATAAAAAAGATAATTTCATTTTTTATTTTCATATCTGACAATGTGACCCACATTAGCAAGTTAATTTGATTTTTATTAAAATATTTAGGCCGCTACATGTAGCGGCCGAGTATATATATTTTTTGTATCTCAGTCTTCCATTTAATTGATCTACGACTGACATGTTGGTGGGTTGAATAGTGATCTTGAAAATCGGTTGTCATGGATTGAAATTATATATATATATATATATACGGTGAGGATTGTATTTACAAAAATGCCACCGCGTCCCTCCAAAACGACGTAGTTTTAATAAAAAAATGCTATTTAAGGAGGAATGCTATTTAAGGAGAATGTTTCGATCACGATATATATATATATATATATATATATATATATATATATATATATATATATAAAAGAGGGTTATTTGTGTATTAAAAAATAACCCGGGTGATACTACTACAAATTTTAAAACCATAAAAGAATAGAAAGAAGAAGATGAGAAACATCTCATAAAATATTCTCCATTCCGTGACAACCATCAAGAAGTTAAATAACATACTTTCATAACAACTCTTGTTAAAGTTTAAATATAGGATACATACCAATATAAATTATTGGTGCAGAAAATTTATCTCTAGGGCTTACCTCAACCCAACAATGCTCCTTTCATAGCTGAGATTACAATTATTTGATGCGCATGAGTTGGAAGATTATTATCCTTCACAACTAAAGGATTGTACATTCACGAACTCGGTCTTTCCGACTATCTTTCTTGTTCCCATTAACCTTGTCCTTCTTTGAGACTTTGCCCTCCCGCCTGCCGGCTTGAACCCTCTTTCCTCTTTTTCTGTTTGTAGAAAATTTTGTTGTAATCACCAACAATTTCATGTGTGCATTAAGAAAAATTTATTCTAGAATTGTTGAAGTCTTTGGTTAGGGCATGACTTTGGTACAAATTATAAGAAATTGGATATCAACTAAATTAATAACATGAATAGATGAACTTAAAACACATAGTTTTAAACAATGTATTGCATACATCCAACTTCAATATTTTTAGGTGCATGTTAGCTCAGAGTAAATTTAAATTCTGAGTTTTTTTTATTTACACTAAGATATTTTTTCATCGTAGTAATGAAAATTTATATCAAGCATAAACGGAAGTGTTTGATTTATGAGTTTTGCTAGCAAGCTAGCAAAACAAAACCTCTAACAATCTTAATCACATTACGAAAAATAAACTAAACTAAAATAAAATAAAGACCTTACCTTAACAATGTCCCCAACAAGAAGCAAACAACTAGCATTAAAATAGTTAGTATTACTACCAAAGTGAATAAATCCATACAAATCAATAGTGCATTCAATAAAATCACGGCCATTATGAGAAGCTTACACAACAAACTTATACAAGTTGACACCTAACTTGAACTTCTAAACAAACATAAATTTTGGTTAAAACAAATGTTTTTAAGTTCACGTACATCATATATGTGGAGTATAGTTGAGCATATATATTTATTTATACAAAAGTCTTGCTATATTCACCGAAAAAACATGTTAATTTTTCAGACGAGTAGATGATATATAACTTAAATAATTGCAAATTCACGAACATTTAACTATCCTGTGTACAACTAAAAAATTATATATTTTGTTTGTTGGAGGATATTTCATTTTCTTGAATAAAATTCTTACATTTATCTAGATAAAATAATTGAGTACGAATGGGCTTGTGAACGAACAATGTATACCAATCCTATGCTCTAGCTCAACTAACTAGTTAACTTGAATCTCTCTTTGAATTAAACTTATTGCGTGTGTTTTTCTATTAGTACTTCTCTTTCTTTTTTTAGTTCAAAGAATTCAAAATCAATACGTACAATATACCTCCAAAACATCCGGAAGCACTTATATATGATATTAATATGTACAATATATAGGGTATTTTCGAACCTCCAAACGCAGCACACCATTTTTGAGGAGTTATATTTGGACGCCGAACGTAATGTTTATAACTTAATTAGCAGCGTTTGAAATAAGTTGATTATAAACGAACAGGATTGTCAATTGCATTTGGTAGTTTAAAATGCATCATAACACTCCAAATGCAAATAGACGAACAAGCAAATAGTTGAAAGGATCACTATGGTGTAAATATTTATGATCGGTGGACATGTGCAGAAGTTCATTTGTTCAGTAGCATTTTTCTATAGAAAAAAAAATTCAGAGATATAATGAGTTATGTTGGTTATTTACGTTTTCTGTAACTCTCAATCCAACGTAAATAATACTTATTTTCCAACGTTCATCAGCGTTATTTAGTTCCCAACGTTCTTCAGAGAAACAGGCACAATAACAAAGCATATACCGACTTCTTCAATTCGTCTTATAATATGTTAATTGTGCAATTCACAAAGACAAGTCAACGGCCTTCTTCTGCGAGTACACGCAATTGATAGCTTCGCCGTTGAATCCTGAAGGGTGAACGCCGTGAAGCTCAACTGTACCGAAGGTTTATAACCAGTGAGGACGGAATCACTTTTTAGGACAGTAACTTTGTTACGCCTCAACTTTTTTCGTATACCAGATAAGTTATTACAGTTTTATTCGG
Organism: Panax quinquefolius; assembly: GCA_020205615.1. NCBI lineage: Eukaryota > Viridiplantae > Streptophyta > Magnoliopsida > Apiales > Araliaceae > Panax > Panax quinquefolius. Next base: position 112,900,884 of record CM035160.1, on the reverse strand, counting down.
CAATTGATCTTGTTAATACTGTTATATTTTCCAACAAGTTATACATACACCAAGCTAATATCATGGTAAAAAAAACTACTTGACTTTGGGATATAGCGAAAAAATAAAAAAATAAAAAGAAAAGAAAAGAAAAAGTTATATATGCATTAAGAGTGTGCCTTCACGTATTAAAATTAAAGAACTATTATACACCATTTGAATTTTTTTTCGAACTCTTTTATTTAATACTAATATTTGTAGCACAAATTATATATGTATAATAAAAAATAAATAATATTTGAATAAAAGTTGTAAAATATGGATGATTTTTGTTCAAACTCTTTTATTTAATACTAATATTTGTAGCACAGATTATATATGTATACTATAAAAATAAATAATATTTGAATAAAATTTGTAAAATATGGATGAGAAAATATAAGAGAAATTTTAGGGATAAAACAGGAAGAGAGAAAGAAAGTTTAAAAAGTGACATCTTTAAGAAAACAATTATTTTCTCAGCTCCCCTCCAATTAAAATATATATATCTATGAACCTCTGCATATAATTACAGTATATAATATATTTGAAATGTTTTTTGTAAATACATATATTTATATGTTTTAATTGTAAATATATTACTCTAAGGATAAAAGTCCTTAATTGATTTTTTGTGGTCAAATTGATCATTTTAAATAATTAAATATATATATATATTTAGATTTAAAAAAAAAAACAAACACAAGGATATGTACTAAATTATATGTAGTTTATAACGTTTATAGGTTTCTTGCATATATATAAAATATATATATATATATATATATATATATATATATATATATATATATATATATATGGATCAGGATCAGCGTTATTCTTAAATAGCATTCATTTAAATAACATTCTTTTATCAAAGCGGCGTAGTTTTGGAGGGGCGGTGGCATTTTTTGTAAATACGCGGTGGCATTGTATTTATAAAATGCCATGGCATTCCTCCAAAACTACGTCGTTTTAATAAAAAATATTATTTAAGGCGAGAATCGCCATGAGAACGCTTCTTGATCTCACCGTATATATATATATATATTACTTTGAAAAATAATAAACAAAAGTCAACAGAGGACCTGGCACGGAGGGAGTAATAATTTACAACAAAAAAAGTATAGTGTCTAAATGTATGTTCTTTACACGTCTTAACGTACCATATAAATTTGCAAAAAGGAATAATCAAACCAAACGTTGATAAGCATAAACTAATTGGTCGTTGAACCCGTCCTATAAAATTTTGGACAGAGACAATACTTTTATCTGAGAAAAATAACAAACAAAACCCAAAAAAAACAGAGGAAGGTAATTAAATAAAATAAATATAATGTAAATGATTCTCTTCTACTATAAAATTAAAGGAAACAAAAATAAAAAATATAAATATATAAAATCACGAGTCTGGAATGACCGAAAAAAGTTATTAGGAATAACTAAATTTTGAATAGGATTATATAAACCTTGTATATATAGGGTTTAGTATGGTTATGATCACCAGAACCATCTGTAACTGACTCCAATATTTTAACAACTACAGTTGTATTATTAATCAATTTTATAAACAGCATTTGGTGTTAGTTATCACAACTGGCCGCGAAAATCAAAAACTAGACTTTTGCCATATATTAAAAGGTTTATAATTAAATTTAACAATTGTTAAATCTTTTCCTTTGAAGATTTGATATGTCATATACGTAAGCTAACCTCATGTGCAAGTCACTGTGTTTGACCCTAGGGATGAAAGGGACTAGGCAATTTTATATAGAACTACCACAGAGTGTGCGAAGCAATTTGTCCCGTTTTCTTCGTCTCACACTTTCCTCTTTCCAATAGTCGTATCCTTTCCCATCTTTCATCTGTATGCAAAAGCACCAAAGCTCAAATTATTCGCATTCAATGAATACTAATAAGTAAAATGACAAAAACTACCGCATGGTATTTGGCCAGTGATATGACTCGTCTCATATAGTTTTCCATGAGGTCAATGTAGCAAAAAAAAAAATTACAAAAACTGTCAATTTTATCTAAACAAAAAAATTGATGAGTTGTATAATGTATATTATTTGTCTAGAAACTATACTTACCTATCATTACTAGAATTTCTTCTACCATATTGGTCCAAAGGACCATGTCAATATCATAGCTCTCCTATACCTTATGGGGCATGGTTTAACTCCTAGCCCAAATTCATAGCTTCGACATTAGAATATGGGCCTGGACGAATCCAAGTTTGGTTAGCAGCGAATTGGTCAACTAAGCAATTGTTTGTAGGACTCCAAAAATCAAAACATATGAGGCTTTGTGAAAACGAAAATGATTTAATTTCATACAAAATCCAGAAGACTTTTCAGCATAAAATAGATGGTCTTAGATTACAATTATTTATAGACAATGTCACTGCTACTCTACACAAAAAAAAGCCACAGGTTTTTGTGCATTTAACATGAATCCAATAAAAATCGGAACCAAAAAAATGAAATGAAAAAAAATAAAGCTGGTATTATTGGAAAGAGATTTCGAATTTGTTTTATGTTTCAATTTTGCAGAAAATTCATAACATTTATAAACGCCGTTTATTTGCTTCTTTTTTAATCATCAAAATATCTTTAAATATACTCTTATTTCAGAAAATGAAACTTCCAAAAGGAATAAGAATATAAGATCTGATGGGCCAAAATCTGAAGATCTGAAGACTTTTAACTTTAATTTGGTACCAAAGCCATCTCAAAATAAATGTCATACTTCTCTCTCTCTCTCTCTCTCTCTCTCTCTCTCTCTCTCTCTCTCTCTCTCTATCTATATCTATATATATATCTATATATATATATATATATATATATATATATACACACACACACACACACACCAAATTTAAAATGCATTGAAAACACATTGTTGTATTACTTTTTCTTACACATCTTTACTATAATTGTAGAAATAAACATATATTTATAGGAACATTAGTAATATAAACATATTTTCAACATATTTTAAGAAACGAACCTTACACATCCAGGAAGTAGGACATTGGTTTCAATTTAGCAAAAGTTCCAAAAATGTGAAGCTAAATCTTAGGTCATCAGTGACAAGGAAAAGGATATGAATGATCTGCAGGAATGACATAGAAAATAATAGGAATGTAGTATCATGTTAATTTATAATCCTAAAATAAAAATACAACTCTAATTTTAAAATGAACTTATAAATAGGCATTTCTAATTTTGAAGGGAGTAATTAATTTGGATAGGTTGTTTAGCTTGTGTAGGGATGACCACTGTTTGGTCTGCCACGGTGCCACCTACATACCAAGTAAATTCTGAGCCTAAAGTTTAAACTTGCCTCGACTGGCGCCTTGTTTTTGCTAAAAGCTTCATTGTAGAACAATAAATCAAACCCTTTGATTATTTCTGAGCTTTGAACTATAAATGAAAACAAGCTGAGCAGGTAATCTTGCTTCACCAATCTCACTTTCTTTCATCATATACTTCAGTTACTTGGCAGCAAAGTCCACTAAGTACCGCTACTAAAGCAACTTACCCACACCAAGCGATCCAGATACTTCAGATTAACAACACAGCAATTTCCATGTAAACACAAAAAAGCTATGATGCAGCAATTTCCATGAAAAATGTTTCTCACAAGTGAATTGAAATGTTGAAATATTAACAGAACTAGTCAAACAAAAGCAAAAACTTCGGAGGCTCCCAATTGTTCTAGGTTCATAATACCAGGAAGTAATATACTAAGAAACCCAGACTACTAGAAAAAGAAACACAACAAACAAGCAGATAACAAAGAGAAACACTACAAAAAAAAACAATGCAAAAAGGAAAGCAGAGAACACCCAATGAAAGTTAAGCTAACCAAATGGAGAATTCCTAGCAATGAATAGAAATCTCGCCAAACTTATCTGCCCTGTTTCCCTCAACTATTTTTCGTTTTTAAGTTTTCAGGTTTTAGTTTGGGGTGAATGGTCCTCACTTGGCCATCATGACCTTGACGAACTCCTCGTAGTTGATTTGCCCGTCACCATCCACATCAGCCTCACGAATCATCTCATCAACTTCCTCATCAGTCAGCTTCTCACCGAGATTAGTCATAACATGGCGAAGTTCAGCTGCAGAGATGAAGCCATTCTGGTCCTTGTCAAACACCCGGAAAGCTTCCTTGAGCTCCTCCTCAGAGTCTGTGTCCTTCATCTTTCTAGCCATCAGGTTCAGAAACTCAGGAAAATCAATAGTGCCATTCCCATCAGCATCAACCTCATTGATCATGTCCTGAAGCTCAGCCTCTGTAGGGTTCTGTCCAAGGGACCTCATCACAGTTCCAAGCTCCTTAGTAGTGATACAACCTGTACCAGTATTTATTAACAATTAAAACAGATAAAAGTTCAATCAGCACATAATACATCAAAATAGTTTAACAGCTTAACAGCTAGAACCTTAAAATATCAACTGTACAGTAAGTTGCAAAAATAATGTACTCTACAAATAAAATAAATGAAAATTTCAAATATATACAAGAAGCATAGAATCCTAGCTGTCAATATTATGAAAAATACATCATGGTTGAATTTCATAATTAAGAATACCAAGCTTCAAAATAGCTTCCATTATACCACCTACAACATGAATCAAATGAAAATGGAAAGAACTCCTTGCACGTTTTGGTCTTATAGACAACATACAAATAGATAGTGTACTTGTTAAAGCAAAAACTCCAATATTAGCCCAGATAATTCACATAAACAAAGCTACTGTTCATGTCCAAAGATATTTTAGGTGGAACTGCAAGAAATAATTTACTGTTCAAACAAAACACATGTGTTATCCCAGATGGTTCACATAAACAAGTGGAAAAATTAGTCTCCAAAGATTATTCACATGACGCTTCAATTATAGAATCATCTCAAACAATTATTCAAAATCCAAGGGCTCCAATAATACATACTCCATGCAAAATGGAGGCTAATACATACATATTGCACCAAAACTAATAACACGCTTGATAGTAAGAGATAAAATCTAGTAATATCATGATTCGATGTGAAAATATAAAAGTGACCTGTGACAAAGAAACTTAAAATTACAATCAATTCGGATCCTCCAAATTCAAAACAGTAACAAAGATCACCCAAAATTAAGCACAATTATTGACAGTGAAACTAACTACTACCAATTTGGAAGGTTAAGATGCTATTAAAAAGCATTTGCAGAATCCCGCAAGCCACAAGAACCAACATATTAATACATAATTCCCTTTCAGCTTGCCGTAATCCATCAAATCATTAGCTACTAAAAATCATGATAATAACAACATATATTTTGGCCTACAAACAAAAAATCCGTCTATACTGAAATAGTGATCCGTTAATTAAAAAACAATGTAATTGAAGAACTTAGAGAACAAACATAAGAGCATAAAATTCTGTTCCACGAAGAGTCCCATTTGAATTTATTTTTCCTAGTCAATTTGCAAAATCCTAAAATTAATTTTTTATTAATGTAATGGTTAATATTCTAAACCACTTGGAAAGTATTATTACTAACTACAAATTACAAAATTATAAATTCACATAACAATTTGAATTTTAGGATTTCACAAATTAAGTGGGATCAAACTAAAAATCTCATGCCGTGGAAGAGAGGGAGTATTTCAACTTGGTACATGTCAATCGGTACATAGTTGTCCGTACAAAGAACAAAAGTCCCAGATCACCTTCAATCACATCTCCAAATACACAATATAAGATAACGATTAGCCTTTCTGCCATGTACCCAAGTCAGATGTATATGTGGCACACAATAAGGTGATTAAACTAGATATGTAAAACCCTAAAAGTACCATCTAATCAAAAACAAATATAAGTATTAAAAAAAAATATTGATCTGATGAACACAACAAAAGATCAACCACACCAAATCACATAAATCAAATCAATAGTACAACTAACCCTATAAAAGCAACCCAAATATCAACAGCCAACAAACAGATCTAAGAAATGAGATTGACAACATAATTCATGATGCGTTTACGTACATATATAAATATAGATAGATATAGAGAATATGATAATATAAAAGAAAGCTGACCATCTCCATCCTTATCGAAAAGGCTGAAAGCCTCCTTGAATTCGGAGATCTGATCGTCGGTGAGCTGATCGGCCATTCTTCTGATTTTGTAGAGAGAAAAGGATTCAAAACGTAAAGAGAAATAAAATCGAAGAGGAAAAAAAAATGGGGGAGTTTGGCAGTAATGATATAGGGGGTAATGGGTACTTATAAAGAGACTGCTGGTGCAAGGGGATCTGATGCTCTCGCTCCGTCTGGACGTAATCCCTTTTCCCAATTGCAAGTTATTTTTTATTTTACCGTGTTACCCCTAAACTTTTTCAATTTTTCTTATTCTAGTTTTTTTGCTTGAACACTTTCCACCTATACCCTCCTTAAGATTCTCTTATTTTTGGGAGAATTCAACCAAAAATGAATACAATAATCATAACTTCAACAATAGTTTTGTATTTGAGAATAATAAAATTGAAACCATTCTAAAATTACTATAGAAGTTGTAATTAAGTTCATTCAATCAAATAAAAATATAACATATTCGGAATACATGCACACCAGCAGTCAAATACACACGCTCGCGCATATATAAATATCGACAGAATTTTGAAAGGTTGATTTTAAATACAGTATTAATTAAATAGAGTAGTCAGTTAATAAATATTCAAATTGATGTACCAACTCATTTAAATTTGAGATTTTTACAATTGAAAGGCCCTAAATGTGATTTCGTAAAATTAGTCTAAAATCGAGATAAAGTTCAGGGGCTTGCTTAAGCGATGAAAATGTGTTAGGCACCTCCGACTTCCGTGATTGAAAACACAGTTACCTTTTTCTTAATATTTTCTTAAAATAAAGTGTGAATGTGTGTGTGTGTCAATATGAATGAGATCTAGGGTATCACTTCCTAGCTTAAATTAAATTGAAGATAATCTTAGGGGTCGACCCCTAAGGTCAAATCGTGTAATGTGTGCTACTTTGAAAGCAATTTTGAACATCTTTGAATCTATGCACGAAGGATTTGATTTAAAGAAAATATTTCATTTTAGCTTTCGTTGGATAAAAATATTTTTGAGTTGCGTTTTGGAAAAACTAAAAGTAGTATGCACACAAGTCAATCATGTTTGATGATAAAACATATACTTTGTAACAATCTTATTTATTTATTAATAAAAAGTATTAATTTATTAAAGACTTTTAATTATCTAGATGATGCTACTTCATAATATGTGATAAACTCATAGTTTTAAGCAATGCTTTTAGAATAATGATGATTATCATTCTAATGAGATCTAAATTCTTAGAAAGCTTAAAACTAAAATAGTTCTCAATCGTTGGATTACTAAATTGAGGATTAGTTAATCCGGATAGATTAGTACATACGTTGCTTGCTCATTGGATGAGGATGATTGATCTCATGATCATTTGTGTGGAGACACTAAAGAAAGTATGTAGGTGCTTATTGGAGAATAAGTACACTGAACGTGGCTCACTAAGGAATATCTAATAGAGTTTTACTTGTCTGTCAATAAGAATTCATGTAGTGATAGTAGTACAAGTGATCCTTGAACTTGAGATTATCATAGTATCTTGTGTATGATAAGTTATACTTTAACTTACTCCTTAAGACCCTTAGGGTATATCAAAAGGTATGCTTGGGTATAATAAGTTGTACATGGAGATAATGTATGATCAATAAAGAATCTACCGCTTTTAGTAAAAGAAGAGAAATGTCATATGTGATTCAATAAATGACAACTCAGTAGTCCTTGGACAAGACAAAATAAAATTAGAAAGGAGTTTCTGAAAGTCTAATAATAATCTAGAAGGGGGGTTAAATAGATTATTACAGATTTAAAAATTATCTACGACCTTTTTGAATTTTTTGAATAATTAATTTGCAGTGTTAGAAATTAATATGCAAGACAGTAAAAATTCAATCACACAATGCACAGAGATTTGTCTGGTGTAGACACTCGAATTTTTTTTTTCCTGTTACTAACCATGCAGAAGGGCAAAAATGTCTTTTTAACACTCCAGAGATAACCCTGAAGGATCACAACATCAATTTTAACCCCGGAGATAGCCACAAGAGATCCAAGTTCCAACCCCGGAGATAACCCTTGAAAAACAGTTTTCAACCCCGGAGATAACCCCGAGAAAGTCAGTTTCAACCCCAGAGATAGCCCCGGGGATCAAGATCAAAGCCTGGAGATAGCCCCAGGAGGTCAAGCCAACCTTAGAGATAACCCCGAGGACAGTCAAAGTCAACATCAAGTCAACCTCAGAGATAACCCTGAGAAAATATCGCTACTGTTGCTGAAAACCGAGAGATAACCGGGAGGGGCAAAATGGTCATTTTATCAACTCAACTTCAACTCACATCAAATCAACTCATTTCAACTCAAATTACTTCAATAGAAGTCCCACGCGAACCATATCTTAACTTTTGAGCGCAAACTACGCAAAACGGCTCAACGGACTACCTGACGGAAACCCGGGAATGCCATTTCGGTCGTGGACCTGTAATAACCCGATATTTCCTATATAAGTAAATAAGAAATTTTGCATATAAATTTTTTTTATTTATTTAATGATGAGAATAAGTGTCTAGTAATGTGTATGATAAATGCAAATATATTTATTACCTATAAATAATTTTAGAATTATTAATCACTACAAATTATATTCTTATAGTAATTAATTTTTATAAGCAGAAATGTTTTTATTAATAATTTTCCATGAAAACATAATTTTATATTATTTAAATAATATATGAAATAATTATTAGAATTATAATAATAAATATTTTATTATATGAATTTGTTGAGAATATTTAAGTTAATTATTTTAGCTTAATTTATTGATGTTGTATATGAAAGATAAATCAGATATGGAATCTAAACCCTAAATTTGGATTTTTATCAAAGGATGAGAATAATAATATAATATTAATTATATTTTAATTTTTCAGTGCTATAAATATGTATTGTATATGTGTAGACTGATAATGGTTGGTCAAGTATGGTAAATTATGTCATAACCCTTATATCGTGTTATTAAACCATAATTGTTAAACTCAGTTATGAGTTTAAGACTGAGCAGTAATTGTGTTATATGAATTTTACTGTGTATTATAGAATTTTTGTAATTAGGAGAAACCCTAATTATTATTTTAGTAAATTATAATATTAATTAGGAAACCCTAATTATTAATTTGGGAACCCTAATAATATTAAGGAACCCTATTATTTAAATCCTAATTTTCTATTAAAAACCCTAATTTTAAATTAGTGTGTTTAATTAAAATTTTATTACACTTTAAAGTTAAATTTTCAAACCCTAGAAATTATTTGGGAAACTTTAAGATGTAAAATCTAGTGAATAAATCCTAGATTCAAGCACCTTGGACAAGAATGCCCTTAAAATTAAAATAAAATTACCAAAGTGCCCTTTTTGTCCCATTTATGAATTATTGCTAGCCAAATCTTTGCATATCTTGGCAGCCACCCTACCTTACCAAGCTATCAGCTAGCAATTCCAGCACAACAAGTTCAAGCATCAACCAAGGGCCTTGTATACAACTTTTATATAGATTCAAGAGAGAGGAAGTGTACATTTGGCCTAAATTTTTCACAAGCACTTAACTATATTCTCTCAAGCTCAAACCCACGAAATTCTGGTGTTAGATCAGTCCCCAATCAAGCCCCACGAACACCAATATCAGATCAGAAGAACATAATCAAAATCAAAGCTTAGAAAAGGTACAAAAACCCTAATTTAAAAATTATGTGATTTGATGTTAGATGTTATGGTTTATTGTTGAAACATGTTATTTGTAGTCCATATAGTTGATCTGGGTTGGTATTTGTTAGATCCATAACATCAAAGTGCTCAAAATTGAGTTTTTGAAAAATCTGGAAAAAGTTAGTTTTGTGGTCTGACAACGAATGTCAGTGGCCACAGATCCTTTCTAGATTATGTGTTTAGTTATTTTTAAGTTGTTATTTATAGCTTGTAATGTTGTCTTTAATCTGTAAAAGGAATTAGGGTCATTTGATATCTATATTGGTAGTTATTAACGGTCAAAAGCCGTTGACCGGCATTGACCGGGACTTTTCTGGGCAGCCCAGAAAGCCAAGAACAACATCTGACAAGTTTTTCCATGGCTTTTGTGACGCCCCCAAAATAGGTATACATCACCCATTCTGAGTTGTCAATACATGGTACAGAAACAACTACAACTTTATTATTACAACAGTAAAACTGTGAGTTTAAATACAAATATTATCTTCTGTATAAATATATATACTCAAATAAATCCTCATCACATTTATTGATACATTATTTTACAAAAATGGTGAGGACTACTAAACAACTCTCTCTAGAACCTTCATTCCATACCCGACTCGTACTCGCTATATTCTCGCCTCCTGAGAAAAATGGAACAAAAAGGAAAGGGTGAGCTCAACTAGCTCAGTAAAGAATATTATGACTAAGATAATATACAACAAATTACCGTTAGTCTTCAACAGGGAAAAATCTAATAGAATACAATAGACAACAAATTTTAAATCAATATTCGCAATGGAAATAATAATTCATTAGAAGAGTTAAGTAGAGAATGCAAACTACTATCTTCCATGTATGAATTTAAAAGTTCATCGCCTCATCTTTTATCCCCGTAACATCAATCAATATATATCCGGAATCACATATTCATCTTGCACACACAGGCAAAGATATTCATCGATTGGTCATGTTCATCTAAATAACCTGTTTATCTTGCACTTCTGAGCCAAAGATATTCTTCAGAAATCATTCATCTTTGCACTACTGAGGCCAAAGATATTCCATAATATCATCATTTAAGATGAAGATGATGAAAATATTTTTAAAGAAACGAATCCAATTGAAACAAAATGACAAGGATTAAGGATTAAGGATTAGGATTAGTACTTTGTTTTATTCACGTCAAAAATACCTCAAAATAATCGCAGTGGTGTAAAATTCAAGAATGATCAAAAACATGGATACAATCAAAGCTAGTATCCGAATAGATATTTTAGGCGAAAGAAAAATTTTCATTTTTGATGAATAGTCCGTGATTCGTGAATAGTGTCGATATCGTGAATAAAGACCAGATATCGTGAATAGTAACTCGACACCAAAAGTTCCAAATTTGATAAAAACTTCAGATCAATACTTGAAGATAATGATATTAGAATAAATAATATCACTAAAAAAAAAATAATATCCTTACCTCGAAAGATCAAGACTTCTAAATTAAAAACAGGATATAGGCTATGACTTGAACTTGCCATAGAATAGCAATACTCAAATTATACTCAAAATACTCACAAGAATACGCTCGATAATATAGAGAGAGAAAACTTGATTTCGGTGTGATTTTCAATTCTAACCTAAGCACCCTATTTATAGGAAATTGCTTAGAACACTAAAGCAAGAAAATTTAATATAATATTAATATATTATATATAAATTCCTACGCACACAATCTATGATCCGAATTCAAATGCCATGCTTGACAACAAATAAGTCTACTAAACAAATCAAAACGTTTTTATTATTTAAAATAATTAAAACTTCCAAAAATCAATTATTCAGAATTTGAACATCAATAATTCATAATAAATAGCCCTTTTATCGAAAATTCAAATCTCATGAAGTTTTTATAGGAAATTCAATTCTCTACAACTTTGCAGAAGAAAGTTTTTCAAACAGACCAAGATGATAGAAAAATCCACTTTAAGGTAAAGCGTTATCTTGAACAGTGGTGCAGTGAATTGGAAAGGTTCCAAAAAGCAAAAGTTCTTTGGTTTAGTGATAAAGACAAAGTATATAGCTATAAATGAAGTCGCAAGTTGATTGTTTGGATTAAAGTTCATTCTGAGAACTAGGAATAGTTCTTAAGTCTCATCTTGGATCTAAACATGTGTTGTGACACTTTCATTTGATTATTAGAATCATTGAAAGATGGGAAATCACTATAGAGATAGTGGACTCTCATGAACAACATTACATATCCATTAACTAAAGCTTATCCAATGCAGGATAATCCTCACTTAGAGAAGAAGAGTATAAGATACAATAGCGATTGGCTTTAGTGCAAGTGGGAGATTGAAAGTAGTATGCATACAAGCCAATCATGTTTGATGATAAAGCATATACTTTGTAATAATCTTATTCATTAATTAATAAAAAGTATTAATTTATTAAAGGCTTTTAATTATCTACATGATGTTTGTTTTATAATATGTGATAAACCCATAGTTTTAAGCAATGCTTTTAGAATAATGATGATGATCATTCTAATGAGATCTAAATTCTTAGAAAGCTTAAAACTAAAATAGTTCCCAATCATTGGATTACTAAATTGGGGATTAGTGAATCCGGATAGATTGGTACATACGTTGCTTGCTTTCGTTGGATGAGGATGATTGATCTCATGATCATTTTGTGGAGACACTAAAGCAAGTATGTAGGTGCTTATTAGAGAATAAGTTCATTGAGCATTGGCTCGCTAAGGAATACCTAATGGAGTTTTACTTTTGCTGTCAATAGGAATTCCTACGGTGATAGTAATGTCTGAGTGATCCTTGGACTTGAGATCATCATAGTATCTTGTGTATGATGAGTTATACTTTGACTTATTTCTTAAGACCCTTAGGGTATATCAAAGGGTATGCTTGGGTATAATAAGTTATACATGGAGATAATGTATGATCGATAAAGAATCTACCACTTTATTAAAAGAAGAGAAATGTCCTATGTGATTCGATAAATGACAACCCAAAGAGTCCTTGGCGTTAAGGCGTAATGAAATTAGAAAGGAGTTTCTAATTTGTATTATTTGAGTTGTGCATTTAAGAGTCGAAATACATATAATTAAATAAAATAAGACTTGTGACAGAAATTCCATGTCTTATATTTAATTGGGACATTGTATGGTGGAAGGATTAAATTGTCTGGTAACTATTTACTCAAAGGTTCTTTTATGATTTATGTTGAAATCTATATTATCTGGAAAGTCGTTGATCGCTAGGAGGCTTATCCCTATTGTAGAATAAATATTATTTATTTAAATAAATTAATTGTTTAATTTATTTATTTAAATAAGATTAGAATTGTTCTAATTGATTTATTCACAACCTAGGTTTAATATGGAGAACACAAAAATCACACACCATAAAAGGAAGAATAATTATTATTTAAAGTTCATGGCATAATCGTAATAATATGTTATGTATATTTAATTTAATCTACGGTGATAGAATAAATTAAATAGCTTAATATTTATTATTTAATATTTTAGAAATATTAAATATAAATTAATAAGAGGAGTCTTATTAATATTATTACAATTATTATTATTATTTTAATTTCTAAAAGAGTTTAGGAATTAATTTAATATAAGTACTCTCATTTATTCCTAATTGGATTAGGAAGGAAAATTAGTTAAATGAGTTTAATTAATTATCCCTAATAAGATTAGGGAGCTTAATTAATTAAAAGAATTTAATTAATTAAATAAAACCCAATTCCTTAATTGTTAAGGTGGGTTGCCCACATCTATAAATAAGAGGAGTCTTATTATGGGTGATGGAGTTGTTGACTTTTACAACATACGTAATTCCAAAAGTTGGAGAGTACGCCCCCTTTTTCTATACAGATAGGAAAAACTAGGGTTTGAGCCAATACCCCTTCTTCTTGAAAATTCTTCTTCCTTGGTGGATCACCTCTAGAGGCCAAACACATGGGTGGCTAATGTTGATCAAAGGAAGTAACCAAACCCAGTGAATTCAAGTTGAACGCGAAAGGATTTGGAGGTGAACTTGTACCTGAGGAAGCTCGATCTTCAAGGGTATGATTTTATTCTTTATCTTTTCGTTTAATTAATAATTGTGCATAAAGGGTGATCTGGGTATATGGTTTGTAAAAATTTTAAATTCTGATTTTACACGTTTCCGCATTATTTTTGCAATTTAATTACGTTCTTGTATATTACAAACCTAACAATATATATATATATTGTAAAACCCCAACTATTTGAATAAAGATGCATTTTCTATAAATATTATTTTTGAATATTATGGAGTGAAATTGATATAATGTTATAGTTGTGGGTAATATTTATAAATTTTGCAAAGTACGCAAGTTGTTATATAATATTGATTGGTCAGGGGAATATTCGCGTTTTAACAGGGAATATTAAATGCAACTAACACAATCATTGGTGGACCCAACAACGGAATTATTGTTGGATTGAGAAAGCGACAAAAATACTTTTTATGAAAATAACAATGGAAGTTTTACAGATTAACTGTTGAAACACGATTGTTAAAGTAAAAGTATAATGTCTGGCGTGGTTGCATGGTAGCACTACGGTATTAATTATTGATGCTTACGTGATAAGTCACTCGGTTTTGTTGGTATTATTAATGTTATAATACATAAAATCTTTTTATGTAAAAATGTAATACTTTTATAAAGTTATTCTATAAATAGAATATATTATATTCTATTACGATAGTGTTGCAGTAGTGTTTTGCATAGTAAAATCATTTTATATAAAACAAAATACTTTTATAAAGTTATCTATTTTATTAGACAATAATTAGAATATATTATATTTTATTATGCATAGTGTTTGCATAGTAAAATCTTTTATAAAGTTATTCATTTTATTAGATTATAAATAGAATATATTATATTTTATTTAAAATATTTTGCTTTGAATATGGACCGTCAGATTAAAGTAAATCAATATGGACCGTTCATGAGTTAATTACTATGCAGTCCATTTTTCTATAAATAGAAAGAAGAAGAAAGTATTCTGCTACTTCACTACTTATATATCCAGTACTCTTATTCTTAAGGTAGGGAATATTATTTGTTGTACTCGTAAGGAGTATTATTTCTTTTGTATTCATGAAGAGAACTTATGTTATTCCATTCTTTATTATTACATTGGAATAACTTTCAGATATCGCTGCTACCCTATACTTGGTGACATTCTTCTATTATTCCGTCTTTTACTATTACATTTGGAATATCCATGTTCATGCAATGCGTTTACGGACGGATTGATTAAAATCTTTATTATTACATTGGAATATCACATGCATGCGTTTTACAGGACTGGTTAAAAGTCTTTATTTTTATTCATTGGTATATATATCGTATGCATGCGTTTTACGTGGGACCTTATTAAAATCCTTATTAGTATTACATTTCTAATATCCCATACATGCGCAATCTTTGCATGCATGGTGATTTTGTTGTTATTCCATTCTTTATTATTACATTGGAACATCCCGCCGGTGAGAATTTACGCCGACACGGTTCCGTTATTTAGTATTCGTTAGAATAACTTTGTTTATCTAATCACCGCATGCATGGTGATTTCTTTTGTTATTCCATTATTTATTATATTCAGTTGGTTAAAGTTTTGACTTCTATACTCCATGAAATTAGTGGAATATCCTTGGTAATTGCGCTTCATCCAGTATCTTTTCATGGAAATATTCTTCTGAGCATTCTTGAATTTTACTCTACAAAGCAGCATCATGTTGACAATTTGGACGTTATTAGTTCCTAAAAAAAACAATTCTTGAACTTGTTTTATTGAATTCTTATATCATTGTCATCATCCTCATGTTTATATTTTTGAAAGTCATATGTGCTATGTAGTGCATAGATGGACTTGGTATGATTATGACCAGGGTATATTCGGTGTAATCATGACCATAATGTTACAAATGATGCGGTAAAAGTCCTCATTGGCCCGTAGTGCATTGATGGACAGTTGTTGGCATGATCATGACCATTAATGAATACACAAATATTTTTAGCCCGTAGTGCATGGATAATTGTGGTCGTGATACTAAAGATTATCCTTGCCGTAGTCAGTGGGGGGTGATTCGATGATGTGGATTATTTATTGTCGAGTCTCAAATGATAAAAGTCTTGAAAAACCTTTTAAATCATAGAAGATAGTAGATTTTATTCTCTACTTGACTCTTCTAATGGATTGCTTGTTTCCGCTATAGTTAAACTTGATGTTTGTTATATTGTATCGGTTTTAACTTTGGTTAAGGCTAATGATAATTTATTATGCATTATCTTAGTCATAATATTTCTTCTTGGGCTAGTTGAGCTCACCTTTCTTTCATTGTTCTCTTGAAATGAGAAGCGTGGTGGGATTGAGCCGAGTGGAGACGGAGTGATGGTGGGATGATAGTATTAGCTAGTAGTCCTCACTATTCTGTTAAATAGTGTGATAATAAATGTAATGAGGACTCATTCTGAGAGTGGATATTGTCTAGAAGACATTATTTGTATTTAAACTCACAACTCTCTTGTTGTATAATTAAGATTTTATTTATATTCTGTACCATGTATTTGGCGACTCAGAATAGGTGATGTATACCTATTTTGGGGGCGTCACATATATGGACTAACATTATCGAGTTATGCCTTGATTGAGCCTAGATTTTACTTTATTTGCTTTATATATATATTTATATATATATGAACTGTGTGTTGAACTTTGTTCGATGAGTCTAGACTTTAGTCTGGAGCGTTTACTACTTTGATATATATATATATATATGTATATAAATTTATATATATTAACTATGTGTCGGACTCGGTTCGATGAGCCTAGATTTTACATCCGGTGCATTTACTCACTTTTATATATTTATTTATATATATATATATATATATATATTATATATATGAACTGTTGTCGAACTCTGTTCGATGAGCCAGGATTTTACATCCGGTGCGTTTATTGCTTATATATATATATTGTAGACACTCGATATTTTCTGTACCACTGTCACTAATATTGCAGGAGGACAGATTCATCTTTTAAGAGAGAACCCTGAAAGGCAATCCAAATCTATACCGGATACTACCGGAAGTTATACATCAACCCCGGATCACATTCTAGGAGTAATAATTCCAACCTCGGAGATAACCCCGAGGCGTGAAGATCCAATACCGGAACACACACCGGAGAAAACCGATTAATCTCGGAGATAACCCCGAGGTATCCAGTCTTAGTCCCAACCGTGGGAATAGCCACCAACCTTGGTGATAACCCCAAGGAATGTAGTTTTGGCGATAACCCCGGAAATGCTTGTTTCAAATGCAACCAGCTTCAATCTCAGCGCTCACAACGAGATACACTACACCAACCCGACGATAACATCGAGAAGACAGGCGCACCTCAAAGATGATAAGGACCTTCAACAATTGCAGCAGTCCAATCTCAGCGAAGTCTGAGCATCGTCTGCTTTATCAGTCCAATCCGACGATAACACCGGTTAGGGGCAACATCGTCATCTAGCCAACGCGATGCCATGCCACGTCGTCTCAACATCTCTACGCAACGATGTCCCACAAGACTAACCAATCCCGAGTGACTATTGTGCGGGGTAACGGATGAAAGTTAAAGCTTGAAGATCGTAGGGCATCGTCCCATCTTCAATGACTTTGTACAAACTCTAATCCCATGCCATCGTACAACTCTTGACAACGGCGGTCTGAAATAGGTCCTGTATACCTCAAACGGATGCCCGGATTGCACTTCTAAAAGTTCGGGTGGACATTATAGTGCCCGAGTGCACGTACTTTGAGACGACCCGACTCGAAAAACCCAGGCCCACCCTGGTTTCTCTCACAGTACACTCATGGCTCAATGGCAGTACCTCATGACTAAATTGCCTATAAATAGAGGGCTTGGGCTGCCCATTTTGTAAGAGAAAAAGGCGAGGATGCCCTGCCCAATTTGCTCTGCACTCACCCCATGTAGTGTACTTTCCCCTTTTAAACACACGTGAGCTCATATATAGCCCCTTTTGTACCTACAAAAGTCAGTGTTTACCCACTCTAAAGATATAAAAGTCTTCTTTTGTAGTCAGCTGTAAGCCTTCTCACACACTTTCGAGTCTTTCTCTTCATCTCTGCACACACCCTTCTACACGTTGAGAGTCGTGTTGCTTGCTTTTGCCCAGACTTTGGTCCGTGGTTTCATTTCACTCTGTATATATATATTTACATATATATATTGACTAACATTATCGAGTTATGCTTCGATTGAGCCTAGACTTCGGTGTGTAGCATTTATTTGCTTTAATATATATATATATATATATACATTTATATATATTAACTGTGTGTCGAACTTTATTCGATGAGCCTAGACTTGATGCAGGAGCGTTTATTTGCTTTTAATATATATATATATATATATATATATATATATACATTTATATATATTAGCTGTGTGTCAAACTTTGTTCGATGAGCCTGAGACTTGATCTGGAGCATTTACTCGTTCAGATATATATATATATATATATATATATATATATATATATATATATATATATATATATATATATATATATGAACTGTGGTCGGACTACATTCGATGAACACGGATTTTACATCCGGTGTGTTTATTGCTTTTATATATATATATATTTCGTGGTGGTTGATCGCTTTTACAGCTTTCTTTACGTTTCATCCTGCCTGGAGTTTACTTCTTGGCAGTTGATCGCTTTGTACAGCTTTATTTATATTTTGTCCCACCAGGAGTTTCCGTCGTGGCGGTTGACCGTGGTTACAGCTTTATTTACGTTTTGTCCCGCCTCGAGTTTCCTCCGTGGCGGTTGATAGCTTTTAACAACTTTATTTACATTTCTGATCCCCCATGGAGGTGCTTTGTGGTTGGTGATCATGTCTATATATATATTTTCAGCTTTTATATATATACCTGCTTAATGCTTTCATACAAATTGCAGTATTCTGTGAGCCTAGGAATAATGTGATCATAGATTCATCCCATTGAATCTAGATTCTGTTCCCATGATGGACATTTTCAGCTGTAAGCAGCTTGTAAATTATTCTGTGTTGTCTGAATTTCCTCAGATGGTTTCCATACCCATGAGGAAGTCGATATTATTTTGTATATTATTTTCGTACGGATGCATCGCATATGTCGAATAAAATCAATCAAGCCGAGCACTTAATAAAATGGGAGTGTAAAAGGTCTCAATTACTATTGAGCATCAGGGTTTGAAAAATCTTTTTATAAAACATCATTGCTATATCTTGCTAAAAACTGAATTTTTACATAAATTCAAACCCTGTGTATATAGGTTCGAACGAGGCCTCACACTACTTCCAAATAACATCACATTGACCCACACACACACATATTCAGATAATAGTTTCTTGAAAAGAGGCGATCACTGTGGTAACACGGATGTCGGGGAGTGCCTAACACCTTCCCTCCGCATAACCAAGTCCCCGGACCCTAATGAATCTCGGTTTCACCGACCCATTTAGCAGTGTCACATCACTAGGTCAATGTGCAAACCTTTTCTAGGTTATGTTGGTACAACCATTTAAAAAACCAAATGGCGACTCTTAACAGTCCATCGTTGACATTATACATGTTGGACCTTTTTCACTTATTTTTTTCAAACAAATCTCACCTAAAATGAGAACACCAAAGAACAAGTAACGGAAAGGGACATCCAAAAATCCCGACGTCGATAGGAGGCCACTCCGCTGGGGACTCCAGTAAGAGGACTTAAGCCGCTATTACAATCTTTTCAAAAACTGTTATCTGCTTGTGCGTGGATGTTGCATTTATATTTGATGAATGTGTACGAATGCATTTTCTTATTGCACTTAGTGCTTCGCACCATAACTGCCTGTGATATTAGTGCTTCGCACCATATCTGCTTGTGATATTAGTGCTTCGCACATGTCATCATTTTCATACGGTGAGACGCGATGTATGTGAATGTATGTTGTGTGGTCCCTCCACCAGGAGGCTATCCCGTTGATGTTTGATTACTGGACTCTTGAGAAGACTAATTCTCCGAGGCTCAGGAAAGGCACCACCCAAATTCGCTCCAGTTGAAAGATCGGATTACCTTCCCGTCAAATTACTAAGATAGGTCAGCCTCTGATAGGTCAGCCTCTGATAAACCCAAAACAGATGAAAGTCTCTTCATGCTCTCATTTCAAATTACTTGTAAACACAATTACTTGTAATTACATTCCATATCTATCTCCATGTAATGAGAAATATGAAGAAATGTGTACACATACATATTTTAAACATGCTACAAACAATTGACATCTGTTTTGCAGGATAAAATTCCTAAAATGGACACATCACATAGCATGTTATTATATATATTCCCTAAAGACTAAACTATGCAAGTCTTTCGTAGGGAATCAATCGGACAGTCAATCATGTCGTCATCCAGGCCGATGAACTTAATCCGATTTCTCTGCAAAGAATTGACGGATTAAGCAAACAAATTCTGATTTGTCGTTTCTACTCAAAGAATTACACGGTCTACACAGGTCGGAAAATACCCGTACATCTTTGAATCATCCACACAACGAGGAACCCGGTCATTCTGATACTCGAGCTGCATTGGATACGACCAACAAAAACTCATGATAATGCTCATCCTAATCGAGATCGAGATAATGGTAATATCAAAAGAAAGTCTCAAATGGAAGATACCATTACGCTTATCAAAGGAATTGGAACACACGCGTGAGTGTTTCATATCTTCGATCTGTGTATTTTTCCGGTGTTCATTATCCGAGAAAAATTTAAAACTCGACTTTGAAAAATATGACGCAAGTTAGGAGATCCTTATACACATTTAAAAGTGTTTATTGGAGAACTTGGATCTTATGCGGAGGATGAAAAGCTTAGAATGCAATTGTTCCAGAAAAGTCTAACTGGAGAAGCTCGGTCGTGGTACACAAGATTAGACAATTCAAAGATCCAAGGCTGGGAAGAGCTAGCACATGCTTTCCTCACTCTCGTCTGACTTTCAAACTCAAATGGCTCTAATCCGGTATCAAATTACCAAGATCGAAAGAAACAGTCTAACGAGTCTTTCAGAGAGTATGCTCAAAGGTGGAGACACCTGGCTACCCAAGTTAGTCATTCCATGATAGAATCAGAGATGGTCATGACTTTCATAGACATTCAAGAAGCTCCTTTCTATGAGAGAGTTTTAGTTTACATCGGTAAACAATTTTTCGAAATGGTCGAACATCGGAGATGGGTGAGATAGGATTGAAGTGGAAAGATTCAAGACCTAATCGCACTCAAAGTCATTCTTGCGATCACATCCAACTGGAAATTATGGGGAACTTTTGAGAATCCATAAAAAGAAAGAGGAAGATGTTTCCCTGATACTACAGGGGCAAAAAGGTAATCAGAACATGCCTATTCAAAGGAGAAACTATCCTCCCTTTCAAGCACATCCTACGAACCCACCAATGCCAAAAGGTAGAGAAGTCAAACGCCCTCGAGTGTTTACACCCTTAGGGGACACCCTCAAGAATATTCTCAATCTTCTGACGACACAGGTGAAAATTACACATCTTCTTCCACCAGCCAACCCTAATGGACGGGGTTTCAATCTTTCGCTTTCGGAATGTGCTTATCATGCCGGGGCACCTGGACATGATACTCGGGATTATTGGGCCTTGAAACACAAGATCCAGGACCTGATAGACAATGAAGAGATCGTGGTCACTAAACCAGATCAGCCTCACGTTCAAGACAACCCTCTTCCTCAACACAAAGAAGAAGAGGTTAACATGATCAATTGGAGTAATGGACAGAATTCCAATTTCAACTGTGAGTCCTCCCAAACCCTAAAAGACGGTGACGACAAATGGGATTATGCCAAGTTCCAGTTCACAATGGAACGAAAGATGAAAGCTCTATGCAAAAAAATTGAGCAATTAGCGGAACTTGTTACTTATCAGCATCAAGTGACTCGTCAGTTAATCAGCCAGGAACATGCCAGTCTCCTACCAATTGTCATGAATATTCCCTCGTCACTTTCAGAAAATGAAATGCTGGAAGTCAAAGTGATAAAGAGAGCAAATGCCAAAGCCCGTCGGGATTTCACCAACAAAAGGGAATTCACCTATCTGGGCCAACCTATAGAGGAAATTCTTCATATGTTAATCAATGAAGGAAGGATCAGTTCCCTTCTACCTTCAATCAATCCCCGTTCAGGGCGATACAACTCTGATGGAGTATATCAATATCACTCCCAGTCTCGCGGTCACAGAACAAAAGAATGCTGGGCACTCTGCTACCTTATCCAAAATCTAATTGATAGTGGTGTCCTGCACTTAGCAGACGACGATACTGTATTACGTGTAAGTGAGAATGCAGGCCCTACTAAGTGGATAAGTGTGGTAGCAGTCATATCCACTGAAACCGATGGGATTAACACATTACTCACAACGCCAATAATTCAACTCAAGGGAAACAACAATCCTTTGAAAGTGGCCGCTCCTAAGCCAATCAACTTGCCGTATAGAGCACAATATCCCATTGTTAACTTGAGCACAATTCCGTGGAATTATGGAGAAGGTGAAGGATCCACCTCATATACAACTGCTACAGTGTCAAAGGAAAATCCACTGTATCTTCCCCAACGGGTGATGAAGCATACCCTCAAATCAAAAGGGAAAATATCCATGGAGAAAATTGAAAAATTCATCAGCGCTATGGGTCATAACGAGGCCACAGTGGTTTTAAGCTTAAAGGAAGCTCCACAACAGATATCAATTTTGGACTTGGTCCTAACTTCCAAAGATCACCAGAAGGTCTTGTTGAAGGTTTTAGAAGAAGCCAATCTCCCGACATCAGTGGATACGAAAAAATTTCAACATCTTGTTGATCACATTTTCAACAACAATGTGACATCCTTCATCGATGATGACATACCGCTTAGGAAGGACGGATCATTCTGGCCGTTGACAGATTACGGTCTTGTCCTCGGGATATATGATAGGTGAGTCTTAATAGATGGAGGTTCCTCTCGAATATATCGTCCCATACACTACCTTGGTGAAGATGAATGTCAATCTCAACCGAATTGAGTAGCCATACTATCATCAAAGTTTTTGATGGAGCCCACCGTAATTGATTGGATAATTGAGTTTATAATCGAAATTGGTCTTCACACATTTTGCGTATCTTTCCATGTGCTCAAGATAGATTCGGGATACAACCTGCTCTTGGGACGACCATGAATTCATATGGCTGGGGCAGTCCCCTCCACTCTTCACCAACAGTTGAAATACATTATCAACAATAGCCTGGTCACAGTCAACGCTGAATCGAAGATTCCTCAGCACGGAGACATGCCATGCATCAATGCCAATGTAGATCTGGAACTGGTCAATTTTCATGCTTTGGAAATAAGCAATACCCAATACCATGCTATTGGAACGCCGTTGCCCGAACCCAAGATTTCTGCCGAGGTAATGTCGGCTACTCAAGAAATGATGTCATTAGGTCATAAGCCAGGACAAGGGTTGGAGAAAGATTTCCAGGGTATCAAATATCCAATTCGATTAACCAAACAAGCTAGAACAGCTGGGCTAGGCTATTCTACCGATTCTAGTCATGGGAATCCTCATAAGCATCAGTGATTCCTTCACTTTAACTTATCTTGAGTTCATCTTTGCCTTCAAACTTTGAGTCCGCACAACCTCCTATAAAGGTGCCAGCCAATGTAATGGCTATGTTATTTCCCAAGCCAGTACCGGTAAAGGAGAAAGAAGTCTTTGTTCCAAATCCCGCGATGGAAGAAGAGGAACAAAGAATCAAGCAAGATGTCATCCGAATGATGTCAGGCATACCCATCATCGTTCATGATGAACATACCAATAGATACACCCCAGATGATGATTGCCCAGATATAATGGCCATCATTCGGGATAGGCAGGACGATGACAATCCCTCTTTCACTGCGGTCCACCCGGACTTTGCCCTTGCCAATTGGAACAACATTCTTTGCATTGGTCGTCAAGGGTAAAGCGGTGCTGCTATACTGTATTATTCATGGCTTACAAATAGATGATGCCGGTCATATCGATTGACCATCTATTCTCCAAGCATCCCGAGGAGGGACCACAGGAGGTTTACCACTTCTATCTCTCATCTGCGTTTTGTGTGCTAAGTTCGAAGTCAAATGGAAATCGGATGAGATGATCCAAACGCCTATGCCAATTTTGGACCACAAGTTGATCAGCAGGTATATAGTGTGGACAGGTGGGGCAAATCACCCTAGGAATTGGGTTTCATAATTCCCCAAGTTGCACCTACACAAGCCCCATCACCTCAAAGTTCCACCTACTTACGGGCCCATCTACAACAAAACTTTCATCGTGGAGTGGTCCCCAAGTCGCCCAATGGGGAGATGTAGGCATTGGTTTTACAATATGCGGTCCTAGAATGCGCTTTGTCATTAAACGCCAAGACGTGATTTTCAAGTTTTTAGTTGACCAATTTGTCGCATGTAATGCACCTGAACGCCCAATCACATCCGGGCGTTCAACTTAGCCATTTCCCAATTGCTCCTGTTCTGCCTGTATTTCCCCCTTCCGATCAAGAGATGAGCGAGGACGATGATGCTCCACCCGAGGAATAAGCTCGACAAGGAAGTCCTCTGTTTTATTTTGCCTTATTTTTCACATGAGGACATTGCTCTAGATTAGTTTGGGGGTAGTTGATTTTTATTTTTAAGTTGTAGTTTGTGGATTTGGTTTGTGATTGTTAGTTTAATGTTGCATTTAGGATTTCATGTTAATTTCAGCTTTTGATAGTACGTATATTTGGGGGCCAATGATGAAATTAGAATTGCATGAACAAGTCTAGTAAGGATTGTTGAGTCAGGGATATGATTTTCTTGACATGAATTGAATCTTTATCTGTTTGACACTGATATTATAGGAAAGCACTTTGAAAAATGACCATGTTGGCTATGATAGTTTAAATGGTTAGATAATAGAGTTCTAAAGAATGATTGCTAGTGAAATGAAAGGACAATTTGAATAGCTAGAGAAGATGAATTTATCATAAACTCGAGTTTGGGGAAAATATTTGGAATATATAAGCTAAAAAAAGTATACATGGTGACTAGTCTTGTTTGGGGCCTTTGTTACTTGAAAGCGAAATACGCTTGGGGATTGTCTTTACACCTAGCGCCCTAAGGTCTTTCATGGTGCAGGGAGTCGTTGGTCTAAAGCTCGCTAAAGGGTAACATCTTATTAATTTAATGGGATGAGACGTTGCCACGGTCATTTATGTATATTTAGAAAAAAAGAAAAGAAAAGAAAAGAAAAGAAAAGAAAAGCATAAGTATTCCATTTTTACTCTTGGATTCAGGTAATTGTTTGATTATAGTTGAAACAAGTATATTTGATGAGTTCTCAAGTTTACATTGTATTATGCTTAATAAGAAATTTATTATCTTTCATATTTTGCCTTTCATGGGTTAGCATGGTTGTTGAACACACACTCACAATATCAGTAATAACTGATTGATTCGTTGATTGTTGGGATATCATTGATTCACATGATGTATTAATATGTTTTTGTGATTTTTCTGAGGCCTATGGATATATGTCAGCTATTGGATTGATGGAATTACGTTCATTTAGTTAGTTGCATTTGCATGAGTTGTCGTTTTCATATTGTTAGTATTGTTTTGTGTTTGTTGCTTGAGGACATGCAACGATTTAAGTTTGGGGTATTTGATGATTGGGTAATATACCCATAAATCGGATATACTTGGGTTTAAATTGTTGTATCTTCGAGTCGTTTAGGACTATTTTTATTGTGTTTATGTGTTATTTTGCAGAGTTGGGAGCTGCAGGAACAAACAGGGGAATTTAAGCTAAAAATGGCAAATTGGTAAATATTTCAACTTCCAAAGACCGGGGCGCTATATCTATGTAAATCCGGTAGCAAGAACCTTTCGGGTCGATATTGTTGGCCGAGACGCTTGACGTTGATTTTTCGGTGACTTGACTATCAAGGTTATTTAAAGCTGATTTGGATTAGGATTGTGGAAAAGTATAAAAGGAGATTATGTGCTGAAATTAGGTTATCATCTAATCATTCATTCATTGGAGGCTACACAAGGATTACTTGAAGATTAAGGATTGGCTACAGAGTTTTCTTCTTCTTCTCCTTATTTTTGATTTGTAATTCTTTAAGGATGATTTGCAAACAATTATTGGTTTTTATTTCCGTTATGAACTAATTCTTTAATTAAGATTTCAATTGAACCTTTTATGGCTATAAATTAGTTATTTAGTTTATTCCAATTATTTATGTTGAAGTTAATTGTTTATATGCCTTGCATCTATTGATTAATTATCTGGCCAATAATTACCTTGTTACTCTAGAAAGAATTGAGAAAGGAATTCAAGGGTTAGAACTGGGCATGGTGACATGTGACTTAGTTATTTGCAGAGTGAATAATTGGGTTTGTGAATAGAATGAGAATATCTATTTGTCGCATGTAACACATAAGGAATTGGAATTATACGGGTTTAATTCAATTGTTTTGCATAGAGATATAGCAAAGTTAATCTGGGTTAAATATAAGGCAATTGATCACCGAGAGAGGCTTTTGACACTTAAGAATTTTTGTTAACAATTCAGAAGACATAATAATTGAGATAATTGGATAATTGGTTTATAGTTCATAATTGGGGATATTGAAGTCTTAATCCTTATTTATCGAAAATCATTCACTCAAATCTTAGTTTATTTATTTGCTTATTTTAGAATAATATCTTTAATTGTTTAATTTAGTTTCCATATTTTAGAAAATCATAATTTATCATTGTTTAAATAAAATTGGATTGATATAGTACTAGTAGTTAGAATTTATTAATTAGAATTCTCTGAGGGATCGACACTCTATTTTATCACTATATTGCTTGTTGACCGTGTATACTTGCACGTATTCTTTGATTGCAAAATCAACCAACAGTTCCCGTGCCTAAACCTGGAGGGAAGGTGCGAGTTTGCGTGGATTACCGGGATTTGAACAAAGCTTGCTTAAAAGATAGCTTTCCCGTGCCATTTATCCACATTCTCATTGACAATCTTGCTAGCGATCGACATGTACTCCTTTTTTGATTGCTGCGGGGGTATCATTAGATAATGGTTGCTGAGGAAGACTGTGAGAAGACTGCTTTCATCATGCCTTGGAGAACCTTTAGCTATAGACGGTTTTCATTCGGCCTCATCAATGCCGGAGCCAACTATCAACGAGCTATGATGGCTCTTTCCCATGACTTAATGCACAAAGAGATCGAGATATACGTGGATGACATCATTGTCAAGTCCCAGAAGGAGGATGACCATCTAGACCATCTCAGAAAATTGTTCAACAAGTTGCGTAAGTACAACTTGAAGTTGAATCCAGCTAAATGCGCCTTTGGCATTAAATCGGGCAAGTTGCTAGGATTTCTAGTCAGCCACAAGGGGATTGAGCTGGAGCTTGCCAAGATCCAAGCCATCACAGAAATGCTCATTCCTCAGAGAAGGAAATACGGCGATTTTTGGGAAGAATTAACTTCATTAAGCAGGTTTATCTCCCAACTCACAGCAACCTGTGAGCCAATCTTCAAGCTATTAAGGAAGAACTCCTCCATGAAATGGAATGAGGAGTGTCAAAAGGCCTTCTTTACAATCAAGAAACAACTAGTCAAAGCTCCTGTGTTGGTACCACCTAGGGATGATGTTCCCCTGTTTATGTACATGTCCATAAGTGATAACTTGTATGGGTTTGCGTCTTTGGGATAGAAAGACGAAAGAGGCCAAGAACGAGCTATCTATTACCTCAGCAAAAGATTCAGCAGCAGTGAACACAAGTACACTCTAATCAAAAAGATGTGTTGTGCTTTAGCATTGGCTTCCATGAGGTCACATCATTACCTCCATGGTCACACAACCCATCTCATATCCCGCGTGGATCCTCTCAAGTACGTGTTCAATAAACCCACGTTAAATTGTCAGCTGTCTAGATGACAATTGATCCTACAACAATTTGACATCGTATATGTGACTCAAAAGTCCATCAAAGGTCAAGGAATTTCCGATCAACCGCCGCCGACCTTCTTGGGGATTTCAAACCCTTGAAACATATTTCCCGATGAAGGAGTAATGACAGTGCAGCAACACCATCAGTACGATACGCGCCAATTATAGAAGATGTATTTTGATGGAGCTATTAATATGGAAGGTTCTGGAGCTAGAGCAGTTCTAGTATCTGGTATGGGGAAGCGATATCCGTCGTCATTCAAATTGCGGTTTATCGACCAACAACACAACCGAAAGTATGAAGGTTTGTCTCATGGGGCTAAAACTTGCCGATTCAATGGGCATTAAGCGGTTAATCATCTTTGGAGATTCAGAGTTGGTAATCAGATAATCCACGTAATCTATCAAACCAAGGAACTAAATTTCTTCGCCTACCATCCAAGAAGTTTTCTGAGATGGTTTTGAGTTCAAGAAATCTCCTTTCTACACATTCCTCGTAATAGGAGAATGACTTTGCGGACACATTAGCAACTTTGGCCTCCTTGATTCAGAGATATATCGAACAATGAACACTTACCAAGCGTCACAATTTCCCTGCACAAGGCCCCAGCCTATGGGAATTACATTTGAGAAATAAATGGATGAGCTACCTCCCATCCAACATCCTTGGTATCGACATATCAAGGAATATTTACGAGAGACGGATCTACACCCACCGAGGCGAGCCCGATCGAAAAAAGCGAGATCCATCGAATTCTATTAAATTCTACAGTGGAGATGCGTGCTCTACAAAAGAGATGCGGACTAGGTCTCCTCAGATGTTTAGACAAAGATAAAGCCCAAAGGCTTATGGATGAAATCCACGGCAGAGTCTGTGGCCCCCACATGAGTGTCCCTCTCCTTGTCAAGAAAGTCTTCAGGACGGGACATTATTGGCTATCTCTCAAAGCTGATTGTAATGACCACGTCAGGAGATGCTATCAGTGCCAGATTCATGGGAATGCTATACACGACTCTCCACGGGAACTCCATAATATGAGTTCACCTTGGCCCTTCTCAATATGGGGAATGGACGTTATCGGGCCCATCGAGCCTAAAGCCAGTAATGGTCATCGATTTATCTTCACCATGATCCACTACTTCACTGAGTGGGTAGAAGCAACCTCCTTCCCCATGGTTACTAAAGAAGTCATCATTGCTTTCATTAGAAACAAATGTCATTTATCGATACGACAACTGTGAGGTGATTATGCGAGACAATGCCAAGAACCTCAACAACAAAATGATGGAGGAATTATGCAGTAAATTCCACTTCAAACAACTCGACTCTATCATCTATTGTCCAAAGATGAATGGTGCGGTTGAAGTGGCTAACAAAAACATCAAGAAGATTATGCAAAAGATGTACATCAACCACAAAGATTGGCACGACCTATTACTCTCGACTCTGTTAGCCTACTGTAACCTCAATGCGCATTTCTTCCACCCGGCAACCCCATGCATTAACCTATGGGATGGAAGCAATACTCCCCATAGAAGTTGAAATGGAATCCCTCAGAGTGTTAATAGACGCTCAGCTGGATGAAGACAAATGGGTACAAGACAGGTATCACCAATTGTCTCTAATAGACGAAAGGCGAACCACGGCTATCTTCCATGGTCAGTTATATCAACAAAGGATCGCCAGATCCTACAACAAAAAAGTCCAACTGGCGGCGGATTTAAACAACATGACTTGGTTTTGAAGAAAATCCTTGACAACCAAGATCAATCTAAGGGAAAATTCGCTCCTAACTGGGAAGGTCCGTTTGTTGTCAAAGATGTATTGACAGGAGGCACTCTCAGATTGCAAGAAATGGATGGCGATGAATTTCCACAACTCATCAACTCAGACGCCGTGAAACGGTACTATGTCTGAAGTAATTCGCTAACACCCTGATGCAGAATCATCAGGTCACCAGTCATTCCAGTTCTTTAACCCTTTACCACCTACAACTTTCTTACACTTTGCCCCTCAAGGAAACATACATTTCAAGCAAGTAGCCTGGCTCTTCTCTAGGCTCCTACAACTTAGGTCATCCCACCGCGGATTGAACCTCTCGCACTTGCAGTTTTGCTACCCATACATGGGATCAAACTTCTCATACCTATAGTTTATCCTCAACCTAGGATTAAACTTTCTCCTCCCCGCACTCTGATCTGCACATGGGATTACGCTTTTCATCTTGCCCTGAGGGGCAAACTACGTCGATCTGATCTCCTCTTCAATAGGAGTACGTAGGCAACCATGTCACATGGCCCGGTTGCAATAAAACAAAAAGAAGAAAAACATTTCTACCCTTACAAAAACAAAAACAACCAAAAACATTACTACACCATTTCTGCCATATACAGCGTTGAACCTCTTACACCAGGTTAAGACTACGCAGACCTGATCTCCTCTTCAATAGGAGTACGTAGGCAGCCATTCATGGTGCGGTCTCACCCCCTACCAAAACATAAAACATTGTCAACTAGTACTTGGACCATCCTTCAATCCACTACATTTCATTGGCTTCAGACCAAAGGGATGGAATTACCTGAACTCCTCCCAAATAGGAGATTCGGTGACCATCTAAGCCGCGGTCATACCTTGAAGAGCAACACCAATCCATAAAAGGTGGAATTAACTAGGCTTCTCCTAAATAGAAATCTTGGCACGACCATTTGTAGGCGGCCAATCTCGAGAGGAAAGCCACACTCCTCGCCACATCTCCATACTGTAAACGGTCCCAAGACACCAAAGATGGTAGGGATACACAGGATATCGATGATCCATTTTGAACTATCGAGAGACAACTCAATGTCCATCCACTTAGGAGGAATTTAGAATACATCAGACCACAAGCCCCACAAGCAAAGAAAGCAAAATATCAAGCAAATATAAGGCATATCTAAAAGGGAAGTGATCCAAAAATATATTTCCCTGTCATATATAATGTTGTTTGATATATATACAATGTAAACTATACATGACAAAATAGCTAAGCTAGTCTATGCAGGTAAATATAAGCTCATCTACAAGTCAGGGTATATGCGAGCTAACAAGCCCAACATTGCGTCCCTCTCAGAAGAAGGAGGTGAAGCTGTGGTCTCCTGTACGAGAATATCCACACGACCCAACAGATCTACAGCCATCTGCATAGTGACCATATGATCATCAATATATGCGCTCATCTCTACGATCATGCCAGTGGTAAGTGGACCTCATTGCAAAATCTTATTATCGCTTACATCCCAAAGGCGATATAAGACTATCCCACTCAACTATCACTGTATCTCTATCTGATCTAGCCTCATCCCACTCAACAACAGCGACATCTGTACGATCTAGTGCCTCATCTCTCTCTAATAGAGCTACGTCTCTCCCATCAAGGGCAGTCAACATCATAGATCGAGCCTGATCTCTCTCAAAGGTCATCAGATGAAGACTCTGCTCTAGGTACTATGCCGAGTGATGAATCACAATAGTACTGGTACTAGGAGAATTCGAAAGAAATGCTGGCAACCCAGCAGTGGGCTCCTCCTCGATGTATGAATCTATGTCCACCATGGGCTCTACATCATCTGACTCACTATCCGGTACTGTGGACACTACCGCAGCCGACAAAATCTCTATCTCCATCCGTGCGGAATACTCTGCAGAACAACCTAGATGACTGACAGAAAAAGAAGCTATCTCATGCTGATCCCAATAAGCATACACACGGGATCGGTCCTCTGCTGAGAGATATCAAGAAGTCAACGCCGACCTATCGCCTCAAAAGGATGGAAATCCTGAAACTAGTCGAACTGCGACATCACGGCCAATGGGTGATAAGTAGTCACACCTCTTAAACCAACCAGGGGGAGATAGTCCATACGGAGTCGCGAGTAATGAAGTCAGATCGTGAGCTAAGCTCGAACACGCAACAATATACTAAAAGGATCTCTCGATATCCGCCAAAAATGTGGACCAGATGAGAGCATCTATACACTCAGATGGTCGAAGGAGTATGACATAGCTACATCATGGGTGAAGCAATATCCATGCCGCCTAAGGGTACCAATGGTCTCAAGTGTGACATAAACCACACGTAGAGAGCATGACCAACTCCCGGTGAACACTCCCCGTAGGATAAGTGCAACAATAGGATGTCAATCGCAGGTCTCGCTATAATAATAGTACAATGGCATGCGACCCTCTCTAAGAGCTCTCACAACTATGATGACACCAATGTCTATCTCGAACCATATATCATGGCATATGACATCACGACAAAGACACACATTAGCAAAGACATCAACCACGCCAAACGCCGATGATCCTCGATGCGTTGAAATCCCGAAATATCGTGAATAGCTATCCTCCAAGACAAATATGTCGTACAGAAAACGCTGGGATATCACGTGGCTAGATGTCAGCTCGTCCTGCACTACTCTACGCCGCAATCCTGTGAGAGTCATGAACCGTCTACTCATGTCTCCCAAAGCCAGATGCACGCAAGGTCTGTCTAAAGGCAGCATCGTCAATCGTGCATACTCCTCCAGAGTAGGAGTCAACTCATGGGTACCAAATCGGAATACCTGCCTATCCGGTAGCCAATGCTCTAGCATCCCATCTACAAACCATGCAGGAACCTGAAACATCAATAAAGTCATGGTATGTTTGTCGACGTCGGGATTTTTGGGTGTCCCTTTCCGTTACTTGTTCTTTGGTGTTCTCATTTTAGGTGAGATTTATTTGAAAAAATAAGTGAAAAAGGTCCGACATGTATAATGTCGACGATGGGACTGTTAAGAATCGCCAGTTGGTTTTTTAAATGGTTTTACCAACACAACCAAGAAAAGGTTTGAACATTAACCCAAATGATGTGACATCGATATATGGGGTGGTAAACCAGAGATTCGTTTAGGGTCAGGGGACATGGTATATCTGGGAAGGTGTTAGGCACTTTCAGACATCCAAATGTTACACACGGTGACCGCCTTCTTTCAAGAAACTATTATCTGAAAGTGTGTGTGTGTGTGTGTGGGTCAATGTGTTGTTATATGAAAGTTGTGCGAGGCCTCATTTGAACTTATATACAGGATTTGAATTTATGTAAAATTCAGTTTTAGCAAGATATAGCGGTGATGTTTTATAAAAAGAGGTTTTTCAAACCACGATGCTCAATATGAATTGAGACCTTTTTACACTCCCATTTTATTAAGTGATCTATTTGGATTGATTTTATTTGATTGGATGCGAGGCATCCGTATGAAAATAATATATACAAAAATAATGCCGACTTCCTCGTGGGTATGGAAACCATCTCGAGGAAATTCGTACATCATGAATAATTTACAAGTCGCTTATAAATGAAAATGACCATCACGGAACCGAATCTAGATCCAATGGGATGAATCGTGATCACATGATTCCTAAAGCACAAAAATATTATAATTTATATAAAAGCGGTAAGTAGTTATATATATAAAAGTGGTAAATATATATATCTATGCATGGATCACCAACCACGAAGCACCTCAATGGGAAATCAAAATGTAAATAAAGTTGTTAAAAGTCAGAATACGGCCAACTACCATGAAGTAAACTCTGTGCAGGATGAAATGTAAAGAAAGTCAGAAGTTTTATCAACTCGCCATTTAAGGAACTCGGAGCAGATATATATATATATATATATATATATATATATATATATAAAAGCAATAAACGTATTTGGATGTAAAATTCAGGGCTCATCGTAATAGTAGTTCGACTACGATTATATATATATATATATATATATATATATATATGTATGAAATAGTAAACGCACTGCATCAAGTTCAGGCTCATCGAAACAAAGTCCGACACACAGTTGATATATATAAATATATATATATAAAGCTTAATAAACGCACTGCATCAAGTTCAGGCTCATCGAACAAAGTCCTATACATACGTTAATATATAAGTATATATATATTAAAGCAGTAAATGCTCCAGACCGAAGTTTAGGCTCAATCGAGACATAACTCGATAATGTTAGTCAATATATATATAATATATATATACAGAATGGAATGTAACCATGGACCGAAGTCCGGGCAAAAGCATGCAACACGACTCTCAATGTGTAGAAGGGTGTGTGCAAAGATGAAGAGAAAGACTCTAAAGTGTGTGAGAAGGCTTACAGATGACTGCAAAAAAAGGCTTTTATATCTTTAGAGTAGGTAAACACTGGGCTTTTGTGGGTACAAAAGAGACTATATATGAGCTCACAACTGTTTTAAAGTAGGAAAATACACTGTATGGCGAGTGCAGAACAAATTGTGCAGGGTTTCCCCATCTTTTTTCTCTTAAAAATTAGCACCACAAGCCCTCTATTTATAGGCATATGAGCCATAGGTGTACCGCCGGTTTGAGCCACAGGTAAATGTGAGGCGGCCTGCCTGGCCGGTTTTTCTGGTCCTGGGTCGTCTCAAGCACGTGCACTCGTGCAATCAGTAATGTCCACTCGGATTTTGAGAAGTACAATCTTTTGAGGTATTCAGGACCTATTTCGGACCGCCGTTGTCGAGAGTTCAGACGATGGCATAGGATTAGAGCTCAGACGAAGCCTTTGAAGATGGACGATGCCTCCGGCCTTCAAGCTTTAACTTTCATCCGTTGCCCGGCGCAATAGTCACTCTCGGATTGGTTAGCCTTATGGGACATTGTTGCGTAGAGGCGCGACATGCCATCGTGTTGGAAGAGATGAGCGATGTTACCCCTCATCGGTGTTATCACCGCGTGGGCCGATAAAGCAAGCGTTGCTCAAACTTTCTTTGAGATTAATTGCTTTGCATTTGTTGAAGGTCCTCATTGTCATCTTTGAGGTGTGTCTGTCTTCTGATGT